>VWZZ01007995.1:57155-135134 GCA_013399095.1 Psophia crepitans | reverse complement strand
CTCGAGGTGCGGCCTCACCAGGGCTGAGTATAGGGGGACAATCACCTCCCTGCTCCTGCTGGCTACACTATTCCTGATACAGGCCAGGATGCCGTTGGCCTTCTTGGCCACCTGGGCACACTGCCGGCTCATGTCCAGGCGAGCATCAATCAGCACCCCCAGGTCCTTTTCCTCTACACAGCTTTCCAGCCACCCCGCTCCCAGCCTGTAGCGCTGCCTGGGGTTGTTGTGGTATCTTCCTTTGATTTGAATGAGACTTTCTGCACAAATTTGAAAGCAGAATTTTTCTCTCATAGTAAATATTTCTGCAGTACAAAATAGAAAGGGATAATGCAGAGAGCAAAAGATTAGGTGGAGGAAAAGAACAAAAGTTGTAATGGTATTCCAAATTCTATTGTGGCACTGGAGTTGATAATTTTTGTATTTGACCTCCCTGACAAGATCCAAGAATTAAAAAAAGAAAAATCTGCAAATTTGGCAGGGCCAAAAAAAGTATCTACATCTTACATTTTCTACTTTTAACAGAAGTATGAAATCACATCCAGCTAAAATGATCAGCAAGAGGTACTCTTACATTATCCTGTTGCAGGATACAGTGCCCACTGCTGGCAGAAAAAAACATTCAAATGTGGACATAGACAGTATAACACTAACCTAATTTTAAGAGGTATTGCTATAAATCTCAAAACTAAAAAAAAACAGTTCACGTAGTGAATCTTTCTGTATCTCTCAGTAACATTTGAAACAAAGTTATAAAAATATTAAAACAATTTTGAACATTATTAAACTTTTTTCTATAACTTTTCAACAACAGATTCTACAAAGTCTTTTTCAGCATAAATATGCTATATGAAAACCTTTTCCTGAGACATAGTCTTCTTCTAAATTACAAAAAAGCTACTGATGCATGATTTATTTGTTACAGTATAGTATCTCACCACTACCACTCTTTCTTATGAAGGACTTAATAGTTTTATTTTATGATTTCTACAGGGAATGATAAGAAAGACTTAATATCTCCCTTGGGGGAAAAAAGAAAGAGAAACCTATATAAGCACAAAATAAAAATTATCTCTCACAGTTCTTTGTACACCCTATATTGGTTGTGAAATCTAATTTGTGACTATGGAGCTAAAATATATTACTAACTGAATGCTATTTTAGGCGGAGCTTATAACTGCTTTCTCCCAACCCAGAGAACATCCCAGTCATTTCAGAAGATAGAGATATTGCTATGTCTATCACTAAACAGAAACAAAAGATTTATTCCGCAGTGATTTTTCCCTATGCAGGATAGCACAGTATATATCCATTCCTAAGCATTTCTTACCTTTCCCACCAGTGATGTTATATATGAGAAAGAAAATGATGCATGTCTTCACTCCTTAGAGCCCTGACTATAAAAATTAGGATCAAGACCCTTATACAAATGTAATTATAACAAAGAAAGATTTTTCTTGTTTTGCTGCAAGTGAAACTGTGAACCCATTTTAAAAAAAAAAAAAGGCTTTTCAGAGATTCGAAAAAGAAGCATATGGTTAAATTGAGATTATATACAGATCTTAATCATTACATATATATAATTTAAGATAATTGAGACATTTAAATACATATATGTAAACATTCATATGTGTATAACCAAAATAAACTATTTTTACACCATAGTTGGGTTGAAGGTAGGAATATTTTACAAACTCCACAGTCTCCTATCCTATGACTGTATTAGTTCACCCATAGAAATAAAGACCAGGTGATCAGTAATGTTTGGAGAAACTGCTATGGATGCCCATAGCTATTAGATTTTGAAAATCTGGTAGACCAAACCCCTCCGTCTTCTCTACTAAACTGCTATTTACCAAGTATCTCACATGAAGACTTTGACTTGCCATGCCAGGAGACTTGCCTGTCCTGCTTGGAGAAAAAAAGCAAACATCAAAAACCACAAAATCCAAAACCAACACAAAACCCCAATCCATGAAAACCAAACAACAACAAACCAAACAAATAGGAAAAAATAAAAGAAAGAAAGAAAAAAAAAAGAAAGAAACACATACAGAGAGCTCTGGTATAGAATATTAGAATAAAGGAACAAAATCACAGTAGGCAGAGTTTTATGTAGGAAAGTAAATATAATGAGCAATGAAAGAAATGTGAAACTTAACTAAACACAAATTTTGCAATGAATAGCTGATCCACCACTAAATCTATTGTGCTTTGAATTTTTTATTTTTTTTTGGTGCTACAATCGTGTTTTGCCTGCATAGCACTACAGCCAGAGGAAGAACATCCTAATATGACAGTCATGCATTTTTATATTAGACAATGAATACTACAACATTTGATTTTTAATTCCTATCTAAAATATATGCTTAATTAATATGTTTGAAGGACCAGATGTGAGCAGAACAAACAATTCTTACAACAGCATTTTAAAAAAATACACTGAAAGCACATTTGATATACAAAGAACTCTTTCTAGAAGGAAATGCTGATTATTTCCATTTGCAATAAAGCCAGATCATGCAGTTTTCTAATGATGATACTCCCCTCACCTTCATTTTATTCCCTAACATGTTGAAAATATTCACAGTCTTTTAGAGTTAGTTACAAAGGCACATTTGGCAGACTCACCATCTTTGAAAGCATAATTTTTAATCTGCTTCTGTAACCCAAGAGAATCTTTTAACAAAGCGATTAAAGTATTGAATTTTTATTCTCCACACTCAAGAGGACAGTGTTTGACCCTTACGACTAATTGAAAGCTAAATTTTATTGCATCATACTGGACACTGATTAAATCAGTTGGAACACTTTTCCAGCAATGTAACATTCACACATAAAAAAAATCCTCAGTATTTAGAAAAAAACACCCAGTAGGAGTACAGAGAAAGGGATAAAGACAAGGAAAATGCTTATTTAAATCATCAGAAATGAAGTGGAAGATTGTAATGGAATTAGATTAAAAATAAAGAGGATTATAATTTAATTAAATCCATTTGTGGTGGGGCTACAGCCCATCAGATATTTTTTGTTGTTTGTGTTTTAATATCCTATTTGGAGGTAAGAGAGTGCTTCAGTAGGAACAGGAATTGTTTACATAGGTGATGTAAAACTGTGTCTTTGCAGTTGACAATGATTACTCGACTTGCAGCAGCATTAATTATCATCATCAATCCTGAAGCATACTCTGAAATGCACTGTGATGTAAACTGACATATCCCACCAAATAAATCCAAATTCCTGCACCATAAGGCTGTGAAAAAAAGTTGTATTTCTTTCTTGAGATTCACATTAAGATCTGCGTGGAATAGCAGTACTGATACATACCCAGCACACGGTTAAACATTTTGCAGTCAGTACTGCCATATCTAGTACTGCTGCGTGTATGGGTTTCATTTGTTTTTTTGACAGAGGACAACATCTGACTTGAAAGAAAAGGCACTTTGATAGTGCTTCCACTACCTTTTTCTCTCTTTCACCAACCCTACATTTTGTGCATCATGCTGAAAATGATGTGATGGCACTCTTTGTTTCTAATATTAGCCTTGCTCCTACTTGATTATTCAAGGAAGAGAGTCCATGGGCCATTTAAGCCATGCTAAAACTATACAACCTTAACCGTACCAGAAAGGAATATTCACTTCCATCAAATTAACAAGCTGATCTTAGATGGTCATACGATTGCTAGGGCTGACACAGGAAAGTGTGAATTCATACCTGAAAGAGAGAGGAAGAGAGAGAGAATATCATGAGGAGGAAAAAGAGAGGGAGAAAGGAATGAGAACACAAGGATGAGCAAGCCTTTACTGCAGCAATGCACTGATACATAGGCATATGCCAATCGTGAAACAGCAGAACAGGATGCAAGGCTTCTAAGCACTGCATGGTGGAAACTGCTGATTTTTCAGGCTTTCTCCTCTCTGGATATGAGGACAAGACTTTTTCATTACAATGTGGTGATGAATTCAGTACTTTGATAAACTGACCTTTGAAAATTGTAACTGCAAATTTAATTTTTAAATTGCTTGAAAAATTGGTATGCAAGCTATTGCATACCAATAATCACCAAGTTGCACAATTTTTTTTCTTCAAGGGAAGATAATGGACAAGATGCCCACACGCTTACATGGTTTCCTACAGTGAACTGAAGCACCCACATACTTGAATCACAATCAGTGGAGTAAGATGAGTGTCTAACATCCAAATAATTTTCAGAAGTAATTAAATAGGGATCAAAACAGATCAGTATATCTTCTATTCTAGTTTCATTATCAGTTTTAAGTGGCTTGTGCACCAATATTCAGTGTCACATAACTCATCATTTTCCACTTCTGACTTTTTTTTTTAATTTTTGATAGTACGTTGGTTTATAGAGCTAGTATTACAAGTATACTTTTGAAATTCTTAAGACAGCAGTACATTTAAATTCTTTCAAACTAAATTAAATCACTTTTTTTCTTAAAGAAAAAAAAATAGAACAGTCCTTAAATAAATTATTTTTTTGTCACACACATACTTGCACCCTATAAAAATATGAAAAATATTACATTCATTTACTTCATCATTCAAACTATATGAACTAAAATTCAGATAAACCCTAATTAGAGTTATTATCTTAAAACTTCAGTAGAACAGTTCTCATTTATATTAAAGAAGTTTCTAGTTCAAAGGAAAATGTTTCACAGTGAAAGTCACGTATAATGTTACAGATCATTCTTTTTCTCTTGTCAGGAGTCAATCATACTTTTGTCATCATTAAGAAGAGTTGGCCTTTCTAAGATAAAGGACACAAGTACCTTGTCATGAAATACCCCTACCTAATTAAAATACCCCTACTAATAGTGTCCTATTTTAAATTATAAAAACCAGTCTTTCTCATTCTTCAACTGATGCCAGTGGTCAACAGAGGAAAAAATTGCATATAAGGAAAATGAAACAGTGCAAAAATATGGATATAAATTCTCAAAAGTCTCAAGATTCATTGTGATGTATATGACAGAAAAGGGAAGGCTATCATTCTAGTTCAGGTGAAACTTATCACTGCATAAAAAAAAGAAAAACACAACAAAAAACCCACATAAATGAACTCCTGCCCTACTGTAGGCAGGAAGTTTTATAATTCATGTATTAAGATCAAGAGGTCATGCACCCAAATTTCCCTAAAAATACTGACTTCCTAGAAATCCAAATACGTAGTGTAACTATGTACCTTTGAAGATCATGAAATCATCAGAAAATCTGAGCTGAGCAAGTGAACCTCAGGAGATCTCTAGTCCAATCTCCTGCTCACAGCAGGACCAGCTCTAACGTCAGACCTGTTAGCTCAGAGATCTGTCTAGTCAGGTCTTAAAAACCTTGATGTACAGAGTCCCTCAGCCTTCCTGGGCAGCCTGTCCCACTGATGGGGTCTCCACAGGGCTGGGAGGTTTCTTTTTTATCCAGCTGAAACCTGCCCTGTTTCATTTTATAAGAATTGTGTCTCATTCACATGCGACAAGAAAGAGCCTGGTTCCTTCCTCCTAAGAACCTCCTCTTGTCTATATATACATGTAGGAAAGTAGCTGTGAGAGCCCTTGAAACTTTTTACCTCCAGGCTGGACAAGCCCTGTCTCCTCAGCTTCCCCGCATGGGGAACATACACCCACCTCCTGAGCATCCCCACCAGAGGATGGACTCCACAGAAATAGTATTTTTCTTGCTTTGGGAAACCCAAAGGCTCGGTGCAGTACTCCACATGTGGTCTCATAAGCACTGAACAGAAGAGGATAACTGCTCCCACCAGGTTGATTGACCATGGCCCTGTTCACACAGCCCAGGGAGCTGTTGGCCACCTCTGCCACCTGGGGCTCAGCTTGCTGCCCATCAGGTCCCAGGGCCTTTCTCTCAGGGCTGCCCCCAATCTGTTCGTCACCAGCTTGTGCCATCACAAGGGCTCCTCTGTCCCAGGGGCAGCACTTGGTGCTTGTTCTTGCTTAATTTTACAAGGTCTCTGTCTGCTCATTTCTCCAGCCTGTCCAGGCTGCAGCCCTGCCTCCAAGCTTGTCAACTCCCGCCACTAGTTTGTTGTCATCCTCAAATTTGGAAAGGGTACCTTCTGTAGATCACTGATAAGTGTATGAAACAGGCCAGCTCCAAGGCGACAACTCAGAGGTGCTCCACCTGTTACTGACCTCCAACTAGAGCACCAGCTGCTAGCCACTATCCACCGACACGACTGCGTGACCATTGTTTCACTCATTCTGTATCTCCAGATTGTTATTTCCCACGCAGACACAGGATACTGTGGGAAATCATATCCAAAACCCTGCTAAAGTCATGGTAAACAACTTTTAAGATCTTATCCTTATCCACAGACTTTTTTCCTCGTATGGCACAGTAAAGCAACAAAACATTAAACAGAACTTACTAGCTGTTGTTGTACACAGCCAGAAAAACAGCAGAGATAGCTCTTTCAACAGAACATTGTTTCTGAAACATTAACACAATACGTTGTTGTTTTCACTAGGTAAACCAGGTACCACCTTCCATTGTTTCTTTGCTTTCCTTAAGTTAGGCAGAGAGAATTATAGCCACCACCCACCTCTGCCTTTCCGAGTTTTCTGAAAGGAAAAACTTTTTTTTCAGGAGGTGTTATTAGTGGCAATATGAAAGCATGATAAAATAAAGTGATTCACTGAAGAATATTGAAATATACTCATCTTAAATGTGTTCCTTTAAACAAACAGTAATTCACTGGGAAAAATTCTTTTTTGTTATAACACCAATTACGTTAGGAGAATTTCACCAAGATATTGCTTCGTCCTAATCATGTTTATCCCACAAATTGTATTTCTTGCCTCTTTCAGAATCTTAGTTAAATGGGAACAAAAAAGAAACACCACACCCCCCCAAATAAGAAATTATGACATGAGATGAAGATTTTTATGAAATGGAAGAAACTTTCACCGTAAAGACTATTTTTAGAATCATAGAATCACAGAATCATAGAATCATAGAATGGTTTGGGTTGGAAGGGACCTTAAAAGATGATTCGGTTCCAAACCCCTCCCTGCCATGGGCAGGGAGATCCTACACTAGACCAGATTGCCCAAAGCCCCATCCAACCTGGCCTTGAACATTTCCAGGGATGGGGCCTCCACAACTTCTTTAGGCAACCTGTTCCAGTGCCTCAATACTCTCACAGGGAAGAATTTCTTCCTAACACCCAATCTAAATCCCCCCTCTTTTAGTTTATACCCATATCCCTTGTCCTGTCACTGCACACCCTAAAAACCAGTCCCTTATCNACTCCAGGTGGAGTCTCATAAGAGCAGAGTAGAGGGGCAGAATCACCTCCCTCGACCTGCTGGCCGCACCGTTTCTGATGCAGCCCAGGACATGGTTAGCTTTCTGGGCTGCCAGCGCACACTGCCAGTTCATGTTAAGCTTTTCATCAACCAGTACCCCCAAGTCCTTCTCCTCAGGGCTGCTCTCAATCCCTTCTCCGCCCAGCCCGCAGTTGTGCTTGGGATTGTGCCAACCCTGGTGCAAGACCTTGCATTTGGCCTTGTTTAACTTAATGCAATTTCCACTGGCCCACCTCTCTAGCCTGTTGAGGTCCCTCTGGATGGCATCCCTTTCTTCCAGTGTGTCCACCGTGCCACATAGCTTGGTGTCATTGGCAGACTTGCTGAGGGTGCACTCGATCCCACTGTCCATGTCACCAACAAAAATGTTAAACAGTGCTGGTCTCAGTACTGACCCCTGAGGAACGCCACTCGTCACCGGCGTCCACTTGGACAACTCTCTGAGTGCGGCCATCCATCAAATCCATGTCTCTCCAGTTTAGAGACAAGGATGTCGTGTGGGACAGTGTCAAAAGCTTTGCACAAGTCCAAGTAAATGATGTTGTTTGCTCTTCCCTTGTTCACTGACGCTGTGACCCCATCGTAGAAGGCCACCAAATTCGTCAAGCACGATTTGCCCTCCGTGAAGCCAACTGCCCACTGAAAGGCAGACTGTTTTCCTTTTTTGGCAACTAGAGGATCATGAAGCTCAATCTGCAGCATATGTCCAGGACTCCAGTAAGTAAACAACCTGTTCTGAGCTGTAATCCAAGCTCTAAAACAGCTGGCTGTAGGGCATTTGTGACCAATGGATTTAGGCTTAGATTTTACTTAGACACAGAAAATTAGATTACTATCTAAATACTCCTGCTGTCTTCGGAAGAGAATTCTGCTTCCCTTATTCAGTATCACAAATAAAAAAAATCCGTGAAAGAAAAAAGTGCATAGAATATACTTGCAAATAAGTAGAACTGTTCATATATAAGCAGGCAATTCATGTTCATGTATTGTGTAGTGGCCATCCTATGCTGCCGTTGCATATGTCAGGCAAAGACATCAGCAGGACACTGGGTGGACAGAAAAATGCATTGTTCGGGTTCACACAGAAGAGGGAGATGAACAAAGATATGTGCACAGCGTGCAAAGCAGAAAGACTTCATAGCACTTTGGGAAGTGTCTGTGCTCCTTTCTATCTCCTTTCTCTGTCCTGTGAACAGGACAAAAAGGCGGCTAAATTCAAATGAGAGGAGATAAAAGACTAAATAAGGTGATGTGTTTGCCTTTGAATTCTGAGGAATAGGGAATACATCATTATCTGTCCTTGCTTCTACCAGGTCCAAAACATTTTTTAAATTTCTGGTTTCTTGTTTATTTGTGGGTTTGTTGTGGTAGGAGTTTTGGGGGGTTTTGAGGGTTTTTTGGGGGGTATTTTTAGGGGGTTTGGTATTTTTTTTCAAGTGATGGTTTTGGCTGGCGTAGAGTTGATTTTCTTCACAGTAGCTAGCATGAGGTTACATTTTGCTTTTGTGCTGGAAGCAGTGTTGATAATACAGGGACTTTTTTGTTATCCCTGAGCAACGCTTGCACAGGGCCAAGGCCTTTACTGCTTCTCACACCACCCCATCAGCAAGTAGGCTGGATGTGCACAAGGAGTGGGGAGGGGGCACACCTGGGACAGCTGACCTCAACTGACCCAAGGGATATTCCATACCGTATGACATCAGGATAAGCATATAAAGCTGGAAGAAGAAGAAGGAAGTGGAGGACATTTGGAGTGATGGCGTTTGTCTTCCCAAGTACCCATTACGCATGACAGAGCCCTGCTGTCCTGGGGATGGCTGAACCCCTGCCTGCCGTGGGGAGTGGGGAATGAATTCCTTGTTTTGCTTTGCTTGTGCTCGCGGCTTTTGCTTTACCTATGAAACTGTCTATATCTCAACCCACGAGTTTTCTCACTCTTACCCTTCCAATTCTCTCCCCCATCCCGCCATGTAGGGGGAGCGAGAGAATGACTGTGTGGTGCTTAGTTGCCAGCTGGGGTTAAACCACAACATTTTGAGGTTTTTGACTAAGCTTTTTAACTAATGTTATTCAAGTTACTTTTGTTACCTCAGCAAGTTAAAAACTTACTTAATGGCAAATACTTTCTTGAACTGCAGACATAAAATTCATCTTGATTCTTTAGATATAAGTTATTGTGTTGTCATTCAAGCTTTTCAGCCTGACAGTATTTCTGAAACATTTAAAAAACTGGAATTAAATCTAACATTACCAGTGTAAGTGATCTTTTTATCTTCTCACTCAGTGTTATCCGTCATCCTTGTAGCCCACAATATGGATGCTGAGTAGTCTCCCACAGTATTTTTGCATCCATCAGTCTTGTAGCCTACAATGCAACTACTGTTTTAGGCATGAAAGTATAAAGGTTTGGGTTTGTTTTGGGGTTTTCTTTGTAAATTAAATACAAATTTTTGAGGTTTACTATTTCCAGTAACTATAGTCAAAAACAGTGAGCACAGTCTGGTTTCAGAAACATTTGATGATTTTGAAGTAATTCTACAAATGTAATTCTAGTTTTATCCCACAGCAAAAAGGAAAATATAAACCCGAGTGACCTGCATGCCCATATTCAGTATATCACTGACAACATTTCAAATGAATTATATGCTTAGATAGGTACCCTAAGTGGTTACAAATTATTTCAGGTTAATTTCCATTCTGACTGGATGCACTGAACAAATCTAGTCTTGAGAGTCCAAATGGAGACCTGCAGTAAATGCAGTAAATGAAAATTGCTTGCAGTAAATGAAAATTTATCTGTAAAATCTTTTTATTAATTAACAAAATACTCTCCAAGGGTATGTGGAAGGAGAATGTCTGCTCTTTTAAGGGTATCTGGTCAAAGGAGCCATAAACAAGAACATACAGAGACAAACTTGACTGACAAATGATAAGGGAAGTCGTGATAAGAATAAACCCAGCCAGTCACACTAATTGGTAAGGATATGTGGAGCATGAGAAGATTTTGTTTTCCTTCAGTAAGATTGTCTAACGACCTTGCCAAATTGGGATGATAAGGAAAGGGAGGGAGACGAACACACAGAGGTATAAATCCTGATCAATTAACCTTAAGAAAGACGACAACCAGAAACCTGGTCAGTCACAGTAATTGATGGGCTACCAAGAAACTGCAGACAAACTGTCAATTTGCAACTGATAAGGATGCAAACCTGAGGGTCTAGGGTATTGGGGGCAGGGCGGAGATATGTGTGTATAGGGGGACTATGCCCACTGCTGAGGCAAGGGAAGAGGATCAGGGGGAAAGGAAGGAAGGGGGGCAGGGGGTGTAGAGAAAGAAGGATATAAAAGGGGCCATCACACGTAAGATGGGACGAGTCAGTACACTTGTCTGCCTGAACACCTCTCTCTGCCACCATTTCTTTAAATCTTTTCTCAGCTCTTTCATTGCATAATCTCATTCTCTGTCCTGTGTGCCTGTGTGCTGTGGGGACTCATTGCCAGCTACTGGAGGGATCAGCAACAGTGAACAGGGTGCCAGCTACTGGCATCAGCCTGCAAGGTGTAGGCACCCCTGGCCTGTGGTGTCATCAGCTACTGGAGCAAGTGGGGGTTTTTAACTTCCAGTCGCAGGGGCTGGAAAGTTATGTGTTCCCAAAACCAGCTACAGGGGAGAATGGTGTGAGTGAGGTGAGTGAGGGTCTCTACAAGGTCAGCTGGAGCAAGACCACGCGTCACAGCCCGTGTGCCTGGTGCCAGCTGCTGGGTGCTGACGAGTGTCTGTATCGTCCCCAAACCAGATATGTGTGTACTTGTGCATGGGTTTGTGCTTGGATAACTTGTTTTCAAACTTTAAGCTGGACTCAATGGCAAGTAGAGAATCCTCAGGTCTGGGCTGGGTATTGGGTGGGCAAGAGGTCCATGCTCTTGGGAGGACTTGTGAATGTGGGGTGCATGAGGGACAAGTGTGTGACTGACGTGTGTTTGCCAGCAAGCATTGAGGTGCACCAGCCGGCAAGTTGGGTACCATGAAGCAGGTAAGGGGGCCAGGATCCAGGCAGGTGTGCTGGGTGGACAGAGGAGCCATGCTGGTACTGGAGGGATACACAGCTGTGCGCGTGCTTGTGAACCTGGAGAGTGTCGTGCGTGTGTATGTATGTTTGTGTGGGCTGTACTTCTAATATCACATAACACAGACAAATTCACTTTGATGACTCAAAAGAACACCTTAATGACTATTCCTAACACCCCCAACATACTCAAGAAGTTTGGATTTATAGAATATCAGTGTTAAGATGTACTTTCTGCAGAATAAGGTATATTTCTTGCAGAAAATTATTCTGGGAAGCACTCTGATATTATTGTAAGAATTAAGGTAAATAATTTTATCTTTCTGAAAGTAAGAGAGCATATAGCTGCACCTGCATTTCTGCTTGTCACAGCTGTACACAAAGATGAAGGATGTATACGCAAACACGTAGTGACCAATATACATTTTCTGATTACTGTGTTCTGTTACATAAACTTAGTTTCAGAATGAGTATATAGACTTCTAGTTATCCTTTTGAAATGTTTAGCCTTTCCATTATTTATAGTAATAACAATAAGAAAATCCTTTAAACCTGCTTCTATTTTATAGCTAGTGTAAATATTGTTAGATAATGAAAGACAATTCTCTCCTTTTGTTTCCTCTCTTTCCTATTTGCTGGGGGAAATAAAACATCCAAAGCTAATACATCTCCAAGTGTTCAGCAGTAACAAAAACCCCACCATATTAAATACATACTATTTGCCACTTCAGGCAAACTTCTGTTAAAAAAAGGCCAACCAGTGATGAACATTTGGCAAAAACGTATATCTACTATGCGTAGTACCTCTCACTGCATGCAATATAACAGGGCTGCTAAAAAGGCTTAAAACCTCTAACACCAGCAAATGTCCCTCAAATTCAATTTGTTATACTAGTTCCAAGCCTGATTCGTTCAAGTTAATAGGTATGTCGACATTCTTTCAAACAAAAATTTGAAAACTGCATTTGTTTACATAGTAGGGCCAAAGGTAATGAGAGAAGTGACTAAAGAGCAAACAAAAGTAACTCCGCCTTCAAACACCGACAGTGAACAATGTTAAAGTGCTACCCATCTTCAAAGAAAGGAATTATTTTTCTCTTGACATGGCCCCACAATACTTTTTTTTATTTCAGATGAACTCAAACTTTAAGGAATATAGTAGAGACAACAATACCAATCAAGGACTATCTCCAAGCACTGCAAGATAAAGCTTGCACCAAACAAGCAAACAAACAAACAAGCAAACAAAAAACAACTCAAAACAAAAAAGAAAAGCAGCATTTGGGACAAAAATGTTTTTAATATTTCATTCAAAAATTCAAAATTGTGATGTCATTACCTTAAAATTACCTTACTTTTTGGGCTAAAGGAAGATATATTTTTCTCTTAGTTCTGAAGTAAGAAAGTATCTGATCATTGGCAACCCACAGAGGGATGATAATACTACCTGAACTTTCCATACTTGAAAGTATTTTCCTGTTATTCCAAGCTCTCTCACAGGGGCTGTAGCAGTAACAACACACAGTAGGTGGGGCAAAAAGAAAAACACACAAAAACCCCACTACAAACAGAAAAACAAACCAAAACAGAAATAGCAGTATTTTCTCAGTGGTACCAAGAAAGTTCTATGCTTTTCAGGTTCTTCCTTCTCATCTCAGTTCTATATATAATTCAGACAATGTTTTCACTAGCTCTAATCCCACCTCCTGGCCAACAGGAAGTACAAGTGCCTGAGAGCATCTATCTTCACATTAAATGCCATATTAACTGCATTAACCAGGCACATCAGAGTGAGGAGAGGGACACGGAACCGAGGAATGAAAGTTTCCAACATCTTTGAATGTGTTACAGCTAAAGAAACCTTGAAGTGTTTTATCCTCTGGTCTTACACCCTTCTGCCTCTTCATCTACTATCTCACTGGCAACCTCTCTGAGTCACCACTTTTGGTCCTCTATTTTAATGTCCTTCTTTCATTAAGCAGCAGACTGTTTTGCTCTTTGTCAGACTAAGAGTACAACTGAAATTTGTTCAGTCTTTCTTAAATAAGCTTTTCCAACAACACAACATGGATTTTAACTGTCCAGGGAAATTTCCAGCCCTAGCATTTTTCAAGTAAATATGATTAAACAACTAAAATATTTTTCCCTTCTTTTTGAGAAATAAACTTTTTTTCTTTAAAAAAAGAGCTCAAGCTTACTGCACAGTGTGTTCTTTGCCTTTGACATTTAGCAGCATGAATGATTGATAACTTAGCATTACTTAGGTAGGAAATTAATCTCTATGTAGATTCAAGAGTAGAAAGAAAGAGACATTCAAGTTCCATGTCTTTATATCTGAACTGCTGTAAATTAGAAATGTCAAAAATGTAATTCATCAATTTATATTCATTGAAAGATCTCAGTTTTTCTTTAAAAATACTACCGGAAGGGAAAAGAAGTCCTTAGGCCCAAACCATACCGAAATATATAATTTGAATTTATAATATCTGCAACATTCTTCATCATTGTGGAAAAATGTCCTGACATATGAAGAAGAAATTAAATAGTATATGGGAATAACAATTAATATCCCATGCAGCACAGGAAATAAAGAACATACAATGCTCATGGTATCCAAAAAGTATGTGAAAAATTTAAAACTATTCCACATTAAAAGAATTTTTAGCTGTTACAGGAAAAAAAAAAATCAGGAAACAGCTTGAAAATTTTTATTTGCATTTGAAAGGGCTGAAATGGAGGCACCTCTGCAGGCTATGCCTGTGTCTTACAACTGTTTAGGCAAAAATACCACCACCAAAATGCACACAGTATCACAGAGGTAATAACAGTCATAATGTATTATAATATGCCAGGCACAATGTACTAGCTTAAGTAATGGTTGCCAAGGATAAGATTTGACAGGCAGTATGTCGAACTTGGACCTGCACCAAGCTTTCTTGGACACAGTTACATTTTTATTAAAATTTATTTTCTCCTTTCAGGTGCTCCACTCGCTCCAGAAGAGGCCCATGACTGGCCTCAGAGACTTCATCTCTTCTCCCTCCTCATTCAGGTGTTGAGGGGCTTCTTCATTAGCAGGATCTCTATTTTCTTCCTTTTTCCCCTCTTGGATGATGCAACACATTCAAGAATCAATCAAAGTGAGGTCCTAAATATATACTTCCTGAATATCTCTCCATATAAATAAAATCAATCTTTAAATTAAAAAAAAACCAACAGAATCTTAGAATCATAGAATGGTTAGAGTTGGAAGGGACCTCAAAGATCATCCAGCTCCAGCCCCCCTGCCATGGGCAGGGGCACCCTTCACTAGACCAGGTTGTCCAAAGACCCATGCAACCTGACCTTGAATACTGCCAGGGAGGGGGCAGCCACAGCTTCTCTGGGAAACCTGTTCCAGGGCCTCACCACCCTCACAGTAAAGAATTTTTTTCCAATGTCTAATCTAAACCTACCTTCTTTTAGTTTAAACCCATTACCCCTTGTCCTGTCACTACACTCCCTGGCAAACAGTCCTCCATCTTTTCTCTAGGTCCCCTTCAGGTATTGGAACTTTCACCTGAATCACAATTTAAAGACTAGTCTGTTCTTCATAAGAAACTAGGACAATAGATGAAATTTTATGTTATTCTGACAAAGATGGTTATCTAAATTTTATCTTCCACACAGTATATCAATGCAGAAAACAATCAAATTAAATTATTTCAAAAAGAACAAATAATTTAAAAAAAACTTAAAAAAAAGAGGAGAGGAGAGGAGAGGAGAGGAGAGGAGAGGAGAGGAGAGGGGGAAGTAAAAGTAAAAAGGAAAAGGAAAAAAGGGAAAAAAGAAAGGGGAAAGGAAAAAGGAAAGGGAGAAAATATAATGAGAACAAACTGATTAAGGGAATTTAATTTTCTGATTAAGACTTTGGAAATACACCATAGCTGGAAACCAAATACTTGCACATCTTTGGATGAAAAGCAGTCAAACAAAAATTGAATGTACTTAAGTTCTTCAGATGCATTACTGCATTTATTAATATATTTCCACACAAAATAAACATTTTCACACAAAAAAGCTTGTCATTTAGTTATACAAAATTCTATGTACTAACATCCTTGTAGATATAAAGGTGCTTACTGAGTCATTGTTTAAAATAGAAATCAAAAAAACTGCTTTTTTTATCATTAGAAAGGAAGTTTCATTGTTTCAAAGAAATCTCTGAGAATAGGAATGCTGAGTCGTAAAGCATTTGTAATGATTCAGAGTAGAATCATAGAATCATAGAATCATTAAGGTTGGAAAAGACCTCAAGGATCATCTAGTCCAACCGTTCCCCTACCACCTATTACCCACTAAACCATGTCCTTCAGTACCACATCCAACCTTTCTTCAAACACCCCCAGGGACGGTGACTCCACCATCTCCTTGGGCAACCTGTTCCAATGCCCGACCACCCTTTCCGAGAAGAAATTTCTCCTTATCTCCAACCTAAACCTCCCCTGGCACAACTTGCAGCCGTTCCCCCTAGTCCTGTCACTAGTTATCTGTGAGAAGAGGCTGACCTCCCGCCCACCACAACTTCCTTTCAGGTAGTTGTAGAGGGCAATAAGGTCTCCCTTCAGCCTCCTCTTCTCCAGACTAAACAAGCCCAGGTCCCTCAGCCACTCCTCCTAAGACCTGTGCTCCAGACCCTTCACCAGTTTCGTTGCCCTTCTCTGGACACACTCCAGGGCCTCAATGTCTTTCTTGTGCTGAGGGGCCCAAAACTGGACACAGTACTCGAGATGCAGCCTCACCAGGGCTGAGTACAGGGGGACGATCACCTCCCTGCTCCTGCTGGCTACACTACTCCTGATACAGGCCAGGATGCCGTTGGCCTTCTTTGCCACCTGGGCACACTGCCGGCTCATGTCCATTATCTTAATGCCTCACCTCATTTTATTAACTATAAATCTATTTGGAAAATCTTGCTGTAGCATTAGCTGTGATCCACTGAGTTAACAGCATACTGTATTATCTCTTTGAGAACTAGAATGCATGTTTGGTTACTGCAAGTAATGTGCTTTCATTCCCAAATACGTGATTGAATATAACTAGAACATAACAATATTCTTTTTGTACACACAAAAAAAACTCTGGTAAAGATCATAATTAACTCTGAAAAGTCAAGAGCCAGAAAATTCCAGGATTATGGTCTACCTTTTAGAGCTTTATGCTTTATGGTGCAGATTTCACTTCAACGATTGAATACTGTCACCAACATACTGCCCCTAATTAATTCAGTTCCTGAGAGGGATGGCATTCTCTGACTGTAGAGCTATTCAGCATTGGGGTTTTGGGGATTTCTTTTTTTAATATTTTTTTTTTTTTATCATTCACTGTGTGGATCCATGCATTATTTACTGCACATTATCCAAACTCTATACTGAATACAGTTATTAATTTTGTCATGGGGCTTTCTATGGTTCTCCTACCACTGCATTTATCACCACCATTCCCATCTGAGACAAGAATTACTTGTCATCATTATTAGCCCTATTTAATGTATCAGGAATTGGCATAGATGAATTAATGCTAAAATATTGAACATGTCATAGAATCATTAAGGTTGGAAAAGACTTCCAAAATCATCTAGTCCAACTGTTCCGTACCACCTGTATTACCTATTAAACCATGTCCTTAAGTACCAGATCCAACCTTTTCTTAAACATCCCCAGGGACGGTGACTCCACCACCTGCCTGGGTAACCCATTCCAATGCCTGACCACTCTTTCTGAGAAGAAATTTCTCATCTCCAACCTGAACCTCCCCGGCACAACTTGCAGCCGTTCCTCCTTGTCCTGTCACTAGTTATCTGTGAGAAGAGGCCAACCCCCAGCTCACCACAACTTCCTTTCAGGTAGTTATAGAGAACAAAAAGGTCTCCCTTGATCCTCCTTTTCTCCAGACTAAACAAGCCCAGTTTCCTCGGCCGCTCCTCATAAGACTTGTGCTCCAGAACCTTCAGGTCCTCTCAGTATCCCTCCCTGTCACTGAAAGGATAGAGGAAAACACCACCTGTACTCGTACTCCGTGCACTAATGGCCCCAATCCCCTGAAGTCCCTTTTGGTAGCCTTCAGGCTTCTCTCAGCGATTTCATAGCTACCCCCCCAGAGGGGCAAACCAGGTCAGGTTGCTTTCTGGTAATGTCCCTGACCTGGGCCCCAGGGAGGCAGCAAACTTCTCTACAAGGAGGGTCTGGCCAGCATATGGAGCCCTCCATTCCCCTCAGAAGGGAGTCATCTACAACAATTACCCTAATAAGAAAGGACAAAAGTGTTTTTATTTTTTGTTCTTGTTTATTGTCCAGCCGTGAAGGTGCAGAGGCTGAGTCGTTGGTAGGGATCCAGACAGGTGTTCCTGCGATGCTGTTGGTGCCATCTGACACAACGGAACCTGGATGACTGATGTGCTGCTAGGTGACCCCTGTGGCAAGTGGTCCCACTGCCATGGAGGATTCTTACTGAGGTGGATCCACCTCCATGGGCTCCACACTGTTGTCTGGTGGATTAACAGCCGTCGGCTCCATGCCCTGCCTCGGTGGATCTACCTCCATGGGCTCCACATTGTCCTTTGGTAGGCTGCGATGCCTGGGCTCTGGCATTGCCTCAACAGGTACACATGCCAGGGCCCCAGGCTGTTCCCTTGCATGCCCACAGCTGTGCGCCAGCTGACATCAGCTGCATGAGTGCGGGTGATGGCCCTCATGGCACGAGGGGTGATGTTCCTCCTCCTCTGCTTCACCATCTGAAGATGTCTCCTGGGAGGTGCCTTTCTCCTTGGTGGCTGTAGGCAGCATCCCTGTGCTGCCCCATGCAGAGGTGGACAGCCACCTGCCTGGCTACTTCGACTGCTCCCTGGCAGGCAGACCCGCTTTGGGTGGACGGCGTTCTGCAGTGGGCAGCTACCCGTCTGGCTGCTCTGGGTGCTCCCTAGCAGGCAGACCTGCTTTGGCTAGACAGCGTTCCCTGGTGGGCCTACAGTCATCTGCTGCATGCCACTGACCAGAGACACGAGGTCAGTCATGCCTGTAGCATGAGGTGTGATTTGGTTCCTCCTTCTCCTTCTCTGCTGTCTCTGCTTCCTCCTCCTGGGGGTTGCACTGCTTCCCTGCGGTTGTGGGAAGCGGCTCTGTGGCATCCCACGCCTAGGTGGGCAGCCATCCACCTTGCTGCCACAGCTCCACTTCCTTCCAAGCAAGCTTGGCATCTGAGGGCCTCAAAGATCAGTGAACTGTGGGCCAGCAGAAGGGGGCCTGCTTTTTATAGGTCCCAAGCAGCAGGCAGCGAGGTGGCTGCCATTGTGATAGCGAATGTGACCGTGGCTGATGTGTGTGGCCAAATATGGCGGGTTTGGGCGTGGGGGGCCTGTGGCCTGAAAGATGCCCAAATATGGGAGAAGGAGAAGGGTGGCAGGGGCTGAAGGCCCCTTTCTTGGGACTGGCTCTCACCTGCCATATTGCTGGCCCGAGAGAAAGGCTGCCCCTTGGGCACAGTGACCTTGCTTTGAGGAGGTGGCTGTCCTAGAGGGACAAGAATCATAGAATATCCCAAGTTGGAAGGAACCCATAACAGTCATCAAGTCCAACTCCTGGCTCCACACAGGACCAGCCCAATCAGAGCAGATGACTCAGAGCATTGTCCAGATGCTTCATGAACTCAGACAAGCTCCGTGCAGTGACCACCTCCCTGCGGAGCCTGTGCCAGAGCCCGACCACCCTCACAGTGAAGAACCTTTTCCCGATCTCCAACCTAAACCTCCCCTGTCACAGCTTCATGCCATTCCCTTGGGTTCTATCGCTGGTCACCAGATGGAGGAGATCAGCGCCTACCCCTTTGTTCCTCCTTGTGAGGAAGCTGTAGGCCACCACGAGGTCTCCCTTCAGTCTCCTCCAGGCTGAACAAACTAAGGGACTTCAGCCTCTCCTCGTACATCTTTCCCGCTAGACTGTTCACCATCTTTGTTGCCCTCCTTTGGACACTCTCCAATAGCTTTATGTCCTTCTTGTACTGTGATGCCCAAAACTGCACACAGTCCTCAAGCTGAGGCCGCACCAATCACTTCCCTAGAGCAGCTGGCAATGCTGTCCTTGATGCACCCCAGGATGCAGTTGGCCCTCCTGGCAGCCTGGTACACCACTGGCTCATGTTCAACTTGCTGTTGACCAAGACCCCCAAGCCTCTTTCAGTATGACTGGTCTCCAACGTCTCATGCCCAGTCTGTACATACAGCCAGGGTTGCCCCTTCCCAGGTGCAGAATCCAGCACTTGCTCTTGTTAAACTTCATGCAGTCGGTGATTGCCCAGATCTCTAATCTGTCCACATCTCTCTGCAAGGCCTCTCCACCCTCAATGGAATCAACAGTTCCTCCCAGTTTAGTATCGTGGGACGAGCAGTTTTAGCCATTTTAGCAAGGCCCAAGACACAGGCTCCCACAGTCTCCAAACGGGTGAGATTTGGACAAGGAAAGGGGACTGCGTGTTGGGAGGGACAATGCCTTTTGCTCAGCATGACAAATTCCACCCGCAGGGCAGCTGCTCATGATGGTGTGCTCTCAGGTTAGTGTTGGGGCTACTGCTGGTGATGGTCTGATGTAAGGGTCTGGGTGGTAGTGGGCCGGGCCACCTTCTGCAAGGTTGTGGATGTCCCTTCCTGCGTGGGGAAGGCAGGACAGCTGATGGGGATTTAGTTTGGTGCCCACCAAAGCCACTCTATCACTCCCCTCCTCAGGTGAACAAGGGAGAGAAAGTAACAAAAGGCTCATGGATCGAGACGAGGACGAGTCACTCACCAATTACCGTCATGGAAAAAATGACGGGAAATTAATTAAATGTGGGAAATTAATTTATTACCAATCAAAATCAGAGAAGAGTAATAAATAAAACCAAATCTTAAAACACCTTCCCCCCACCACTTCTTTCTTCCCAGGGCCAACCTCACTCCTGATTTCTCTACCTCCTTCCCTCCAGCAGCACAGGGGGATGGGAATGGGGTTGTGGCCAGTTCATCACGTGTCTGCTGTTCCTTCCTCCTCAAGGGGAGAACTTCTCACACTCTTCCCCTGCTACGGCATGGGGTCCCTTTCATGGGAGACAGTCCTCCACAAACTTCTCCAATGTGAGTCCTTCCAACAAAGTGCAGACCTTCAGGAATAGACTGCTCCAGCGTGGGTCCCCCGCAGGGTCACAAGTCCTGCCAGGACCCTGCTCCAGCATGGACTTCCCACAAGGTAATAATCTCCTTCAGGAGCCTCTGCCTGCTCTGGTGTGGGGATTCTCCACGGACTGCAGATGGATATCTGCTCCAGTATCATCCTCCATGGACTGTAGGGGGACAGCCTGCTTCACCATGGTCTTCTCCAGGAACTGCAAGGGAATCTCTGCTCTGGTGCCGAAGCAACTATTCCACCACCTTCTGCACTGACCTTAGTGTCTGCAGAGTTGTTCCTCTCACATATACTCACTTCTCTCTCTGGCTGCAGTAGCCACAGCAGTTTTTTCCCCTTCTTACCTCTGTTATCCCAGAGGTACTAGCACCGTTGCTGATGGGCTCAGCCTTGGCCAGATATGGGTCCATCTTGATGGCAGCTAGCATTGGCTAGCATTGACTCTGTCTAATATAAGCAAAGTTTCTAGCAGCTTCTCACAGAAGCCACCTCTGTAGCTCTCTCACTACCCAAACTGAAGACAATTACTTATTCAACCACAACATGAGATGTGGATTCGAAGGCGAACAAGTAATGTGACAGATCCCCCCTTTCAATGTCTGTATTTGGTGTACAGGAAGCTGGACAGCTGAGAAAAAAAAGGAGGCCACAATCAAAGCCTATAGTCTGCTACACTGTCTGTTCATTGCATATTGCTGCGGAATGCTTCCTTCTATGCCTGCTGGTTTTCTGGCACTAATGCACGTGTATACATTATTGCAGACTAGCAAAGGCTTATTTATTACAATTGCATTTACTGCCCACCAGCTCATGTAGGTTCACTAATTTCTACTCAGACTTTCATGCAGGGTGGTGACTTCTGTTGCTTCCCCGAGCACTATACAAATGGTTCTTCATTGATCCTTTGTTTTGCTAAAAGATACCATACTATCAGTCATGACCATGTTTGTAAATTATGGCAGCCACAAAAATAATTCCACACCACAATGTTATTGGAAACATAAGAACATAATTACCCTAAAGACCTTACCATACCTACAGCTAGCCTGATGTGAGGAGCTAGGAAGATTATCTGTAGGTTGGATATTTTTAGCATCTGCATGTCTGATTGTTATACAATTGAATTTTTTTATAGAACATCAGTTAAAAGTGGAATAATATTATTATCAGATTAAATCAAGTCACTCATAGTCAGGAAAGAGACTATAATACAAGTAGACATCTAAGCCAACATTATCACAGAGAGTTTAAAGACTATATCCCTCTGATTTAGGTAATTTAGAAAACTCTTACAAAGCAAAATTGATTCCAATAGTATTACCACTTAATTATCTCCAGAAATAGGAAATTAAACATCTGAGTTTTCTTCAACAAATTTGTGAACTTTATAGACAGCACTGTATTCAGACACTGCTAAAGACAATATAAATTGGCAACTAGTAAGATAGCAGACAAACCATAAAGAAACAGTATCTGAAAGTGCATTTAGGGGAAACAGCCCTTAATTCTTAGATAAAATATATAACTCCATAAATTTTGCGTGAAAAATGATTATTTATTTCCATACATACACATGCAAATTAAAAAAAAAAATCTTTATTTTCTTCCACTTGAACCATAGGAACTGCTTTCAATTCAATAAATGAAAATATAATTTATTTGTGCACTTAGAATGTAGCACTGCCCCTTTCAGCTCCCTGGTGAAAGCATCCTGTACAGAAAATTTTTCTTAAAGCCCTAAGTCTGGGAGTTTGAGAAGCCAAATCTACCTCTCTATCAATAGTAAAACTTGTTCAATCTTTGCTAAAACCATTTTGAAAAGACTGCAGACAGACAGAATCTTAAAGAACAGGATCTGTAAAACTGGAAGAACACAATTTCTCATACTGCTGCAATAGTAACATAGGCAAGTCAAGGTAGACATGTAAAGGTTTGATTAAATGATTTTAATCATTTGACAAAGTTGCTCGAGCTAGTTGGTTATGCTTGATGCTGCCTTGGAAACCTAGGGAATACAGTATTTTCTTGTCCACACTCTTGCAGTTCTATGATGGAAAGGGATCTGAAAAGCTTTTTCAGAAAAGACACTTCAGCTCCAGAAAATACTCTGAATCAAACCTACTAAAAGTCATTAGTAAATACAAAACATTTATATGTCTAATGAGTTTTTATTATTGTTTACTATTTATCTTTTGTAGCCAGACCAAACAGAATCTTGATTTGCTATGTTCACTAAACTAGTATAAGCTGGAAGTCAATCTGCTGCAGAATATGAAATTCAGTTCAACTTGCTCAGTAGGGATGAACTAGAAAATGGGACTAATGCACTTTGAAGATACAGGAAGACTAATGTAAGAATTGGGTGCTAGGTTTCTTGATTCAAACATAGATTTGATGTGTGATGCAGTCTGATACCATTTGTGTGATGAGAGATGCCCGTGCAGAAATCAAATGTACATGTGTGATATCAGTATTATAATGTGTTCTTAAGCTGTTGTTCCATATCTGAACTATTTCACAGAAAGAGAGGAATTACAAAGCACTGAAATATGCTATATAGATAAAATTTTAACTGAGCAAGAGAGACCTTATGTATCACAATAAACAGCTTAGTTCAGTTTTCAGAGAACACAGGAAGACAAATTACACCGAGCTTGAGGTTGCACATGTTTTTACCCTGCAGCTATTTTTATTTGCAAGAAGCTGAGAAGACAAAGCTGCTTTCTGGTTTATAGAGAAAATTCAAATCCATGTTTGAAAAGTTCAGCACACGATGTAAAGTGCACCTAAAAGGAGATGCGCAGATAATAAGATATGAAGGGCCAAAGGCTCATTTGCTACACTCGATAAGTAGGTCGTAATTTATTTCAGTATTTACAGAAGAGAGATTAACTCCCAAAACAAGCTTTTTCATTAAAAGAGTTTGATCTGCTAAGTTATAAAAGTATGCTTGCCTATCTTCCCTATCAAACTTGAAATGTTAAAAGCCTGACAAAGTAGTGCTGAGGTAATAATATAGTGTTGCATGCAGAAGAAAAAAGCATCAAGCGCAAACACAAAAAAGCAGCAATTTATACTGACAATGGTTTAATTTATGTCAAAAACTGTAACAGCTAGAAACCCATAAAAGTCATCAGACTGCAGCAATGCCATAGTCATGTATCCTGCAAGCTGACTGGGAAAAACTACAACACTCAAGTCATTACACACAAATAAGAGAGGAGAAGAGTATGATGAAAACATTATTTCTCAGATCACACTGACCAAAGAAGGAGAGAATTCGTACGCAGGCCAGAAGGTTCATACAGAAAGCAGCAAAGCCAAAGCCTCCAAGGGAACATTCTCAGAAGTCAAAACTAAGAGCGCACTTCTGAAAAGTGCAGCTTTATCCCAGAGATGCTTCTATTGGCAGCAGCAGCCAGCACCTGGCTACAACAGCAGCACCACCAGTCTGGAGCGAAAGCTGCTGGAAGCCGGGTTCTGAGAAAGCCAGCCAGGCACAGTAAGAAGCTGAAAACCAAAAGAACAAAACAATCCATCTAATCAATTAAATAACTGTAAAATACTTGGAAAGCCATTCAATACCTGCATATTAAAAAAAAAAGTTTAAAAATGCTTTAGAAAGCTTAGATTCATTGGGGGGGGGACAGTATGCAAATAGATCCTGAGTTACTGCTGACGTGAAGCTACAGAGCAATGCCTGCTTGTTTCATTTGTGAACTGAAATGTCGAGAAGAAGCCAGACCCACAGAACTCTGTACAGGCTGAGGGCTGCTGCGTTGAGCTGAATGCTTTACAGCTCCTAATCGCAACCCTGCCAAGCAGGCAGCTGGCAGCGTGGAGCCACAGCTCTCTTTGGGAAAAAGGGTATGCAGGGAAGCATCAAGTCTCAGCTCTGACACAGGAAGGATGTGAGCACAGCATACTGAATCTGAAGGGTGGGCTCCTGACTTTTAAGAATAACTGAAGAGACCTCAGCATGTCCCCAAGCATGCAATCTCCAATCCCTGTAACAGCTTCCAAAAGGGGCATCCAAACTATGCATAATGTATAGGAGGAGTTCAGAGGCTGAGTAGCAGGCATGCCTGAGAAAGAGATGTTATGAAACAAAGTAAATCAAGATATTTACAATTCACCCTGGTCTGGAGAGCAATTTCTCCTTCAGATTGGGATCCATATTAACTCACCTGAAGGGTTAGACATGTAAAGGCCTCTCCTCATCCCTCTAATTTTTTTTATAGATCTTAAATATAACTTGCTTTTCAACATTGCTGCTCCCATTTTATCCAAGAACTCAGCAGCTGAAAAAAGTATTGCATGTCTGTTTTCAACTTCAGACATTTTAAAAAAACCCTCTAAAATGCTTGAAGCAACTCTTTAATGTTGTGCTTCTTATCAAAAGCAAAGGCTCTTTCAAGATACTCTGGTTGAATTCAGCTGCGAAGTTCTGAACTGTCATCATTTCTCATCTTCTGAATCCATTTGAACACAAATTCCAACCATCCAGTTCTGTACCATGTATTTACAGAGCTGTTAATGACTCTCACTGATTGTATTTTTTTGCTATGCAAACTCCAAAACAAATAGAAATTCGTACTTGGATTTAACAGAATTCTTTCCAACCAAAAGCAATGTTCTTGTTTTTTCAGCAATGTCCTGTGACAAACGGAGCTGGAACTTCTTAACATCACCCCAAATACCTCAAAATACATGCAACATCCATTTTATACAGTGTAGTTTAAGATTATCCATGTTAATGTTATATTTTATTATCTTGTGTTTCTTGCAGAGACCCAGTTAACAAACAGAGAAATTATCTTATTGAGATGGAGGGTAATTTACATCTAGAAAAGTATATCTAGTGATTTTCACAGCAGGCTGCCGGCCAAGATGCTTATCTCTTTCCTAATAAAACCCTGAAAATTTTACTTTAGGAATTACAAAAGTACACAGGAAGCATCTGCAAGACATCTACTGGTAAAAACTCCTAAACAACAGAGGACCCTTTGGCTACAGCAGAACTTATATTTGTGAAGACAGCTTACTGCACACGCCTGGGCAGGATACTGGGTGAGGGCATGAAGATGGGATGGCCCTACCAGACATTAAGAAGTTCTTTACTTGTTTACTTTTCTTTACTTCCCCTTTGGTTATACTCCTGGAGCAGTGCTGAGTCTTTCATGCATGAGAGTATGAGGGAATATTAATAGGAACATACACAATGAACAGGAACTTAAAAATTCACTTTTACATCATAGTGCATTCTCACATGGTTTTTGCTCTCCATACCAAAGCCTCAAACAATATGCTCCTCCACCTTAGCTTCCCTTACCTGTTCCCTGCAGAGAGGAAATGTGCTTTCTACAGACATTTCAGATGGATAGCACTGTATGATCTGTGCTTAGCTGAGTTTACCAGTGACAATACCTATTTGAATTTGAACTGGTGGCCGCATTTAAAGAGTTGTGGTCAATGGCTCGATGTCCAAGTGGACATTGGTGATGAGTGGCATCCCTCTGGGGTCGCTACTGGGACCGGCACTTTTTAACATCTTTGTTGGCGACATGGACAGTGGGGTTGAGTGCACCCTCAGCAAGTTTGCCAATGACACCAAGCTGTGTGGCACGATTGACACGTTGGAGGAAAGGGATGCCATCCAGAGGGACCTTGACAGGCTTGAGAGGTGGGCCAGTGCAAACTGCATGAAATTCAATGAGGCCAAATACAAGGTCCTACACGTGGGTCAGTGCAATCCCAAGCACAACTACAGGCTGGGCGGAAAATATATCGAGAGCAGCCCTGAGGAGAGGGACGTGGGGGTGCTGGTGGATGAAAAACACAACATGAGCCATCAGTGTGCGTTGACAGCCCAGAAAGCCAACAGTGTCCTGGGCTGCGTCAGAAATACTGTGGCCAGCAGGTCGAGGGAGGTGATTCTCCCCCTCTACTCTGCTCTTGTGAGACCTCACCTGGAGTACTGCATCCAGCTATGGGGTCCCCAGTCCAGAGGAGGGCCACAAAGCTGATCAGAGGGCTGGAGCACCTCTCCTATGAGGACAGGCTGAGGGAGCTGAGGTTGTTCAGCCTGGAGAAGAAAAGGCTCCGGGGAGACTTAATCATGGCCCTCCAATACCTAAAGGGGACCTACAGGAAAGCTGGTGAGGGACAGTTTCTTAGGGAGTGCAGTGACAGGACAGGGGGTAATGGGTTTAAACTAAAAGAGGGGGGATTTAGATTGGACATTAGGAAGAAATTCTTTACTGTGAGGGTGGTGAGGCACTTTGCCCAGAGAAGTCATGGATGCCCCATCCCTGCAAGTGTTCAAGGCCAGGTTGGATGGGGCTTTGGGCAATCTGGTCTAGTGGAGGCTGTCCCTGCCCACGCTGGGAAAGATTGGAACTAGATGATCCTTGTGGTCCCTTCCAACCCAAACCATTCTGTGAAAAGAAAGTAGGAGTCCACAGCTAGAGGAACTGTTTTCAAATAGAAGCTCTCATAAGTTAACTTTGGAAGAGGCATCTTAAGCTTCATAGAGTACTAAAGACAAGCTTTTCATTTGTACCTCATCGTTAATACAATTCTTTCTAAGGGACAAAAAATATACATTTTCTGAAGGCAATTAGTGCTGAAACAACATGGCAAATGGAGCATTCACATTGACCTGCTACATGTGAGTATGTCACTATTGATGACGCATTTGTCATACAGTAAGACAACTTCTGTATTTTCCCTTCTGCTAAGAAATATCATACGTTACAAAAGGACTGGGTTTACAGTCCTGTGTCTCATGTTCCTAGGTATGTTCCTAATACTTCTGAAGAAAATAGGTTTCATTCTCCCAGTTCATATCTAGTGGATACTGGGCTACATCAATCTTATTCAAGTGAAACCTGCAGTCCTAAATTTAATGTACTTTTTTGAGTTCAACCAAGTCTCTACTGAACAGTAGTTCTTTCCAGAAAAGTACTACACATAAATCACCATAATTCCTTGGGAAAAAAGAAACATTGTTATTGAACGAGGTTTTCTAAATGAATGGTGAATCTGAACTTCTTTTAACCTCTAGAATAAATGGACAGTCCTCTCAATGTTAATGTTATTTTCAATATAATAGGGAAGATTCTCTTTAAAAATACATAATGTTTTATAGTCTGTTAAAAGGAAGGTTTTGTATGTAATTTTTATTTCTCTTCCACCAACAAAATAAGCTGCAGTATAATTTTTGGTTGACCTGAGAGCTTTGATGTTATTTTTATTAGCATTATGGTATTATTTATGTAATAGAACTTGGAGGTTGGACTTATTTCCACATCATAAGCTTTCCCAAGAGAGCAGATAATCCAAGATTTGAAATTTTGTTCAGAAATACAAAGATAAAACACCAGATCCCACTGTATACAGTCAATATAAAGAAATATGTATTTTGTGGTTACTTCTGTATCCAGCTAAAAATAGGCAAATCTAGTGGTTGTTTATTACAATTGACATGGATTTTTTTTTTAAAATGAAATCCAGCTAACAAAAAGTATAGCTCTAAAAGGTCCTTGAATATATAGTTAAAGACAATTGTTAACAGAATACAGATATGCAAAAACGATCAAGCACTGTTTGCCTGAAAAAGTGTCCCAGTTTTTCTTGTCCTTTTGATTTTCACATGTGCTCTTAGCTCATGTGATGACAGAATTAGACAAGCTGTAATTACACAGAGGAATTTGAACCTTTCCCTAAAGCCTAAGGACAGATTCCCTTCAGGTCTTCTCTTTACAGTCCTCACTGTTCACTGCTGCATGTGTATTTATGTCCAGCTGGCCACAGTTTTCCCACCAGGCTGGATGCCTCAGATGATGTCTATCTGCATTTATATGGCAAGAGAAAGTCCGAATTACTACCAAGGCACAAGCTGGCTTCCAGGGCTACTGCACTGCTGGAAACACACACCCCTTCGGACCTCATGGGATACACCTAGCCTTCTCTCTCTCCTAGAGATGGTCTTGATCACTGCCACAGTTGTTTGACAGTTGGCAGAAAGCTCCAATCAAGTCAGTAGATTTCTAATGCAGAATTTTAGCTTAAAAATCTTTCTGTGTGCTGCTCTAGATTATGAAAATGGTCTGTGTAACAGTATTACATTGTACTACATACTTCATTAGAGATATAAGGTACGTATTGGAAATTTTAAATTAATAACTTTGAGAGTTAAAATTTTAAGAGTTTAAACATAAAAGTTTTTCTATATGATGCTAATCTCACAAGATTAGTGTACTGGTTTAGTGTGTTATCCAAAGACCTTTGCAGCAAGCTCCTACACAACAGCTCAGACCTTGCAACTTTTGCTAATGCTGTTGTTAGTAAGGACTGGAACAAAGCAGTGATGCGTGCTGTTCAGTACAAGGAGCACACCAACAACAGTGAGGTAAGAGAATTCCCTCCCCTTTTCTTTGGCCATAAACAAGACAGGTGTTACCTTCAGCTGTATTTTAACAAAAAATCTGGACATAACCAATTAAATTAGAGTGAAAATCACTCTAATCTGGAAGTGAAAAAAGAACTTACAAGGAAGAACAGGTAAAGGGAAATCAAAGTTGCTGACTGGAGAGAAGATGAACTTTTGTAATGGCCTCAGCTGAGTGTCATTATTAGTGAGTTCAAATGGTAACATTTGTGCCCCTTTTCTCGTATGCATAGAGTGATATGCTCTGCTTTACTGGAAGGGCATTTAAGCCATCCCCTTTTGAA
Organism: Psophia crepitans; assembly: GCA_013399095.1. Taxonomy (NCBI): domain Eukaryota; kingdom Metazoa; phylum Chordata; class Aves; order Gruiformes; family Psophiidae; genus Psophia; species Psophia crepitans. Next base: position 105,794 of record VWZZ01007995.1, on the reverse strand, counting down.
AGAGTCTGATCAAGAGCTGTAAAGACATACACATTGGTCCTCTTTTTTCTTACATCTTCTGTAACCCAAAATGTCTGCACAAAGTGCATAGCTTTCTGAATTTTTCAGTGTCACAAATAACGTTCCAGCTGAGGAAATGTAAATAGTAATACATGGTAACAGCACATATGTGTGTGTGTGTGTGTGCACTTATGTTATATAAATTATATATGGTACCAGATATCTAAACATTTAAACCGCTAAGGGACACTTTAAGATCAGTGGTTAATGAAGTGACTTGTTATCATGGTTTAATGCCAACCAGCAACTAAGCACCACACAGCCCTTTGCTCACTCCCCCAGTTGGTGGGGTGGAGGAGAGAACTGGAAGAGGAAAAGTGAGAAAACTCATGAGTTGAGATACAGACAGCTTAATAGGTAAAGCAAAAGCTGTGCACACAAGCAAAGCAAACCAAGGAATCCATTCACCACTTCCTATGGGCAGGCAGGTGTTCAGCCATCCCCAGGAAAGCAGGGCTCCATCATGAGTTGCTTGGGAAGACAAGCACCATCACTCTGCACATCCTCCTCCCCCCTCCATGCCTTCCTTCTTTTTCTCCCAGCTTTATATGCTGAGCGTGATGTCATATGGTATGAAATATCCCTTTTGGTCATTTTGTGTTCTCTCCCAACTTCTTGTGCATCTCCAGCCTACTCAGTGGTGTGGTGTTGTGAGACACAGGAAATGCCTTGATTCTGTGTAAGCACTGCTCAACAATAATGAAAACATCTCTATATTACCCCCACTGTTTTCAGCACTAATGCAAAACACAGTCCCATACTAACTATTATGAAGAAAATTAACTCTATCCCAGCCAAAACCAGTACAGTCATTCTGTTTTCGGCTGGGATAGAGTTAATTTTTTTCCTTGTAGCTGGTATAGTGCCTCATAGTTAGTATGAGGATAATGTTGATAACACACTGATGTTTTAGTTATTGCTAAGTAGTGCTTACACCAAGGACTTTTTGGCTTCTCATGCCCTACCAACAAGAAAGCTGGAGGTGCACAAAAAGCTGGGAGGAGGCACAGCCAGGACAGTTGACCCAAACTGGCCAAAGGGATAGTCCATATCATATGACATCATGCTCAGCAAATAAACTGGGGGGAGCTGGCTGGGGAGTGGTGATTGCTGCTTAGAAACTGGCTGGGCATCAGTCAGCGGGTGGTAAGTAATTGCTTTTAATTTGCATCACTTGGTTTTAGTTGGTTTTATTTCTTTCTGGTTTTGTTATTTTCATTATTATTATTTTATTAAATTGTTCTTATCTCCACCTATGAGTTTTCTCACTTTTACTCCCCTCCATCGCATAGGTGGAGGGGAGTGAGAAAGCAACTGTTTGATGCTTAGTTACCAGTGGGGTGTTAATCCACAATAGTCATTGACAAATGTTTGTGTCTAGATTAAGAGATCTTTGGTCCATCTTCACTGTATGAAAAGGCTCTTTTAGTTTCAGCGAAGTTAGTGGGAAAACATCACTGTGACAGTAGAGTTAAGAACATGCCATTGCAGATGCACTCTCAAAAAGATTTGTTTGGCACAAAGACCTTCTCTGTAAATATGTGTGGGTCCAGGAAACACATAAATCAGATGTCAGGCTTCACAGAATGAACAACTGAATTTAATTAAAATCTATCTCATTTGCATTCAGTTTGCCACTGATAGCCACCTCTGAACAAAAAAAAGATTAAAAAAAAAAATCTGATTTCACCAGAATGTCGGAGAACATTTGCCAAACTATGCCATGTAGTACTTACCAGAAGAATTGCACTTATTAGTGTGAAATGCTTCCTGCACTTTGGGCAAATATCATACTACTACAGATGAAAATTATAACTACTGTTGGATAATTTTGTGTAAGAAGTGTTTGCTTGATTTGTGGAGTCAGTTGAGAACATCTATGATGCTCTATTATACACAAACTAGATTTCAACAATGTGCATGTAGATTGTAAAACATTTTTGAACAGAACATTTCCTGTAAATTTCATATATAATATGATTGGCAGACATTTTTTATCCAACATAGTAATTCAATCTCATCACTGTAGCTGACTAACATTTTGACTAACAAATATTGCCAAATGCTAAACAATCTGTCTGAAAAGGACAAAGTGAAAAACAAGGATTCCCTATTCTGCAAAGTTAACCACTGTTAAGGGAGTGGGAGTGGATCCTTTTAATTACTATGATTATACCAATTTCAAACAATTTAAAATATTTTTTTTTAATATTTGGATAGGATACTATAGTCAGTGTTGTGATTATGAGTGCTGCTGGACTTGTCTCAAGCAGCTCTAAGGATTTCATGAAACAATACCAAAAGTTTAATAATCAGAACATTAAATGGATAATATACGACAAAGGATCTCTTAGCATGTATGAGGGTTTATACAGAGAAATTCTGTTCAGTGAGAGATATTGGAAGGCTGTTTCAGAAGATTAATAGTTCAGAAATCCAAAGAAAGTATGAACAGGGCAACTATAAATAACAACAGGGAAAGTGCTTGCCAAAAAAAAAAAAAAAAAAGGAATTTTTCTTCAGTAAAAGGAAATTCTCCACAGGTCGATTGCCTCGTACGTTTTTAATATCTTTAGTATGACCTATTTGTAAAGCTAAAATAAGCAAAGGTGGTGCATAAGTAAGAGGTAGTAGCATTATTTTTGTATTAAGATTTTTGTATTTTTTTTAAAGATTGTTGATCATTCAGAACATAGTGATATTGCATTCAGTTTAAGAAGAATTCCAGTGAATAACAATTTTTTAAATTATTTTTTTAAAAAAACGTTTTCAGGATTTCCTGTGAAGTATCAATTCAAAGTAAACAACAAGAAGAAAAAGTAAACACTGAAACTCTTAAGACAGGCTTCTGAGAACCCTATATTCACTGAATGAAATCAAAAGATCTTAGTAAGATGATAATGACAGCCTGGAGTACTTCTGGCTTAATAATGTTGTAATGAACACTTTTAGCCTCCTTTCTAGCTTTGGATATTAAATTATTTATTTCTGCCAAAGGTTTTCTTTTTTCTTAACCATTAATACAATTTTTATTTTAATTCTTCAGCACTGATTTTATTTAGGTTTTATTTCTAGTGAAACTAGAAATAAATTCCATTTCCACTTTTAGAACTGATAGTAACTGCTATCCATTTCTTTTTTTAGTAAATACGTAGGGTTTTGTATTAACAATGAGAATGTTTATTCACTGGAATAGCTACCAAGGGGAGTGACAGATTCCTTATCTCATCAGACAAAAATTTTAAGAGATAAAATATTAAAGGCACAGTCCAGTTTGACTGTAGATGAAAATTAAAGGTCTGCAATCTCAAGAGGTCATACTATCATTACCTCATGCTTCTTCTTTGTCCTAAACTTTACAAAAAAAAGTTTCAAAGATGTTGTAGTTCTATACCATAATTCAAGTGCTCAGTTCTCACCATTCCTTTCTTGTAATTCACATTAAGTAGATTCACTTAGATCATGTCAAATTGGAGAAAAACTACAATGAAATCCCCCCATTCCCCATTTTTTTTTCTAAATATTTAAGTCACAAACATAACTCAGCAGATTAACATTTTTAAAAAGAGCCTAGAAGCAGTTAAGAAAGAAGAGGAAACCTCTCTATATACATTCATACATTATACATGCAATACACTAATTTCAAATGAGAAGTCTTCATATGGAAGCTATGAAAAATGTATAGTTGTGTCAATGGAGTTCATACAGTTTTTCCAAACTCCTATGATCATAAGAAAATATGTTTCTTAATTTGAAACAAGATATTCACGTGCTTCCTCCACTTTGTGATACTTTCTGTCATGGGAGGACCCTGTGAAACTTAAACTGCTGGAGAGCTTACCTCTTTTCACCTGACCACGAACAGCACAATTTGGACTCACCAATATGGTCTGAATAATCTAAAGGGTACTGAGATAAGGGAAAAAAAACCCCCAACATTATCACTGAAACAAAAAAGTAGCGGTTTTTTTCTTACACTCTAAATGTCTTCACATCGCTTACATCTACATGTAAGTGATAATCACCTTCATAATCTAAAGAACTGAAATCATCTGAATGCTATGACTTTCATCCACTGGAGTATTGGCGTCAGTTATACTTGTCGTGGTTCGGCCCCAGCCGGCAGCCGAGCCCCACGCAGCCGCTCGCTCACCGCCCCGGCAGCAAAACAAGGGGCAGAATGAGGCAACAAAAGGGCAAATGGCTTCGAGTTGAGATAACGGCCGTTTAATGGGCCGACAAAGGGAGAGGGGAAATGACAATAGGGCTGCAATAATTATCCCGGGATGTAAACAACCGCGATAACAAACGCAGTACTTTACCGACCGACGACCCGACAGACCAGACGGACCAGAGGCGCAGCCCGCAGCGAGACCGTCCCGGAGCAGCCCCGGGCCCCTCCCGGCCAGTCCCTTTATAGGGGCGTGACGTCACGTGGTGTGGAATAGCGGCCGGCCCGGCCCGGCTCACCTGGCCCGGGCCTGAGCATTAACCCCGGCCTGGCCACAGCCAGGACAATACTGAATTTTCTGTGGATACTTCCTCAGTGATGGAGAAATTCTGCAGTAACACAGAGCCCTTGCTGCAGTTTTTATGTTCTCTCTCATATTATCTAAAGAGGGCTGGCAGGAACTTCCAAGTTTGCCAGAAGCTGGAAGAATTTCTGGAAGCTGTCTTTAACTTCTGTCAAAGAAATCTGGGGACTACTTCAGACGTCACTAGAAACTAGCTTCCAACTTTCTCATGATCTTCTAAATTTATACTAACAACTTTCCAACCAGACCAAAAAAGAGAAACCTGTGCTTTGAAACAGTTCTGGATGTTTATCAAACTTATCAGGCTTTGTTCTGAAACTGCTAAACCCAGCTCTATTCTGAGTCAAAATACAGCATGCAGTTTCAATGAACCAGTGATCAATTTGTGTTGAGAAACTACCAAAAGGAAGGTTTTGAAAACAGCGTTCCCAACAGAAAAATAATGTAATTGTTAGCCAAGAAACAGGTATATCAGCTCCATATTACAGTAGGTAGCAAATGATTAAAAGATCAATATGGGATATTAGGCATCATAAAACAAGCTATAATAATGATTAATAGAATATTCCAAAAATTCTATTATAAATAAATCACATAGAGAGTACTGAAATAATAATTAAATTCTTGTTTAACTCACAGTATCACTAAAGATTAAGCATCATGTTTGAAATAGTTAATTTACAAATTGAGCCTGAATATAGCAAGGTTTTTCTCAGCTGTCTAACTTCTTTTTTATTTCTCATGGGTTGCATATACAAAGACTAGATGACTTTATTTATTTATTTTAATTTTTTACAGTAAGGCTGAGCCTTTCATAAACTACTTAGACATAAACATAACATGGTCTTCCTGCAATCCCTAACAAAAAAGAGTGAAGCCATTAATAAGAATTGTGAGTTTTAAAATCATCCAGTCATGATGACAACATGATCTTGAAGATGCAAATTTTTAATGTGGAAGACTCCCAGCAGCCCAGAATCAACTTTCAGACTGAGTTGTGGGCAGACTCAGGAGAGAAAGAGCAACAGGCCACACTGACCCAAGGTGACTCCCTTTGCCACAGCTCTAAGTTACAGCAGTTTGAAGAAATAAATGATATGTCTACTTTACACAGTATGAAGCCTTTCAAAGTCATTCCAGAGCCAGAACAATCAATGTCAACATCTCTGGGTTCAATTCCATATCGACATAGGTACTTGGTTTCCAAGCTGTGGAGTTATCATACCTGAGAAATGCAGCTCTAGGATGTGTAGGTGTACCAGTATTGCTCCAAGCGATCTTTCTGCATGTTATTGCATCATGTGGAAGGAAATTTTAAAAAGATTTATTGCAAAGTCGTGGCCTCTCATTTTCCATCCTATGTCATTTGCAAATAGCATCCTTTGATAAGAAATTTTATCATCTTGTGAGAAATGCTGATATTATAAGGGGAGAAAATCTAATTACTAGGAACAAAACAAACAAAGATTATTGAAAGATTTTCACTGAGTTCAAGAAATAAAATAGTTCAAATAAATCTGATTTGCCATTTCCTTTTAATAACTTCATGCTGTTCCGTGTTTTACATTTGTGATGTAACTGTTTTAATAAATGCATTCTGAACAAGCCAATATTCTTAATTTAAAGAAATAATTGGAAAAATTAAAAAATATTTTGCTTGTAGTTTTTCTTTTAAATTTAGAAAATTGCTAAAATTAACTTGATCATTATAAAGATAGTTTGGATGAATAATATGATAGGTAGGAATATTATATCAATTATAATAAATAAGAACAAGTTTAGTCTAAAGAATAGTACAGGTTTATTAAACTTAATCACCTATGCCTAATATTTAACAAAGTTATACTCAATGGAAAAATGCATAGTAGCGATGTGAAGTATGCCATTTACATAATAGTAACCGGAAAGACTTGATGAGTTTATGCTTTGCTATCTGTCCATTTGTGTCATAGAAATCAAGATCAACATTTACCCTCCAAATATATCATCTGCTCTCATTTAGATTATGTATCTTGCCTCCTCAGTTCTTAGTTCCCTGTATATGCATATTTGACTGAAAGATCAATTTCTGCTTTAAATTACATATTCATAATCAGATTATTTCAGGATTATTTAATCCAACATGAAAACAAAGCAAAGATTTATTAAAGGAAAAAGGGAAAAAAATTGTAATGTTAGAAGTAGAAAATCATAGTTGAAAGGAATGAAATCCATGTTAACTTCTAAACCTTGATGAGAATAAATATATTTTTAAGTACACACATCTAAACAAATATGTTATAATTATAGCAGATTCCTCTGAGAAGCTTTTGCTAATATACTGTTCCAGATGGCAGGCTCCTAATAAGATTAAAAGCTTCATGGATAAAACCATGGACATTAGAACTGATAAATAAATTGCTTTAAAACAAAGAAGAAGAATAAAAAATGTAAAGTTGCAGAGGTCAGTCAGTACTATGAATGCTAAGGTTTTAATCTCTCTAAAGCATATAGATAAGAGGACCATCTGCAGACTAATTCAATATAGAGATTGCATTGTAAAATTAATTCCTTGCCAGAGTCAGAAAAATGTTTCAGTTTTCTATCCATGAACTGATTTGTTTATAGCAAATAAAATTTTGTTCCATAAAACAAAATAAACACGCAAAAATACCCTCTATGATAGTGTTTGAAAAGAGTAAGGAATGAAGAAAGAGAAGTAAAAAGATCACTTTTTGATTTCTAAAATAAAAATATAATTTAATAGACAAGATAAAAACAAGAAAATAAACCTGAAAAACTGATACTTAAGGAAAAAGACAACACATTTTTAGTTCAAAATTCTTGTAGATAAATATGCCAAGAGAGCAGCGAGAGATCCTACCAACTAGTACCTTCATATATCTTTCTTCTATAACATGTTTTTGACACTGTCTCAGTAGCATGCTCAAAGGTAATCAGTAAAGATGCAGCTATGTAATTTATCACAAAGACAATGCAAAGGTGTTTAAAAAAGCAAACCCGAAACAACCCAAAACCCTTTGAGAGTCATTAACAAACATGAATTGTCAACTGGGCTGTCATTCCAAGAGAGGTCTGCAGAAGGTCAACTTTAGCAAGCCCAGTGCCAGAGCTGTCTCACACGTTGATGGTGCAGATGATGGAATAAGGAATACACTCTGAAAGTTTTCTGAGGACACTAAGATAAAAAGAAGTGAAAGCAGTGTGGTGAACAAGAGCAGAATTTGAAATTTTATTGATGAAACCATGATATCTCAAAAGTCAGCATGAAACAGAAGTAGTTGCAGACTTCTACAGTGAATGAATCTTAAAAACCCCCAGAGCAATCTTTCCATGTATTGTTACAAGTCCAGGCTTCTGGCAGAAGTCTGCATAGAAAATGATGGGAAACAAAAGTTTACAGTGTTTTGGAGGGAGTAAGAGACCTCTTCCTTCTTGATAAGATATTTGTTCATCTTACCTGATTGCATAATTGTGAGATTTAGCTCAAATAAGAATATTTTCATATATCTTTTCTCCCTGAATGTGTTAATTCGACAGATTTCCCCAGAAAATCCCCTGGAACACCACCAAAACAGGGGAAGAAATTGGTCTAGTGTTTGTTGAGTAGTTGAAGAAATATGTTGTACACAAGGAAAACTCTTAAACCTTCAAAAATGCAGTCTCAGAAATAGTCCTTTTTTCTCTGGACCATGCTTAAATCATATTTCAGTCTATCAGCACTTACAATTAAGACTTCTTCAGTTTAATTTGTATTTACTATCTTTCATGAGATTACGATTGTTTCCTTAATTATACAGTGATTAAAAACCATATCTCCATTTATCATATAATCAAGATTAACACAAATGATGACTACAGCAATTTCACAGATTTAATGAAGGTAGGTAAGAGATTAGAATAACTGTTCAAGCATTAAAGAAAATGGCTTATTTATTCTAAACATTTAACTATTTGTAGATTTCTTTGTCCTTACCCACAACCAATAATATTGTTATATTATAACTAACCAAACTGGAACTAGAAACAATTCTGAAGCACTAAGTGCTGTGGAAACCAGCACATTTGCTAAAATAAAACAAATAGAATAGGGAATGAGCACTTAGGAATTACATGGTTTTTTACCTTTGGTTTTTTACAATAATAACTCAATTTAGGCTTATCTAATCAAAGACTACAGTTTTTCTCTGTTTTCAAGGACAATTACTCATAAATAACCTATAATAGTCCAAAATTCTGCTTTTAAATACAAGTTGGAAAACCATTAATTTGGGCTTTGTGGTTTAATCATATCACTGAGATGAAATAGATTTTTAAAGCTTTTAAAAAAAATCTTGAAATATTGAGGGATCTCTAAGAGTTTTTCCCCACAGAAAACACAGACTAACGTAGGCTCATGTTCCTAATGTGTCACAAAATCGGAGGGGGGGGGAGTGGTGTTAAGAGGAGAACAGGTCTTTCCATTAAACTTGTACCTTAGATAGCAAACTTGCACGTAATGCTCAAATTCAAGGAGTAAAGGAGTCTCATTGGGTTTTACTCACAGTAATTAAAAAAATAAATAAAAATCAGAGTAACATTTAATGAAAAGTTGATAGCTATGGTAAAGTACAATACCTAGCCCAAAGGCTGTTCTAAATATTTTCTACCTCTTCTTATTCTTTAAGTTATACCAAAACCTACATGTAAGCAAAGTTGTATAACAATCAGATTACTGATGTTCAAACTCTGCCTCAAATGAAAAACTAGAACTGCCTTTCACTCTAGTACGGCCAGAAATTCTCTGTGTAACTGATGTTAAACATACCTGAGCATGATGCTGAGCATGAGCATATCAGGAAACAAAATGAAAGTACTTATTTTTTCTTATATATCATCACCACAACCACTGCATTTGATATCACCATCACAACATTTGATTCTGTGAGTTACAGAAGAGCTTTTTATGACTGAACCGAGATACAAATTTTCCAAAAAAATATGAAACAGTGAAAAACATTACCCTTCCCATTTGATAGCCCTGAATGCAGGTTACATGGTGACCATTTCTCATGACAAATGTGAAAGAGCTCAGAGGCTGTGCATCTTGATGACCTTGGTTAAACAAAACGTACAATCCACTAATTGCTTGTACTAGCTGAATTTACAAAGAGTACACAAAGTGAGAGTTAGTATGGAATAGCTCACATACAAGAAATCCAGAACCAGATTTACCTCCCTGCAACACATTAGTGTACATGCAGCCAAACACAGCACAGCAAACTATGCTTCACAGTGCCCATCCTTAGCTTACAGACAGCACAGCAAAATAAATAGGAGGGCTAAGGTTTCAAACAGAAAAAAAACGAACAATGTTATTATATCAGACTGTTTTAACCTCTCATTCATTGACATTTACTGCCTTTCTGACTTAACCCTATAAAAGCAGTAGCATAATTCTGTTTCAGACTTATGACAAGAACAAACAAGCACAGGTCTGTGGACAATTGCGGATACCACTCTGAAGCATGAAAGGTTCTGTCCATCCACCACTTCTATTTAGCGTTCATCAGGATGAAGCTCAAATGTTGTAGAGCATAATTTGCTTACCCTTTTTTACACAAATGATCAATGCCAATAGACTTTTTAAATTACAAGAATTATGCAAATCAATGGTGAAAGAAAGTACTGGAGTAATTTTTCAGTGAGTTCGTAATCTACAGAATTAACCCTTACAAAATTTAAGATCATCTTTTTGATATCTGAACTAATGCTTTTCTCTTTTTACCAAGATCATTTACCTTTTCCTTGAAGAAAATCATTTCAGTAAACAAAAAATATGATAATGTAAGAAAGCAAAGAACTTGCACTCTATTTTATACTGTTTCTCTAAAGTGCTAACTTCCATTAGACACTGCAGAATTTTGAGTTGAGAATCCACAAAATATTTCTCCTGTAGTGAAAACAGTGGAAGAGATCTGTGTTGCAGAAATGGCAGGAAGCATCCAAGCAGTGTTAAACAATATGAAGGACTTACTGTTCAGGCTGGCAATTTTCTCTGCATGAATATAATGTGATTACAATGGGAACTGCTGTAGGCTAATGAGCTTCTATTCACTGATTTTATGGCACGAAACTCAGGAAAGTGTTCAGCATTTCCCCCTGCACTTCCAAGCAGATGGTACTGTGGTGAGACAGTGCCCTTCCACGATACACTGCACAATCTGCGTGCTGCAGCAGCACAAAAAGCCCAGAGGTCTCTTCTGTATGTTGATGACATTTAAGATAGACTAGCAGAAACTCCAACAAGGCAAATTGGTTTTGCTGAAGGCATTTAATTAATGGGATTTGAAATACATATTACCAGGCCCAGCAGAGATTTATAACAACCTTCGTTTTCTACTAAGAACAAATTCTTTTGGGGTTTTCTGTTGTTTTTGCTGTTAGGGGGTGTCTTATAAAGGTCATCAGCAAAAATCAAACATGGTTGTTTGAAGATAGTCCTTTTATTTGAGAAAGAAACTGTGTTCAGCAAAGTCTAAAGAAAAAAAAACCTATTCTTTTGCTAAAGAAAGTAAGAAACTTAAATCTTTCAGATGCTGTTTAGCTGAATTTGATATAGGAATGGAATCTCCTTTCACATCTACTTTTCAATATATTATTCATTATTTATATCAGCTAGTATTGAGTTGTTGTTGGGACTAAATATCTTTAAATACTGGTAGCATAGCTTTCAAATTTAGAAGTTAAACTGACTTTGACTACAGGACATGAGACATTTAGATTGAAAAATATTTTACTCAAACCACATCCAGCAATCTATGTATTTATGACATATCTGGGCAAGTGTTTTGTGATACAAAACCAAGACAGTGAAACTCAACAAGCTAAAATGATTTTGAAGAGAATTATAACACAACAGTAATCTTCCCTCACACCTGAACTACTTACTGGAAAAGCACTCCTTAGCTCTGACCCATTGCTATTCAAGACCATTCACTGTGAAAAAAATCATCCATTTTCTCAAGTGATTTTGAAGTAAACATCAGGCTCAAACAAAAACTTTGAGTTGACTACAGGAGCTGTCTGACAGTGCAAATAAAGCACAGGGTCTCAATGTTGTGAATGGCATTGCTATATTGAAATCAGTGAAATAATTCAATTTTATCCAGGTTCACAACCTGGCACAAGCTAAGGAGGTCACCCTGTCTCTGCTGGTACTCTTCCTCTTGGTCTTTTCAGATGAGGACTTAGCTGCTTTTTAAACCTGGCTGTTGTGACTTTGGAGTTCAGGGTCTGCAAAGCCCAGACAACCTGTGCAAAGTCTCCTTGCAGAACAACATGATGCAGTCCTTTTGCCACATGAACTCCTGAAAAAAAGATTTTTCTTGGCCTTTTGTTTGTTTGTTTGCTTGTTTGTTTTGGGTTTGTTTGTTGTTTTTTTTTTTCCTGTAGCTGCTGTTCATTCCTGAATTAGATTTCCTTTGCAAGTCCCAGCAAAATAAAAACAGTCTTTCCTGTATTTTTTTTTTGGCCACAGAGCTGAAAATTGTCTACCTCTAGGTCAGTGAGAAAGTCTGACTTAATATTGAAGACCTGTGTTTTCTTCTATTTCTCAAGCCAACACTCACGCTCACTAGAGATGCATTTATTTTCACTGTATTGAGCTCTTATTCAGTTTTTATTACAAATGCTGTGGGAGATCATTAAACACCATTTGAAGCTGTGTGCAGAGAAATTACACAAGAGCAGAGCAGGTGTTCAGGCTGGTTCAGCAACCACAGAAAGCTCTCCTTATCTTTCAGACTCATCTTCCAAGGCTGCTGCTCTCCCAAGAGATATTGTTATAGCAGAAAAATGAAAGAAAGATTAGTACATTATACAGATCTTGATTTTATCTTTGATTATATAGCTTGTAAAGATAGATCCATTAGCTCTTAGAAAATTACAGACATTTGTGGTTTAATTAACAGTACTACATGCAACTTGTTGCTGGGGAAATGGATATACAAATAAGACATCTGCTCCTTAGCTTGTTCTCATTTCAGACAGTGGTCTGGATGCAGACACCTTTCTCACTTTAAGAGCATAGCACTGAATGTAATTATTTCCTTACAGAGAATTATTACATTAAGCTACTCTTCAGATATTAAAGCAAAAATCAGATAAATCTACATTCAAGGGATTAGTAAAATGTCCTCAACATAATATGTAGGCTAGTTAATCATGTTTTTGATCAATGAGCATGAGATATTCTAGTACCCCACTCTCTCAAAACTCAAAGAAGGAAAATGCCAAGTACCTGCCTACACTATCAACTAAATTCTCATATGAGACCTGCAGTTATGCCCAGGGCCCAAAGAAAAGCTAGAAAGTTTGTCAATGAGAACATTTTTCCCTGTTTGTTCCAGTAAGGCTCCACCTTTTCTCAGTGAGCAAAATTAGCACCAGTTTCACTAATTTGCAGTCCGATCATAATCTAACAGAAACTTGGATTTTTAATAAAAAATGTGTTTTCCAAAGTAGGTTTTTATAACTTTGAAAACCCACCATGAAAGAGTGCAATGATTACCACTTTCAGGATTAAAAGCATTTTAATCTCAAAGAGCATTCTGTCAATGCATAGATCCACTTAACACAATTGTGTGCTCACTCTTCCAGTTTGTAACTATTAAGCCACAGTTTCCATTTCATTTTTAAAAAATATCCATTTATAGTAATATTTCTGGCCTGTCTTAAACAGTTTTATCTCTATTCCATGATTCTTACATCATAAAGAACAGTATTTCATCTAGCTCAACCTCATAGGAACAGTGAAAATACTAATTAGAAGATACACTATCTTCTTTCTCCTCAAAATTTTAAAAAGATGGAAACATTACAAAGATGACTTCTTATTCTCAATGGTATGTTTTTATTGCTGTTCTTCCTGAAGAGATCTCAATAATTTATCAAAATGTACAGTATTCTTGTTGGGTAAGCATCCACTGCATTAGTCTGCCAACATCTGCAGAGCTGTTGAGTTGTCTAGTTTTGGTTCTCAGAAGAGGACTCTGTGTGGCAGTAATCATACCTGGTTGTTATGATTTCTATACTGACTTTGGAAGGATGCCTAACTGTTTTGACTGAAGTAGGGATTGACATAGTATTAGTCTAAACAGTTGATGAGAATGCAGTGGTTTATTGAGCTAGCTCAATTCTCCTGTGATTGTTTGGAGAACTGTGTTAAACTAAGGAAATAAGGCACTATATTTGTAGTACGGCAACCCCTGAGCAGAGACAAATCTTCATCCAAGTGCTTCTGGGGGTTCATTCACATTAAACAAATAGTTAGGCTTGAGATGATGTGCTCCTTCAGCATCAGGCAGGATAGTTGCTTAGATACAAAGACTGTGCTTTAAACTGTATTCTTCGGAGGAGATGCAGCATTGCCTTTAGCCTTGCTCCTGTGTTAACGCAGCTCTGCAGTTGCCCAGCATGGCACAATCTGTCCCTTGAAAAGACAAAAGGAGGAGTCGTGAAAACTGTAGGGCTTATCTTCCTAATTGGTCCTATTAGTTCATCACCATAATACAAATCTTAGTCTGAAAATCTGAGAATGCAGATATGTTGTGTGAAGAGCTTACTGCATTCACAGCTACTGTAATGTAAGCGGAGACTACAAAATTGTTTGGACAGAACTTTTGATACATTTCCCTTCTAACAATACTTCTTAGAAGCAACTGAATAGGTAGACAGCACTACTTCTGCCCTGAGATTCCAGATTACACAGCTTCTGGTAGAAGAGAGAGAAAACACAAAACCAAAACAGACAAACCAGCCCACCACCAAACAACACAAACAACAACAAAAAACACACCTCGAAAATATCCCTGTAACACATTGAAGGTCTAAATAGCCTGTGTTTTGTTATATTCCACTCTTACTCAGCTATCATTTCATTAGTGATACATTTTTGTGTTTTTCTTTGAATTTATAAGAGTTTACAAACCAATTTTTTTTCTTTGTTTTTGGTTAAAATTTACAAAGTAATTCATGCTTCCTATGGAGTATCATATCAATCACTTAAACACCACAGAAATTGTGTTTCACCATGAAGAATTCATGGATTAGAAATCGAATCTGGTTCTAAGGTTAATATCTGTATATACATGGAAGTTATGCTTACATAAAACACACTTCTAAGAAGATCTTGTGCCATGATGCTAAAATCTCCCCTTACTAAAAAGAAAGCTGGGATGAGGTTGTTAGAACATGTGCTAGTAGCAACTGCTCAATATCACAAACACGATCGCTGATTTGTACAAATGTACAGATATACGTGCACTGCTCTTCTGTCAGCTTAACCATAAAACATGATTGAAGCTATCACCGGGATGTAAAATTCATTATTTATAAGGCATTAAGGTGATTTTTTCCCTCTTTAGAACAAAGTGGGTTTATCATACTACTCTCTACTCTGTCTTGACTTCTGGAAACCCCAAACCATGTCTCATAATTTTCTAGAATAACGGTAGCCAGCATAAACCAAGATTACATTAGTGACTGTACAAAAAACCAAAAACAAAAAACCAAACAAACAAATAAAAAAAACCCAAACAAAAAAACCCCCACAAACACACAAAACAAAAAAAGGAAAACCCCAAACATTTTCAGTGACCAGAGGTCCATGAGTCTATATTTTATGAGTAAACTAACAGCAGTTTTTTTTCCAGGACTGTCATTAGAAGTACAAAAAGAGGTTCTCATCAAAAGTTAAAAAGCACTGCACTGTCTAGAACAGGTTTACTATGCTACACAACACATGGTTTATTGTATTAAAAAAAAGTTGGCAAAAATCCTCATATTTATAAGAGAATATATAAAAAAAAAATAAAGACTATTCTGTTCACATTAATACCAAAAGTTCTGGATAAGTAATCTCATTTTCTACTCACCCACAAAGTTCTGGAGAATAGCAGTTTCACTTCCATATCATTCAATATATGATCAATGATTCTGTGACACTAAGGCTGCAAATGTCAAGGGTTCATGGATATTTGCCACCTATCTATCTGTCTATCTCACTTCAGATGTAAACAAGAGTTGTCTTTTTTTTTTCCCAAAACAATAATAAAAAATGGACGAAAACCATCTTATTTTTGCTAAACTTAGTTTTAAGTTTACAGATACATAAGAGAACAAATTTGTCAACATAATCTGTCTGTACAATAATTTTCTGGACATTCTAATTTCCTTTAAAAACATACTTTTTGGGTCTGAAACATGGTTGTTCTAAGGTAACACCAAAATCCACTTTCTATACCAAAAGCAGATTAATTAACAATAATTCTTTTCTTTCTTTTATCTTCAAGAAAATAAAATTCACCTTTTAAATAAGTACTTAAGGAAAAGGAGAGTTGAGATTAAATAACTTGGTAGCAGTCATTGATATATTATAAAGCAGATAGCAGAAATAGTATAAACACCTGGAAATTATTAATATCTGAAAGTCATTTCCTTACCACGTTAATGTTAAGGTGAAAAGGAAGTTAAAAGATCAGAAAGTCAACAGTTCAGCAATCTGAAAGTGTCAGAATCATGCCATATAACTTGTATGAATATAATAGCTCTCTACTATATTTTTTTTACCCAGGATTCTGGACAATGATCTTGAGTTTATTCTGGATTACAATGGTCCAAAATAACTGCCTATCACAAACAGAGTATGACATGTTATCATTTTTACACATTCATGCAGTGCCTCACAATCATCATTATGGGCCAAAGTCTGTATGATGTGTTCAGTGCAACCAAAAAATGCTCCTGGGCTCACAAAATTGAGTTTCAGATTTTCATATAATTCTCAGTATATATCTACAACTAGCAAGAAAACAGCTGTATAAGACAAATATTTCAATATTTTTAAGCCTGTCCCCCCTCTTTCCTGTTGTTACAAATACTTTTTTTCCTCTAAGACAAACGACTTTGAAATTGCACTTTTGAACAGTAATGGTCTTTTCATCTAAGTTACTACATTTTAATAATTTTAAATAATCTTTTAGTGCAAACTTTGCTTGCTTTGAAGTGCCAGTTTTCTATATTTTCCTGTGGCAGTAAAAGCCAACAAATATAATGTTTACTCATTAAGACCAGGTCTTTCAGCATCTTGTTTCTTTTTTGTAGGATATTTATCTTAGAAATGGCTGAAGAACATTCTGAGGTTGGTGAGGTTTTTATTGTGGGGTTTTTTTTGTTCATTTTGGTTTGTGTTTTGTTTGTTTGTTTGTTTAGAACATTCATAATCAGTAGAACAAAATCAGATCAAATTGCAGGAAGTAAAATGTTTTGATTCATCTCCCCATCACCTGGATTGTTACATCAACATGTGCTGTGTGCAGTCCTGTTCTTAGAGTTATCCTGAGGAAAATAATGAAAACCAAATACATCACCCTTTCTAAAGACAGATACAATTGTGTATGAATGAAGGATGAATAATATTCCTGCCCTTATGCAAGGAACATTCTTGCTGACATCTAGTTAGACTCCATCTTCTGAATTAAGTTATTCATTATTCTGCCCTAGTGATTCTCTAGAAATGGACTACATGAAGTCCAGAACAATTTTCATTACAAAGATAAATAAGTAAATATAACCTACTCTTGCAGTGTTTGAAAGGTAAGAAATAATACAGATAAGAGGTCATTAAGGCAGTGGATGCAACTGCAGTGAAGATAATTTATTTGTAGCATGTTACTCCTTGCATTCTATTTCTGCATAAGCAATCATACACATTACCATTTGTAGCTAGATGGTTAGCATTCAAGTTTGCAAATTCAGGAAATGACTCACAAAGAGGATGTACTTTTAGGATTGATTTGTAGACTGGGGAAAACCAGCTTGCTTCTGTAGTGTATTAGACGATAAGGCTATAGAAGATGGAAGATGTCAAGAATGAAGTGCATGTTGCAAAATGCCTCTATCCTCTTCCTTTGAAAGGTAAATCGTTCTACTGCTTCTGTGTATTTAAAACACAACTCACCTATCACAATAAACAAGAACTGTTAAAGGTTGCAATTTGTCATCGGTGAACACTGAACTACAAATACAATTATTATTCTTCAGCTCTCAATGCCTGAAGAACAGTATGATCATACAGATTTCTGGGAGACGGGGTAACAAGAAAGGAAGAGAGGTAGAATGAGCCATTTCAATTATAATGAAGAAATACAGGCACCCTCACAGAATTAAATGCAAAGTGAGTCAGATTCTAGAGGAAGAAACACTGACCTGTTCCCCATTCTGTTGCACTCAAGTCATTACCACCAACTCCTGATCAGAGGTGCAAGATGCCTGGCAAATTCTGGAAAATAATTTTCTCTAACAGTGTAAAACTGCTAAACTCTTTAAGCAGCCAACGTTAACAAATTGTAATTGTCATCCAAACAGAGGACTGATATTGGTTTCTTCCTGTTTATGGCAATTATGCATTACAGGTCTTGAGAATTCTGCTGAGGTTCTGCCCTGCTTAATGAAGATATGCTCTGTTTGATTTAGAGTTGTTCTGCCTCAAGATAGGGACTTCTGGAAAGAGGACTTCAATCAAAATAATTGCCCTGTAATCAGATCATTAATTATGTTTTTATGTAATGACATTTATAAAAAAGTCAAAAAACATGGTAATTTGCTGAAATAAAAATGAATAATACTTTTAATTGGCTATGGTTTAATTAGTTTAATTACCATACTAAATCTATCCGTCTCAATCTGATATATTTCAATGCAGAAGAAGTGCTCCTGATCTTACAAAAACAACTTTGTTTTCAGTTTTGCAAAACCCTGCTAGTGATTTATAATAAAGTATTGATGAACAGGCGTCTAAACCAATGTTGCACTTCAATTCAAGCAGTAACAAATGCTATTAGTTTTGTGTTCAGACACTTTGGCAAGTAAATAGGCAGGGGAAAAAAAAAAAAAAGCAGCAGGACTAAAGAACAAGTATAAACAACATCTCATCCGTAGGATGCCCCACAGCAACCATCCTGTTAACAACAGTTCTTAGTCAAAGAGAATCAAATGGGAAAAGCCCATCAGAAAAAAATACAGCACAAAAGATCTTCCAAATACTTGTGCTACAGCCCTGATGCTTCAGACTATCCCTTATATCTAATGCTCAAATAAATTTTTGTAGAACTTTTCAGCTGAAGCTATTTACTATGTGACAGCACATATTAATATCAACCTAGTTATAGTAATCTGGATAAATCGGTATCTTTTTTCTCACCACCCAAGAGAATACTATTTCCAAAGTTAAATGCAAAATCCCATGGGATCTGAAAATATGCTGGATTTCTATATGTTATACTATATCATATGATCAAATCTGCCAAAGCAGGTATTTTATTTTATTTTATTTTATTTTATTTTATTTTATTTTATTTTATTTTATTTTATTTTATTTTATTTTATTTATTTCGCCCCCCCGCCCCGAAAAACCAACAAACAAAAAACGTGACAAAGAAATGTCTAGTTTTTATCCTTTTTGGCAATGAATTCTAGTACTCATTAATGCAACTATATGATCTCCATTAACTACGAAAGAGAGCCATCAGGCACGGGGCAGGGAATGGGGATAGGACTAGAAATCACATAATTCTTGAATTAAGCAGAGTCATCTGAAAAGCAGACACTAACATGGTGATCAGCCACCAGACCTTCTTCCACCAGATTTTTTGCAGGTGAACACTGCGTGTCTCCACAGCAATGAAACATACCTACAAACTGAAAATTGCTACCAAACCATGTAACAAATGCTAAATTTGACAGTAAAACTGAACTCCCCTCCCAGTGTCGATTTCGTCAACTATCCTTCTCAGAAGAAATGGCACTAATGGAAGTATGAAAATAACGAAGTGCCCCAAGGTGATGTCCTGACATAACTCTTATAGCTAAGACATGAAGCCCTTAAACAAGTGACAAGAGTTGCACAAAAAAATTGTGTGAGGAACTTAATGATTTTACATCAATCACCTGTTTGCATTATTTGGATGAGGGAATTGAGTGCACCCTCAGTAAGTTTGCAGATGACACCAAGTTGGGGGGAAGTGTCGATCTGCCGGAGGGTAGGATGGCTCTGCAGAGGGACCTGGACAGGTTGGATCGCTGGGCAGAGGCCAACGGGATGAGGTTTAATGTGGCAAAGTGCCGGGTCCTGCACTTTGGCCACAACAACCCCAGGCAGCGCTACAGGCTGGGAGCGGGGTGGCTGGAAAGCTGTGTAGAGGAAAAGGACCTGGGAGTGCTGATTGATGCTCGCCTGGACATGAGCCGGCAGTGTGCCCAGGTGGACAAGAAGGCCAACGGCATCGTGGTCTGTATCAGGAATAGTGTAGCCAGCAGGAGCAGGGAGGTGATTGTCCCCCTGTACTCAGCCCTGGTGAGGCCGCACCTCGAGTACTGTGTCCAGTTTTGGGCCCCTCACCACAAGAAAGACATCGAAGCCCTGGAGCGTGTCCAGAGAAGGGCAACGAAACTGGTGAAGGGGCTGGAGCACAGGTCTTATGAGGAGCGGCTGAAGGAACTGGGCTTGTTTAGTCTGGAGAAGAGGAGGCTCAGGGAAGACCTTATTGCCCTCGACAACTACCTGAAAGGGAGTTGTGGTGAGCTGGGGGTTGGCCTCTTCTCGCAGATAACTAGTGACAGGACAAGGGGAAATGGCTGCAAGTTGCGCCAGGGAAGGTTCAGGTTGGAGATGAGGAGAAGGTTCTTCTCTGAAAGGGTGGTCGGGCATTGGAACGGGTTGCCCAGGGAGGTGGTGGAGTCACCGTCCCTGAGGGTGTTTAAGGAAAGGTTAGATCTGGTACTTAGGGACGTGGTTTAGTGGGTAATAGGTGGTGGGGGGATGGTTGGACTAGATGATCCTTGAGGTCACTTCCAACCTTCATGATTCTATTCTATTCTATTCTATTCCATAAGATGTAAATGACCACCAGAAATTCAAATATCTACTACAAAATAGAAAAAAAGAGAAACATTTATTTCTTCACATTGCACCTCCACTTGTCTCATCACTATATAATCCATGAAGTTAAATTAAAATCCTGGATACATCACAACAGTCATCATTTTCAAGCCACACATGCAGACTTTTATAAAAAGTGCTAGCTTTAGCCTTGGATATATATTGAATATGAATTCAATCTTGAGTAGTTTATTTGTACTGCATCCTATCAGCAATAAATGAGTTTTTCTTGTCTAAAAACCAATTTCTAATGCAATAGGAATGGAATATTAGATTGCAGAAGTAACTGAGTTCTGCTATAGAGAGAACGAACCCATTTGAGAGTTTATTTCTGACTTAATACTGAAATTAAATGTTTAGAGATGTTTAAAAAGTGAGGAAAACCAGTTGCAACCTATTTAATAGGAAAGAATTTTTGTGGGCATAAAAGCAACCCTTCCCCCCCTTCCTGATATCACAGGTTAATTTAGAATCAATCTTCCAAAGAACTTCAGAGTGTTTATTCTCCACAGAAATAGTATGTGCTCGATTTTGATACACTAGTTGAACTCCATTGGGTTCCAGTTGCAGAATCAGGAAGAAAACTGCTATGTTAACTGCTTAAGAAAGTTTTAATCTTAGAGCAGAAAACAACCAAATGGGACAAAATCAGAGACCAAAGCACAAATAATAATAATAAAAAAAATCTTACAAAGCATTTAATATTAATAAAAAAAGCAGCTTCTAATATAGGTAAAACAACATTTTGACATCTGTCAAGGTCAATAACACCTCATTCAAAATTCAGTATTTGAAAAATCATGTATTAAAGTGGCCACATGTTTTTTTTAGTAAAGAATAATTTCAGACCATGCACAGAAAAAAGAATCATTGCAGCTTTAGCGGGTGGGGGTGGGGGGGGGGGGGAGGCAGGGGAAGAAAAATATCTTTGACATATAATGTTTAAAGGAATGGAAAATACAGATACAAACATAGTAATAAAATATGCAGTGCATATTACTTCTCATAATACATAGTGAGCTATAAATTACATGAATACAACACTTAAAGGATTTGTTTATAGCATGAGATGGTTTGGAGGTTTCTGGTGTTTAAATACAGTTTAAAAGTTTTGAGACATCACAGAGTGAAAAGTAAAAGAGATCTGCAATATTGTACTTAAACAGTGGTTAACAAAATTAAAATTTTTCTTTCTTTTTATAATCTAAGATTTATGTAAGGATGTAAATTGGTCTGGGTTCTGTGTTATTTCTTCGGTGAATCAAGTTTGATTCTGTAATCCAAGAACATCCCCTGATAAAGAAAGACACTCAAGAAATTTGCACTTCTAAAAACCCATTGTTATCCTTTCTCACCATTCTGAAATGCTAATCAGGAACACTTTATGGCTTTTATAATGCTTACTAAATTTAAACAAATCCAGCAAAGGAATCTGGACTTGCAAAAAGCACCTTTGTTATTATTCTCCATAATTACCAGTTAGCAATGATGCACTATATTAATCATATTTATCACATTTATTGTAATTTTGCATATTACATTATGCAAACATAGGCTTTGCACAGAGTTTGCAAGCTACATAACAGAAGGTGAAGTAAGAGACATTAAACATGACAATGTTTCAACATCAAATATCATGTTGGCTCATGTTTATTCATTTTTTGAAGCTACTTCAAAAATATAGTGAAATACTTCAGAGACAAGGCAGGTAAAAAAAAGGGGGGGTGGGGGCAGGATATTCAGGAAAAGAAGAGAGTAAAATAATGCAGCAGAAAGATGTCCAGGTAGGCATGAAGCTGAGGTTGACACTGAGAACAAATTAAATATTAAAAATAATATTTTTTTAAAAATAACCCCTATAGCAAATGTCAGCTCCTAAGCAAGGCTAAACAACTGCCTGGAGAAGTGCAAGCTGGCCCTGTTGGAAACAATTCTACCAACTTACTAGGAGCAACAATTGAGCCCAGGAAGGTTCCCCAAGAGTGCTTAATTTTTGCATAGTACCCTGAATGTCCATAGGTCAGTGATTTAGTAACTTCCTTTCATTTCACTGATTTCTCTCTTCAGGTTTCACCCTGGCCACACAGCACTGAAGGAGAAAGACATCATCTTCCCTTTACATGAAGTGATTTGCACCTTCTGGATCCCCACCTCCTGGCACAGGATGATTGTTACAGCACCCATTAGATCCTACATATGCTCCTGCTGTTATTTATACAATAGTGACTGAAGAATGGTGACAAACTTGTTGAAGTTAAGATAACTACCAGTGTGGTGG
Organism: Psophia crepitans; assembly: GCA_013399095.1. NCBI lineage: Eukaryota > Metazoa > Chordata > Aves > Gruiformes > Psophiidae > Psophia > Psophia crepitans. The sequence continues at coordinate 82,942 of VWZZ01007995.1, read as the reverse complement.
GTTGACCTTGTCTGGTCATGAGGTGCCCACCAAGCCACTCTGTCACTGCCCCTCTACACAACAGCAGGAGAAAAATAAATGAAAGAACTTGTGGGTCAAGATAAGGACAGGATATCACTTCTCAATTACTGTCATAGGCAAAACAGTTTTGACTTGAGGAAGATTAATTTAATTTACTGCCAATTAATAACAGAACATAATAGTGAGAAATAAAACAAAATGAAAAACACCTTCCCCCTACCCTTCGTTTTTTCCCAGGCTCAAATTCAATCCCAACTCTTCTACCTCCTTCAACCAAGCAGGGTGGGAGAATGGGGTATGGACACTGTGGTCAGTTCATAATGCTTTGTCTCTGCCTCATGCTTTTCCCCTGCTCCGGCATCTGGTCACAGAATCACAGAATAGTACAGGTTGGAGGGAACCTCTGCAGATCACCTAGTCCAACCCCTCTGCTAGAGGGAGATCACCTAGAGCATGGACATTAGGAGAAATTTCTTCTTGGAAAGGGTAGTTGGGCATTGGAACAAGTTGCAAAGAGAGGTGGTAGAGTCACCATCCCTGGGGGTGTTTAAAGAAAGGTTGGATGTGGTACTGAAGGACATGGTTTAGTGGGTAATAGGTGGTGGGGGGACAGTTGGACTAGATGATCCTTGAGGTCTCTTCCAGCCTTAATGATTCTATGATTCTATGTTGCACAGGACTGCATCCAGGTGAGTTTTCAATATCTCGAGTAGGAGACTCCACAATGTCTCTGGGCAGCCTGTGCCAGTGCCCAGTCACCCTCAAACTAAACAAGCTTTTCCTCATACTGAGGTGGAACTTGCTGTGTCCAAGTTTGTGCCCATTGCCCCTTGTCCTGTCATTGGACACCACTGAGAAGAATTTTTCTTCTGGCCCCATCCTCTTGACATCCTCCCTTTAGATATTTATAAGCATTGATCAGATCCCCTCTCAGTTTTCTCCTGGCTAAAGAGACCCAGCTCTCAGCCTTTCCTATTAAGAGAGATGCTCCAGTCCCCAAACCATCATTATAGCTCTTTGCTGGACTCTCTCCAGTAGTTTCTTGCCTTTCTTGAACTGCGGGTCCCTCCTATAAGTGACAGTCCTCCACAAACTTGTCCAACATGGGTCCTTCCCACAGTCTGCAGTTCTTCACAAATTGCTCCAGTGTGGATCCTTTCCATGGGGTGTAGTCCTTCAGGAATGGACTGCTACAGCATTGGCCCCCCCATGGGGCCACAGGTCCTGCCAGAAAATCTGTTTCTGCATGGATTCCTCTCCATGGAACCAGAGTCCCAGAAACCTGCTCTGGCACGCACTCTCCACAGGGTCACAGCTTCCTTAAAGGCACACTCACCTGCTCTGGCATGGAGTCCTCCACAGGCTGCAGGTGGATGTCTGCTCCACCATCAATCTCCATGGGCTGCAGGGGGACAGCATGCCTTACCAAGGTCTTCTCCATGGGCTGCAACGGAATCTGTCCTCCAGCACTTAAGAGTACCTCCTTCCACTCTTTCTTCTCTGACCTTGGTGTCTGCAGGGCTGTTTCTCTTATATTTTTCTCACTCCTCTCTCTCACAGTTGCTGTGCATCATTTTTCCCCCTTTTTAAATATGTTATCACAGGGACACCACCAATGACACTGATGGGTTCAACATTAGCCAGTGGTGGGTCCATTTTGGAGCTGACTGGAAGTGACTCTGTTGCGTTTGGGGGCAGCTCCTGGTGTCTTTTCACAGAAGCTACCCCTGAAACCATCCCCACTATGAAAACCTTCCATGTCAGCCCAATACATAACCACAGTAATAACTTACTAGAAATAGGCAGGATGAAAATAAAATCACAGTGTGTAACAGCCAGCCATCTGTAGGACTACAATTCTAAGACTAACAGATTTATATGAAAAATTATGCACATAATAATTAAAAATGAGCACTTTTCTTACTTCTATTAAACCCATAAATGGTGTTTAGACCTCTATATGAAACTTTCAGGCTGATTAGAGGATTAAAACAATTGTTTTGTACTTGAAGCAATATGCAGGACTCAGCTATTAAAAAAAAAGTATTACTGGAACTAGCATTTGATTTTACACTTTATGAAGGAAGATATTTTAAAGTGAATTCATAAGTCATTTGACAGTCATGTGCAAGTTTCATCAGCTGTCTCAATTAAAACATCCCACTTTGAAACTTGTCAAAACATTTCCATTCTAGATTAAAAAATGTATTTTTTTTCTCATTTTAAAGCTGTCTTCTTACTACCTTCTAGAAATACAGAGATATCTGAACATACACTTACCGAGGAAGTAAATAACTTCCCATTTACAGTCTAGGACAGGGGGTGACACAAGTTTACAGAAGTAAGCAACAGTGCTTTGAAACATCATAGTGATCAGTGGTCTCCATCTTCCTAGAATGTTTGTATATAGCAGTTGAGACACGCATAATCTGGGGGGGGGTTTGGCCTTTTCCCCCCTTCTTTTTCATGGCAAAAGACAGGTACATGGGGGGTTTGCTTTAAGTTCACCTGTGATTAACATTTCACATCAGAAGAGAAATACATCATCGCAGCAGAAATTTTAGCTAACTTAGATTATCTGGTAGGATCAACAGATGACGCCACATCAGGTAGCTATTACAGGCATCACAGTGATTACAACATTGCCAGTTCTCCCCAAAATAATCTGTAAATACTGTCTATATCACAGTTTCAATTTCTCCTCTCCATAATATTATTTTTGGTCACGGGACGTAACTGGCTGAGGAAGAAGCTGTTTTCTGTAACTCATCCTTATTAATACATGAAAAGTCTCTGAGTATTCAAGTGAGCACATGTATCTCATCTCATCTCATCCAATGAAAGTTTAGGAAAACCTGCTGCATGTATTTTCTCATAACAGTAGAAGAATGAATCAGGACCCAATCACCATCTTTACATTCTGAGTTGATATAAATTCATTTTATAGTTACTTTTAAATGAAAGCATAAAACATGAAACACAGAAAAGTGGGAAACACAATTCAACTGAAATCTGTGGCGGGTAGCCAAAAATTCTGTATTTGCCTATAGCCTAAACCTGAATACCTTTAATTCACCATTTCAGTGTTAGGCCTGGGAGAAGTCTAGAGTCCGCGGAGAGCTGCTTCAATTCTTTCTGCACTCTGAGACCAGACCTCATAGCCAAGCATATTGAGCTGGAAGACAGGCAGAAGTCTACTTGATCCTTGGTGGAGCCTGATCCAGTACACCTTCTCAGCAAATGCCTCACTAACACAAGAAAGGCTCCAGTCACCAATAGTTGAGAAAACTGTTCTTTAACTTATGCAGATACCTGAACTTCTAATTCACATCTTTGATAACAACTCAGCAATCACAGCTTCTATTCAAGGGTAAGGGACAGAAAGAAGTCTGGTTGGAAAATTTCCTTGAAGGGAAAAAGAAAAATGTAGACTTAAAAGTGTATCTAGAATTAATAATTGTATGTTTCACCAAATAAATGAACTTTTCTTTCATTTATTTTTATATAAAATTATTATTTCTTTCATAGGCTACCTTAAATATATAAAATATTGAAGGACATAAAAGCCTGAGAAAGCCTTAAATAAAGCAGTTTATGCATTGCAGACAATTTATCATAGTGCCGTTGCCTCCAATGAGTAAAAAAATAGGTAAATTAGCCTCTTAGCATTCTAAGATGGCGTAGCTACCAGATAAATAATATTCAAATTTCAAACCACTATTTTTATTCCCAGGTTAAAAAAAATTGTGTTGAATACACATATGTTGAACGTTATGAGCTAGAGATCTCTAGAGGAGCTACAGATTACTTGATAGTATACAAGTGAAAATACTGTATGTAAACATAAACAGTAAAATTGAAAAATTCTAGTGAAATTTTCACTAATACAATAGTCACAAATTCTAAAAAAACACAGTCTAGTCAGTAGGAAACTGTGATAGGGTACTTACATGAAAGCAAAACGTCACCCATAATACAGTACCAATCTAAACAACTCTATGTCTTCTTATTTTGGTGCCCTACTTGTAATGGTGAAGTGGTGAGATAACTCCTACTTTCAAACAAAACAAAAAAAAAGTAAAGAATAGGCTTTATTTCAAGAATAACAAGAAATGACCAGTTGCATGACAGAAGTACAAGACCTTGCAGAAAATTCTTCTTTGAAAAGAGATTCAGCAGCAAGAGTGAGGCTATTCTGAAAAATATCTTAGCCTCAGTATCAAGGATTTATTTGAACGAAGTTCCTGGCAAATGATCCAAGAAACTAGCAACAAAAGACCTTATACTGAGATGTAAGTACAGTAACACAACATTGCAGCCTTAGAGAATTCAGTAATGAACAAAACAAGACTGCAATGTTTGGCAGCAGCAAACTCAGCAAGTCAGCCCGAAAAGCAAATTTGCTTTGAAATAATAAAAAAAAACCTTAGAAATAAAACAGCAGAGATAGAATACAACATGTTTATAAATGCAGTCAATAAATGCATCTATCCAGAGAATATGAGCTCATTCAACCAGAGGAGAAAGTCATGCCAGCAAAATTACAGATGCATGGCAAATCTAAAATGTGACACAAAACTAAAGGGAAAAATCACCTGTCACCAAAAGGGAAAAACAAAATAACAGAAAGGCACATATCAGTACAGATTTTTCATTTCAGAATTTTTGTAAGTTCCTCAATTTTTCCACTTAAATTTTAAAAAAATTATCACATTTAAAAATATTTCATTAATATTTACTTTTAATTAATGCCATATGCACTTGGAATATCCTTTAAATGGGCAGATGTTGTTATTAATATACTATTAAATTATACTGTTAGTAGATTAATAGTAAATTCTAGTATTTAAAATTTTTATTACTACTGCTATTTGTATTATATTAGTATCCCTTACATGCTATGAATTATGATTGATATAATAGGATTTTACTGCACTGTTTATAAATGACACTTACTCACTTTTAGTGGGTAATGTGACCTGAGCTCTGACTGCCTGTCTCCTTGATGAGTTTGATACAACAAGCTGACCGTGAGTCATCAGTGCACCCTAACAGCAAAGAAGATGAGGCCACACCTGAAGGGCTGAGTCCAGTTGTGGACTACCCAACATAAGAAAGACGTGGACACACTGGGATGGGTCCAGTGAAGGGCCACAAAAGGTGACTGAGGACTCTGAGCATCCATCTTACGAAAAGAGGCTGAGGGGTATCAACCACCTCTCTAGGAAGCCTGTTCTAGTGTTTGAACGCCCTCTGGGTAAAGAAATACTTTCCTAATGTCCAGTCTAAACCTCACCTGGTGCAGGTTTGAGACATTCCCACATGTGCTGTCACTGGGTACTAGCAAGAAGAGCTCAGCACCTCCCTCTCTACTTCCTCTCCTCAGGAAGCTGCAGAGAGCAATGAGGTTGCCCCTCAGCCTCCTTTTCTCCAAACTAGACAAGCCCGGAGTCCTTATCCACCCCTCATAGGACATGCCTTCCAGGTATTTCACCAGCTTTGCTGCTCTCTGGACTCATTCAAGACTTTTCACATCATTCTTAAATTGCGCAGCCTGGAACTCTACACAGTATTCAAGGTGAGGCCACACTAGTGCTGAATACAGTGGGATAATCACCTCTCTTGATGTTATGGTTCTGCCCAAGCCAGCAGCTGAGCCCCACACAGCCGCTTGCTCACTCCCCTCGTTGTGGGATGGGGAGGAGAATGAGAACAACACAGGGGAAACCTCGAGTTGCAATAATGGCCATTTAATGGGCCAGGAAGGGAGAGGGAAACAACAACAAAGCAGCAGTAGTTATAATGGGATGTAAACAAACGAAATAACAAGGAGAGCAATTTACCAGTCAAGGACTGACCGGACTGACCAGGCACTCAGCCCATACCCAGCTCACCCCAGAGCAGCACCAACCCACCGCTGCCCAGCTGGCCCCCTTTTATGGGGAGCATGATGGCGCATGGTATGGAATAGCCCCAGCTCGGCTCACATGGCCTGGCTCCTTCTGAAAATTAACTCTATCCTGGCCAAAGCCAAGACACTTGAACAGCTGGTTATGCTGTGCATGAAGCACCCCAGGATGTGGTTTTCCTTTTGGCTGCCAGGGCACACTGTTGACAACAGCAATCCATTGTCAGAAATGGCGACTTGTGTGACACTGAACAATATTTAGTTATGCAGGCAATTAAGGTCAACTGTGAAACCATTAGTGGACAAAACAGGCTTGATGATGGTGGTATGCTATGGAAACACTTCAAATATGTATTCCAGAACTTTTCAAAGGAAGGAAATTTAATATATGTTTATGTATATAAGTTTATATATGCATATAAATTTATGATCTAATTTTATCTCTGAAAACTATCATCACAATTTGAGTACCACCCCACTTTATGTAAAGAAGTATATGAATGATCCTTTACAACAAGATTATAAAATAAGTGTGATATTAAAAATCAGATGAGTTCTAGATGAGTATCTAGAATGGTGTGTTTGGAGACAAATCAAAAAAACCACCTATGCTAATCAATAAAATAGTTATATTTTTTAATTTATGCATGTAATTATCCAGAATAAAGCTAAGAGTCTGGACAGTGTTCTTAAATTGGGAGAACAAAAAACACAACAAGAAAAAACAAAGACTTCATAAAAGAAGACAGGGAATGAAAGACCAAGAACTTCTTAGTGTTTGAGAAAAGATTAAAAAACTTTTAAAAATTACATGATTTTTGAGAGCACCAGCCCAATATATAATGAAAAAATGACGAGGATAACAACAGTTATCACGAGTTATGTCTAATGGTAAGAAATTACTCTGGATAGAATAAATCTCCATAGCAGCAGTACAGAAGTAAAAATTGTCATTCTGAAAAGTATAAGGACATATTTTCATTACACTAGACACAGGCCAATGTGTCAACATTGATAAAAATGATGATAAAAATAATATTAGCATAAGTCAAGGAAAAAAGAAGGAAAAAGTCAAACAGTTCTGTATACTTCTAGTAAGGAAATATGTAAGCTAATTACATAAATATCAAAATGGGCAAAATACACACTTTAATTATCCCTTTTGCGCTGGTACAAGTCACAAGTGAGGTTTTTTTATTCTTTCACAAACTAGGTTATCTTAAATATAGAGTCACATGATCTTGGAAATATTTTAATATATTCAGAGCTTGTATAATATCTAATTAGAAGAACTGCTAATATTCGACATTGCTAGTAAGATTGTGTTCCAAAAAGGATATATATTTTTATTCAAAAGTTAAACTGATAAAATAAAGAAATGGAGAGTGACCAGCTTTCACTTGAACCCTTTTTCCTGTATTAATCAGTAGAAATTAAATGTAAATTAAACCAGGACACCAAACCATTGATTTTAGATGTTTGCATAAGGAGTCTAGTGGTTATATTTCATGATATGATTGTTTTGAAACTACTTGGTTTCATCACCACTTGAAGCATTATTAATGACATACCTTATGTAATTAATTATACCATAATTAATTACATTATTAATTACATACACTTATAAGAACAAATTGATGAGAACTTTAAAGAAATAAAAATTGCAGCAATACATGACTCAAAGCTTTTATCAGCCTGCTTTTCATTGCCTTGATATCTGCAACAGAACTTGACTTATATCAAAAACTTTAAATTCATAATTAAATTACCTTGACCGTACAAAAGTTTATTACGGAAGATTGCTATTTTCAAGTAAAGCATTAATTATAAAAAAGGCACTACATTTCTGCCTTATTAGAAACTGCGAAGATTAGTATAAGGTAAAAAATAAGTTTTTGAACTTCAGTTTTTACACTCAGATAATCCAAAAAGGAAACGTCTGTCCCTTGTCTTCATTGGGCTAGTACAGGTGTCTGTTTGTAGTGACAAAAGAAGGAATAATGGGATGAGGAGGATTGGCCGTGAGCTTACATGTCCAACCTGCTTTCTGATAGAATATCCATAGGATAAATCAGTAAAAATAGTGGCGCAATTAGAGAAAGAGATTTTCTAATTTGCGTACTGTAGTGTAATCAATGATTGTTTGCTTCAATAAATGTAAGTACAGAATGAAGAGACTCTATCACAGTACTAGAATTGAAAATTACGGCTCTTAGGTAGCAAGCTTTGGAGGGGCAAGAAGGGAGAAGAGTCTTGCTTTGGGCCTATGAACAAATATTTTGCAATTTAAGTGAGCAATCTGTATAGATTTTGAGCTCTGACTCTTTTCATATGTGGTCTAATCATGTATAATAACTGCATTTTCAAAAGAATGGAAATAATTATGACAAAATACATTAAAAAATATAAAGTTAGCCCCACATTGAGTGGAAGTGGAATGAATGTAATGAGCAAAGAAATATGTATTTTTAAGCCAGAAGAAATAGAAATACAAATTATATGGAACAGCATTCTCAATATATAATAGATAATAAAAAAACCCTGATTAATAAAACAGCTGTTATACTGCCCTTTAAGTAAGAGTTAACAATGAACATCCACAATGAAAAAAAAACCAAATCAACACATTTTAGAAGTAATTAAAGTTTCGGGAAAGTAGGGTATTTTTATATAGTAAAAGGGAAAACTAATTTTTCTCTAAATTTCAAAGGTCAGCCCACAGTCAAGTACAGTATGTTAATTGTAAACATTCTTATTAAAGAAAAATAAAAATGCATTGAAGTTATGACAGGGATCTAGATATTTTTAGACTTGTACTCTGAGATCTTTGTGTTTTTTTAATATAAAAAGGTAGAGACTGGTTTCCAGGAAGATACTGTAAAATAAGTTTGCACTGATCCCTAGAATTAGCCATTGCCAACATTTCCTGAGCTTTCAGGTATCACAGACTGCCTAGACAACCATGTTCATAGTGTCCAGAACTTTTGTTTTGAGAGAATGATAACTGTGGAATTCTAGAAACCTAGATCTAAAAAACTACCCTCTAAATTTCCAGGTCATGCCATTTAAATTCATTTCAAGAACCTGAAAAAAAAAAAGCTTAACTAATCCATCTACTCAAGTGTTAGAAGCTTTTTCTACACGAACAAAATGCACCATCCTTCACTGTCATTTAAACCTTATACTTTTGTACTGTAGATAAAGACAACACAAAGGGCAGATTACTTTTTATCTTGCTGCAGAATTCTTTGTGTATAAAAATGTATTATCCTGTTTTTTTTTCTTAAGCACCTCTTGTCTAGACATCCTCATTTATTTCAGTCTCTCTTTTTCGGATCATGCTTTCCAGATTTTCTGTCATTCTTATTTGGCTTCTCAGGACTCTAATTGGTCCACATCTTTTGTGAGATACAGGTGTCCTGTCTTAAACTGGTCACAATATTACAGATAAGCATTACTATTACGAAGTTGGGTGTAAGATGATTTCTTACATCATACAAAATACACCTATTTATATAGCCCAGAAGAATGCTTGCCTTTTTAGCAACAGCATCAATATTGTTAGATACTAGTGACTAACATAATAATTACTAAAATAATTATTTTACCTCCTATATTCTTTGCCAAAGGCTGCATCTAGGCCAACTGTGTCTCATCTTTTTACTTACATGTTAGGTTATTCATATATGCAGAACTGTACATTTATTTCTATAATCCATCTAGTCCATTAATCAGTTATTCAACATGTTTATTAGCCAGCATCGTTGCTGCCTTTCTTCACCTGTGTCAACAATTTAGGTAGAATGTTTGCTATTCATCAAGAAAACATATCATGCATGAAAATACCAACAATTAAAAGAAAAAGAGAAAAACAAGGTTCAGACCAGATGTCTGCAGAATCACAAGTGGTTACATACTGGTAGTCTTCATTTTGACAGCAAATCAATCATTGCTTCTCTCTTGGTACAGTTTCAACTGGTTGTAAATTTACTTTGTAACACTTTTTTTCTAGACTATATTTCCCCTAACTGGTTCATGAGAAAATCAAGACAGAGTATCAAGCAGCTGAGTCAAAACATTCTATATCTTCTGTCAGTCTTTAATCCGTAAGTCCTCTCCTTCTCATGGAAGGAAATTAGATTCATTTGTCACTGCCCAGTTTTCTCCTCTGTTTCTGTCACATATGTGTGCACACACGCACACACACAATTTTACCAGCATTCCTCCCTCTGGACTTGCTTTGAAAGAACCTGGTGTCTTTTTTTTTGTTATGCTGCCTATTTTATAGCACACAGCATAACAAGGGCTAGGTTTCTGTCTGCTACAAATCTGCACCACCAATTGCTACTATTATCATACATATCTACTGTAATTTCAGCCAACGTGTTGCTGTTGACTCAGAATGGAGAATTATCTAGAGAAAGTCATATGCAGTACATCATAAAGCAATACCTAAAAGTGATCAGAAATTTCAAATTGAAAGCTTAGTGCTGGGAACCAAATGTTTCTGTGAGTGCTTTGATAATATTTACTGTAAAGGGAAAAAATCATATTCTGTCATATGCTCTGAAAATCTTTATAAAAAGGTGTTAATACTTTTCTAACATTTATTACAGGGACTTAATAGGAGACAAATCTACAGAGAATCAGGTAAATGTTTACTATTCTATTGTGGCTTGACTGTGCCCCTTTTCTTCATAGTCTTCCTTTACAAAATACTTATTCAGTGTCAAAAGCCACAGCTGGTCACAGCTGCTGCAGGTTCAACAATGCCACCTTTATTTCCAAACCTTAAAAACAAAACCCAAACTATTAAAAAATCTGTTTATTCATCCACTCTTTTGAGAGAGAAAAAAATCAGTAACTAAAAGAACTGTTTTCAGAAAGCTGGAATTTCAGAAAACTCTTATTCAGTTGCATGAGCAAAGGTGGATAATATGCCTCTCACTAGCTATTCTTACCTCCAGTCAAACAGTTGACCTGTGCTTGATCAGAGAGAAAGAGTGAAGATGCACAGAATGCAATAAATGAAATGAGGTCACAGTTCTCTTATTAATTCTAAGGAGCAGTGGATTTTCACATCTTGGAGAACTGCCAAATGGATCAGTTTATGCTGTGGATAGCCTCTTGTCTCTTTGACCCTAAAAAACAGACTACCTGAATCTTGTTGTTGTAGTATATGATGTTTCTAAGATTCAACGTTTTCCCTGCTGGTTTACACTTAGACTTATTTAAAGTGTGAATAAAAAGTAAAAATATTCTGCACTATTTCTTCCACTTTTACCTCTTTTAGATCTTCCAAGATCAGACCCAGACAGTAGAAAAAGACTTTCCATTCCTCTAACTAAAAATACTAAAATATTTCTCAAGACTCTGTAGAGTCAAAATCCTTCATAACTGTTATGATTTGCTGAGCTAAAAGTTATGCACTAAGTGAAGCCAAGGTCAAGAATTACCATTAGGTCCAATACATCTTTATATTGATTGAAGCACTACAATCAATGTAATTATAAATGGACAGAACTTTTAGGTAACTAGAAATCCTACTGAAGACTTTGAAAGTTTAAGAAATGTTCAGGGGAAAATTCCCATATGTAAAAATCTGCTGCCAGTGATTACTGACTCAGGTCACAGACTGTAGGTGATTTTTGGAGTCTTGAATGACACTATATAATGCCTGTCTCACACTCACTTAGGTATTTTAGAAGATGGACCAGGGTAAGGGTAAACAGAGAGTTTACTGTAACAAAAAGTTACGTGTGATAACATTAATGTACTTTCCCTACAGGGTTCAGTATAAATAAAATAAAATTTCAGCAGTCTGATTCCCAGTGCGTACTAATATTCCATTGATAGGCCTCCTGTGGTGTAGCACCGGTTCTGGTTACCCCATACAAACTTTCTTCAGTTAATGCATTTCAGGATGAGTGATCATTATACCAACTCTTATAGAAGCATGACTGAAGAATTCCAGTAATTGTCATGGTTGAGTGCTAACCTTGAAAGCAACAGTGTTAACATGTTATTAAGAGGACTTTGAGACAAGCTGCCTTTTAAAAAGTCTCAATGTGCTTTGCACAGGTGTGGTTTTTTTTTCTTCTCCCCCCCCCCCCCGGTATTCAAAGAATCATTGAAATGAAGTCCTTCATTTTCTCTTCCTCTCATACAGTCAAGCACATTTTGATGAACAATTTTTAAAAAAAAAAAAAACCCTTACATGCACACAAAGATACATACATATATGTATGTATAAAACTTCAGGTTTACCTCAGTTCTCATCCATGCAAGCATTCTGTATGCAAACAGAAAAAATATGCTCTCAAAATACAGACAAAGTAAATGAAATCAAGGACAAAGAAGCCAGATTCTCAGCTAATATAAATCACCTTGTTCTATCAATTTCAGAAGAGCTATCTGATTCACTGGGTTGAGAATATGACCCTAGACACAATTGGTTTACTGTTTGTTTGGTGTATGATATTATTTTTCCTCTAGTGATAACTTAACTAAAACATGGATCTCCAAAGCTTTTATCAGCTCTAAATTTCTCATTACCCACCTTGAAGTATTAAGAATACAGTAAACAAACATATGGAAACTTCTCACCCATTATAAAAAGGCTTTACTAGTAAATGATACACTTCTCATTAAAACATACACTATTTCTGAGAAGAATGAGTGCTGATATACAAAATGTATTGACATAATACATAGAGTCTTTCAGCAGAGCTTCACAGCTAAGGAATGCACTACGATTTTTTTTTCCCCTTCTTTTTTCCTTGTTGAAGATGAAATAACATCATAGATTAACAAAAGCATAATAGAATAGAATAGAATAGAACAGAACAGAACAGAATAGAATCATTAAGGTTGGAAGAGACCTCAAGGATCATCCAGTCCAACCGTCCCCCCACCACCTATTACCCACTAAACCACGTCCTTCAGTACCGCGTCTAACCTTTCGTTAAACACCCGCAGGGACAGTGACTCCACCACCTCCCCGGGCAACCTGTTCCAATGTCCAACCACCCTTTCCGAGAAGAAATTTCTCATCTCCAACCTGAACCTCCCCGGGCGCATCTTGCAGCTGTTTCCCCTAGTCCTGTCACTAATATATTCTCAAAAGTGAAGCATAGTAGAATACACATTATACATGCTTTCAGCATGTCTTCTGAGACAGGAGAGATGCTCCTTATTCTGCCTCGGAGAACTAAACACATCTCACAGTGGGTTAATGCAGGTGGTGTATGGAGCTGAAGCCAAGAGAACCATCACTTCAGTACCTACTCTTTTCTTCAAAGCAATTTATTGCAATTCCATTAAAAAAAAAGATAGACAAGGTCTTGCATACAAAAGTCACTTATATATGTGCAATCCAGATAAATCTGAAAGAGTTTATGGGGGTTAAGAAGGGTGTAAGACAACTCATCGAAAGTGAGTAATGTGAAAATAGCATTGAGCTGAATTATGAGAGTATAAGGAATGAGCAAAAAGAAAACTTTAACAAGTAATCAAAAGAATTGGACAGAAACAAGACCTTAGGTTAAGAACTGACTTCTTTCCTAATTTCTGAAAGATACAGGTTTAGAATCAAAGGTCTATAGTTCCTTTTTCATCTTTCCCGGTTAGATTCTCAGTATAGTAAGCTCATTTTTCACATTACTATCTATTATTCTGCACATCTCTTTCAGCTGCCTAAAACATTTGCTACATCCTTCATCTGGGAAAAAAAAAAAAAAAAGGGCAATGAGGAGCTCTCTTACACACACACACACTTATTTATAATGCCAGCAGATAGTACATGATTGCACCAACCAGCGAGCATAAGCTGACACCAGCCTAAGAGTTATTCCAGTAAGGTGACCTCCTCAGCACTACCCCAAAAAGGGTAAGCAGAATCAGCATGGACAGCATCCCAGTCAAGCAGAACTTTTAAGTCAAATATTTACGTCTGGCATTCATAAGAAGGATATCTTTTCCCTATTAGGCTTTCCATATTCTTTTTTTTTTTAACAAAAAAACTAACTTGTGAAACAGAAGTGGAAGCTTTGCACAATAAATCTTGTTCGTTGTAGCTGCAAGGATGTCCTTATGCTGTAATAAGTAAGTAATATGACAAGTATTAAACTGATAATACTCATCCCATATCCCTTATGGTTTGTTTTTGTTGCTGTTGACAGTACATTAGTGCAGCTGTAAAAGGAAACCTCCATCATGTATCATCACCACAAGGTTCTTCTGATTTCTGCTATATCTTTTAGTTCTGTGCATCCAAAATTGCAGCTTTTGCTTTATCTGTCTATATGGAGAAGCTGGAATACATGAGCATACTGGTCTTTCAGATAGGTGTGCTACTTACGTATTCAATTATTGGATAATAAACTTTTTTTATTGTTTTTTTTGGGGGGAGGGGGTAAGAGTTCTAATTTGTTGAATTTTACCTTTCTTTATGACTGTAGATAATTAAGATGCTGTTTTGGGTGCCGATTTTATTTCTTAGATGAGACAAAAAGTATTTAATGCAGTGCAAAACCATGTGCTTCAGTGCTGATGATGGTTGATAACATCAGGCAAACATCAGCTAATTTCTTCACCACTTCTATTTTTTTTTTATTTTTTTTTTTCATTGCGAGTGATATCTTTAAATAACTGCTATGGTTTTGGGTTGTAGTTTTGTGGTTTTGTTTTTTGCTGTTGTTTTTTAACTAAAGATAATTTAATATTGAATCACTGTGCCTGGAGACATTCAAAAAACGTGTAGACGTGGCACTCCAGGACATGGTCTAGTAGGCATGGTGGTGTTAGGTTGACCATTGGACTTGGTGATATCAGAGGTCCTTTCCAACTTTAGTGATTCTATGATTCTATTGTTGATTTTCTGAAACCAGAGAACATATTAAAATCCGGGGTGGATGAATGGGTGGGGAAAAAAAGATAATTATAAAATCCACTCTCCTCTAATTATCTAATTGTTAAATGTTGCAGACTTCAGTTACATCCTACTCATTGTCAATAAAAAAGAAAAAAAAATAGTATATTACAATATTATATAAATTCTGACTGTACTTGGATACCCTTCAGTGGCTGATAAGAAGATTTTTTCATTTTTAGAAAGTTAGCAATTCATGTTATGCACATGCTTACACCTCTGACAGATACATTTAATGCATTAATTGTAGAATAATATTGAACATTTTAAAGCACATTAATAAAGATCTAACTGTAAAATGCAAGTAATTATGAAACATGTTTTCTTTTGGTGCAGAAGAAAAAATTAATAACTGAAATTAATCTATTTCAATAGGAAATTCAAGATATGAAAAAATCAATGAATTTTTTGAACTACATTAAAAAATGGCAAAAAAGGTATTAAAAACTCAGATTGCACAGGATTACATCACCCTGAATTTAACCATCTGACCACACATGAAAGTTCATGTATCTCTCTTTAAATCTACATACATTGAAGAAAACCTCTCATTCCTTATTAAAAAAAAAATTTGAAGAGTAACTTCAAATTATCAGAGTGGTTTTCCAAGTTTTCATCATTTTTTGCAAGATTATTTGGTTACGAATGGAAATTATTTCATGTTAAAATAATCTTCTGGTTGGACATTACAAATATATCAGTATATCTGTAAATTTGTTTGTTTCTTTCAAAATAAAAAACTTTCTTTTTGTCACTCCGTGTATAACAGCAGGAATAATTTTCCTAAAAAAAGCTCTCCCAATTTTAAAAATTAATCTTTGGAAGGCTTAAAACATCACATAATCCAGATTGTTTCTAAGCTTTTACTCTTTTAATCCAACTCTTCACCTGTGGTGGGTACTTCTGTGTAGAGATTCTTCAACCCAACTGTATTTTTTTTTTCCTACTGACTTAAAGAAAACTGACCCTCGTCAGTCCATAAACTCTGTCACCAGGAGAATAAAACAAAAAATCTGTCAGACAGATCTGTGTCCCAGTGTTCCCATCTCTCAGGGAATATAATATGTGGATAAGTGTGTAAACCTGCCTATGACATTTATATATGAAGGCTCTATTAAGACACCATTCCAGACGAAAAAATCTTGTGTCTGTCATCGTTACAAGTTCTAACCTTGCTATCACATTCCCTCAGATGAAAAAAAAAAAAAGTTTCTAACCATTCAACATTTTCTTCAATTCTTTTAACTGTTAAACTGTCAACTGCACTACTACCAGAATATCTGGGTAGTTACAGGGAGACACCATGACAGTTCCTAACTTTCTTTCAAATACTACGTAGGATGATTTTTCTTAACTGTCTCAAGAAAAATTCTTATTATTGGAGTAGAAAACACTCTTCTAGGAAAGACATGACGGGAAAAGAGCCTTGTACAAGATAAGATATGAAGAAAATTACATGACTATTGATTTCCAAACACGCATAAACCAAAATGTTTTAAGATTTCAACCTTCATATATACAAATAGTAACAGATCTTCCATGAGGGAACTTTGCTTTGTACATCGTCTAAGTCATTCAGGTACTATATCTTAACAACTGTAAAGGACTGTGTACTACTAATAATGACTGAAAAAATCCCACAAGCAAAACCAGGATAAACCAGTTATATAAAAGTGGTTATTTTTTCTCCTCAGTTCACAATAAATATTTGTATAAAATCAAGTCAGTGTGCAGCGCGCTCAAAAGCTGATTTCTGTTCAATACTTCTATTTACTTTGCACAGTCAAGGGCAAAATGTTTCACCTTCCTTTTTGCTACAGAAACAGTAACACTTTATTTCAATATTTTACTGCAGTGTAGGCCTCCTGCCATGTTATTGGATTATTATAGAAACTGATAGAGAGATTTGCAGCAGTAATAGGTGAATACCCAACCACACTGTGGTTAGAATGAGTGGATGAAAGCAAGTAACAAAGGTCATTTATCTTCTCGGGCAATGCAAAGCCAAACGCCATTTCACCTGCAAAAGTTTAATTCCTAATGTGCTATATCTTGAAGGAAAAACATGCAAGTTAGCATATGAGATAATTAGATTTCTAGAAAATACAACAAAGGAGGAGGTTTAAAAGTTTGAAAGCAATTCAAATTTAATTTGAAACGGACTGTAGAGCCCTTTAAATTTTATCTCTATGCGTCTTTTAACTTGCAAGAATCCCTCTGAGAACTGGCTTAATCTGCATAAGTACATTATATGCTCTCAGAAGTCTTTCATAATTCGCACTCCAAATGCTTCAAAATCCTAGTTTCAAGGTTTTTTGAGGTATGGTTTTTTAGGTTTGGTTTGTTTGGTTTGCTTTTTTTTTTTTTTAACTCCTGTTACAATTATGAAATGTAATGAAGAAAATTATACAGAGGAGAGTGATGAAGGGCAATTAGGACACCAGAAACTGAATCAGTACCTGAAGTTAACCATTGAAGGCCTAGGGTTCAAAAATGTGTTGGAAAACATTTAAGTTCCAAATACAGTCAAAATAATATTAGCAATTATAAACCTTTATCAGACATTCATATCGTCCTCTACCAATGTCATTGCTTATAAGTAATCACATCCACAATCTCTGGTTTAAATCCCATTTTATATTCCACACTGCTAACGCAAAGTACTGTCTGCATTACTGTAAGTACAGTTATCTAGACCTCAGTTTCCTACATATTCTACCCTAACATAAACTGACTTTGCCACTAGGAGAAGGAGAAACAATTACAAAATATGTTCTCATTTATTTTTCTCCTTACAAAAAGTTCACAGGCAATACAGACACAATACAGAGATGTAAGGTGATGGTATCTTACAGTGTATCAGCTGCTCCACTGATCATGAGAGTATGATTCAAATCTTTTGGTGTCACACCCATTAATTCCAACTGGGTAAGGAACTTTGCTTCCACAGATGTTCAGGGTGCCTATGGATTAATTAGTTTGGGGCACTCACCAGGTTAACACTCACAAAGAGTACTCTGCTCACACCGTCAATCACAAAGCGTTAATGTGTCACTTCTAAAAGACTGAAAACAGCTTCTTCAAACTGTTAGGAGGAGTATTCATTCTAAATACTGCATTTCTTTGTCAATACAAATATACTCAAATTATGCAATGCTTCTTTCTTATTGTTATTGACTGAAATTCTGCAAGTTTGACTCAACAATTCCACATTGCATAGTTTCTATCTGTTCACAAAACTCAAACCACCTCTCAGAGATGGCTGGGGATTTGTCCATGACGCACTGTTTTCTCCTTATAAATAACAAGGAGACAATGTTGCCATTACTTGTGTTTTACAATCCCAAGGCCGGGGTGGGCGTGGGGGGAAGAGGACCAAAAAGGCATTAAGAAAGGCTAACATTTACAGTGGGATTTGTTGAGACTATTTTCCCTCTTCTAAAAGTACTGAGTTATTGATGCTATGCTATTAAAAATTCAATTTCACTGTAAAAGACTAACACAGTGAAGATGACTCAATGAGAAAAAAAATGAAAGAAAACACCAAATAACTGACTGATATTCAAGTACCTGTTGAGTTCATTTCCATCTTTTCACCGCTAAGAGCTACTGAGTTTCCTAATCTTAAGCAAGGAACTTCTCTAGAAAAAAAATGGAAAATAAACAAACAAAAAAACTTAAAACAACTCCACAAAAACCCAAACCACAAAAACATGCACATTTTCTCCAAAAGATATTTTAAAAGGTATTTCACCTCTCCTTTGGATTTGGAGAGTTTCTTTTGACTATGAACTGCTTGATTTCCTATTAAGGTCTCTAAGAAAACTATACAGTTATACTTCTATTGATTTTTTTTAAAACATCAAAGACAACAGATTATCATATCTGTCAGTGATTCAAAAGCACTAAAAACACTTCTTCAGGCCAACAAGAAACAGAAAATATAATCAAAAATAAGTAGACGCATATGCCCAGAAGTTACTTGAACACATACAGTAATGTAATTGTGCAAAAAGTTCCTGTTCCCTTCTCATGACCATATCTGAAACAGTGCAGCAAAGAGACCTAAAAGAGCTATTTTTGTTTTACAAAAATCTAAAAAAAAAAAAGAAAAAAATATAAATGAAACAACACTTCAGTTATGGCATATTCCCCATTTTGTCTGGAGTTTGATGAATTTTGCCTCATAAGATTTTGATCATGTCTTAAAAAAAAGCTTAAGCCCCTTACTCACAGATTATGAGTGATGAGGCTACTAGTTCAAAGACCTTCCTTCACTGCCTGCCAAAGCGTGTAGTGCCACCATAATGAGAAGATATTCCTCTGGAGCATTGCTTCACACAATCTTCATCTGCCTCAAGGCAGAGAAGAGGCTGTGTCTTCCCATGGCTTTGGTTCACGCACATCCTTGCTTGCTTACATGCAAATATACCAGGTGTATTCAAGGTGCAACAGCCTGGCCTCTGGCCGCCCTCCAGCCAGTTTCACTGAGTTACTGTGAAACATCTTGAACCTGTCAGGGCTGCTGCACACATGTACTGGTCGGCACAAAATCTGATCCAATTTGACCATTCACTGAGGTCACACTTGAAGCATACAGCACAGAATAGAGGATAATCTGGTCTTCACACTGATTTTGGGACAGCTTCAACAGATGCTATGGACACATTTGCTGTGTTTAATCCCCCCTAGGAGGGAATTAGCTAGCAGTTAAGCACACTAATGCAGTGTCCTTTATTCTCTCTTCTTCTTCATAGAATCAGAGAATCGTTAGGGTTGGAAGGGACCTCAAAGATCACCTAGTTCCAACCCCCCTGCCATGGGGCTGTTCAGCTTTCTGGAGTTCCAGAAAGGCAATCGAGTTGCACTGCAGCAACTGTAGCATTTTGACTGAGCATAAATGTTCCTTGCCATAAAAGAATTCACTTGTCAAGTACGCTTCTTTGTTTCAGCATCCTGTAACAATACATTGTCAAGTATTTAATACAATTTTACTTCATTCACACTAACAGAAAAAGGGAACTGCTCTCCTTTCCACCTTTCATGACACCCTCTCTCTGAATTCAGTACATGTGAAAAATATCAGGATCATGTCCATTCAGGATGCTTTCTCTTAAGGCAGCTCTGCTGACATTCATTTTTGTAGCAATTTAAATGATTATACAACCTATTTTTCAGCACAGAAAAAGTACTCACTTAGCCTGTCAGTATCAATCAGTTATGTTCTATGAGACCATAAAGTACAGATTTATACGTGAGCTTCAAGCCAGTCTAATGAAAAGCAAATCACATATGTACAATTTGAGAGACTCCACGGATCCCAAATTCAGTGGATGAGACCTGCACGTTGCAAGTCAAATTCTTGCTCTGAACCTCAGAGGAAAAATGAACAGAAAAAACATGTTTGAACATATGAACATATGCCATGGACCTGCACTTCCTATCCCGTCCTCTAGTGTCTTAACTACTGGGCTGAAACATGTAAGGGAGAATGCCAAGGTGGCATTCTCCATTTTGTAAACAGAACCAGACATACAAATTTAAAAAAGGCTTTTGAAAAATTTCAGAACAAGTCAACTCAACACATCTGCTTTCCACACACACCGCACGTCATACCCACCCACTCCCTCCTCCCACAGCTGAAACTGAATACTACCTAAGTAGTTTGATGTGCAGATGTCTTTTAGGGGAAATAAACTAAGCACTCATAGAATCATAGAATCCCTAAGGTTGGAAAGGACCTCCAAGATCATCAAGTCCAACTGTCAACCTAACACCACCATGCCTACTAGACCATGTCCCGGAGTGCCACATCTACACATTTTTTTGAACGTCTCCAGGGACAGCGATTCAGCCACCTCTCTGGGCAGTCCATTCCAATGCCTCACTACTCTTTCCATGAAGAAGTTTTTCCTAATATCCAACCTAAACCTCCCCTGACACAACTTGAGGCCATTCCCTCTTGTACTGTCCCTTGCCACTTGGGAGAAGTAGCAAATAATAGATCCACAAATAATAATAGCAAATAATAGTTCCACAAATAATATATCCAAAAAATCCAAGCTGCAGTCCAAGAAAACCCCCACAACATTTAAATCCATAGAAGACTGACTTCTCCAATTATGTGAATACTGTTTGGGTAAGATTTTTTATGACAGTGGCAGAATCTCATACTAATATTTAACAAACTTTCACAAGCATTTAGAGATTCATTGTGGCTTTAGAATTGTCACCTTCACAGAAATATGCTTCCAACATAAAATTTGCCAGACTCTTCAGAGAGTTTAAATAACATGATTCATATTTGTTGCTGTAATTTTGCTGTCAAATCTTTTGTGTTTTACTCTTTAAAAATCAGGATCTGAAATCTTAAAATCCCTCTCAAGCTTCGGTTGAAATGTGGCTTTTCATAAAGAATTATTGTTAACCTTGACTAAAAGTATTAAAAATAATACATTTTTCAATGAGAATGTAATTAAAAAATATAAAACCCCACCTATCTTCAAATGAATTGAACATCACTTCAGAGCAAATCTCTATTGTCACTGTAAAACCAGTGCCAGAATTCTTCACACTAGCAAGTGAAAGTAACTATTAAAGTGATTTTAATAGAACCTTTGTCATCTACAACTCACTTTACAAAATGAGCAGCATTATAGTAAATAAACCTTTTAAAGAAGCAATATTGTTGCAGCAATTTTGAGCTGAAATCTTAATTAAGCCTAATTTACTTCAAAGGGAGTATAATTACAATTATAAATTCAGATTTACAATATGGTAATACCGTAGTAGATGTATTTGACTGAATTAATATCGCTTGCTTAACATGACTACTATTGGAAGAGACTATCTCTTCATCTACTGTTGGAAAGTGCAAGTTCGAGAAGTTGCACAGTTCTTATTGTTTTTGTATAGCACCCATTAAAAACAAACTTAACAACAACTTCATGAATTATTATATTGTGTAGTTAGAAATAAAGTGAGAGATACATCTAGGGTTGGTGCAGCCTTTGGTATAAGCCTCTGTCTTTCAGAGTGTTTCAGGAGGGTAGATATGCAAACTGCAGAGCCATAACACCTCTCTGTGCGGAGAATATTTCACACTCTCGTGCTACCAGACCTAGGCTACTAACACACAGAAGAAAGAGAAAAGAAAATTGTCTTCCAGACTTGATATCAATATAAAACAACTCTGAGTCTTGAGCCTACAGTCCTTACTCGGATTACTTTCCAGTTAAGGGATTATGGTTATAAGGCCAGTTATGGTTTTGAAAAGCTCCTAGCAAGCGCTACTCTTCAGAAGTTTGGTACACTAATGAAAGAATTGTGAAAATTGATTATATCCTGGCCAAAACCAGGACAGTATTGTACCCGCTTGAAAAAAAAATATGTAAATTTACTTAGTTTCAGGAGAAAAGATCAGAAAAAGACCCCAACGTTAGAAGGTGTTTTTTCTTTTCAAATTTCATGCCTAAGAATTTGCGTGCATTTCAGTCTCAGTCTGGTATTGTAACCATTGATGAACATGTTATGAAATAATGATGAGGTATACCAGACAATATAGGGATAATAATTTTTTAATCAGTTGTAAAAAACATTTTGCACCTCATTTAAGGAGTTATACAGTAAAGCTTATATAGGAAAAAATACCTTTTTAGTTTTAGTTGGGTTTGTTCATTTTTTAAATCACCCAGTTATTTATTATTTACACAGAGACAGGATAACGTGCTTACTTTGTAAGGTCTTTTGAGGTTTATATTTTTCTTTGAAAACTTTTCAATTTTTTCCTCTTCTAAATGTAACTTATGAAAACATACAGGACTGGACCTACTTCTCAGAACCTTTATCCCAGAAGTGAGCAGGTCTGTTTCAACTCCTTTTTTACCTGAGATGCTTCATACCTTTCACAGCTCCCTAACCATCAAGCTTACTTTGAGTAAGAATCATGCTCCATTGTCCCTGTGGAAACCAAGTGACTGTGAAGAAAAGAGCACAAGCTTCATTGAGTCAGGGAAAAAGGAGGAGAGTGGCTGTGAAGAACCACAGCAGAGGAGTAGTTGATGCTAATACTCTATTTAGCCAGAAGTAGAGTCTTTGACTTCAGAACTTTCACTCAATTTCTGACATGTTACCTCATTTACTAGTGGGCTAAGATACAAGTGGCTGCCCCTTTCAAAATATCACAGAATCACAAGGGTTGGAAGGGACCTTGAAAGATCATCTAGTCCAACCCCCCCCCTGCCCTCCCCCCCGCCAAGGCAGGGCCTCCTACAGCACATCACTCAGGAACGTGTCCAGTCAGGTTTTGAATGTCTCCAGAGAAGGAGACTCCACAACCTCTCTGGGCAGCCTGTTCCAGTGCTCTGTCACCCTCACGGTAAAAAAGTTTTTCCTTACATTAANTCAGCCTTTCCTCATAAGGGAGATGTTCCACTCCCTTAATCATCTTAGTGGCTCTGTGCTGGACTCTCTCAAGCAGTTCCCTATCCCTCTTAAGCTGAGGGGCCCAGAACTGAACGCAATACTCCAGATGCGGCCTCACCAATGCAGAATAGAGGGGGAGGAGGACCTCCCTCGACCTACTGACCACAGCCCTTCTAATGCACCCCAGGATGCCATTGGCCTTCCTGGCCACCAGGGCACATTGCTGGCTCATGGTCATCCCTCTGTCCACCAGGACCCCCAGGTCCCTTTCCCCTACACTGCTCTCCAGCAGGTCAGTGCCCAACCTATACCACCACATGGGATTCTTCTTTCCCAGATGCAAGACCCTACACTTGCCCTTATTGAATTTCATCAGGTTCCTCCCTGCCCAGCTCTCCAGCCTATCTAGGTCCCGCTGAATGACAGCACATCCCTCTGGTGTGTCAGCCACTCCTTCCAGTTTAGTGTCATCAGCAGACTTGCTGAGGGTACACTCCGTTCCCTCATCAATGCTTTTAAACATCAGTGCTTTTAAAACATGATGTGACATTTTGGGCTCATAGGAGTTGGGAAGGAAAAGAACCTTTTTATTCTTTCTCCTTCTCAGTCAAAGAGATCCTCTCACACACTATTTGTTTATTTTGTTTTTCTTTTTACTCACAGAGAAGCAGATAAGACAATACCAAACCGGACAAGACAAGAGATTCTGACTCCTCTACCTCAAGGATGAGGCCAAAGATTTGTACATGCTCAAAAGAAGTCATCATGAAAAATAATTTCAAGGGTTTTTCAGCTGACAAGTCTACATCTTGCAATGGATTGAATTGCGGCTGTTTAGTCTTGGCCATGAATGAAGTTTCTGAGTTTTACCATAGTAGAATTAAGAAAAAAATGAAAAAAGAATAAACTATAAATTACATTTCTCATGTAAAATTAAGATATTTTAAAAAATGTAGTGTTGAGTGACTGCCTCATTGTCAACCATCAACAATGCTTTCATTAGCTTGGACTATTCTGTTTAACAAAAATAATAATTACAATCTAAGCAGAAAAGCATTGTTATAATTCGTATTTTTTTGATTAAACTGAGGTATAGAGTTCCCATAGCACTTGGATACCATTTTATCCATATATCAATACTTGTGTGCAGATCAGTTATAGTTCATTCCTGGCTAGTCATGCTTCTGCATTGTAGGAGTTCACTGTATCACTTTTCTGAACAATAAGGCAAATCAGGTTGTTGTTGAAAAGACCACATGCAATGCAGTCTTTTGTACTGGATCAATAAGTGTCAATTAATAGGTACAAGCCAGGAAGATTTCACTCATTTGTCTTATTAAGTGAAGTTAAAAACCACTATTCATCATCACAACTATATGTTCGGTTGTATGCTAGTGTATTATACATCTAGTCCTTGACTGTGCTAACTGAACCTCAATGCAATCAACAAGACATATGGAGGAAAGAGTGGACAGCACTTCAGCCATCCATCATGATTCTGCAGGTCCTGATGAATCACAAAAAGCAAAGAGTTCAGAATCCTGAACACCAAGTATTTTTAGAGGACAAAAGTGCTATTCACGTTCAGTGAAAGTGATGTTTTCTATTTGGAATAAAAAGTAAGTTCACAGACTTTTGCTTTCCTTTCAAACTATAAAAGCAGAGAATTCTGGAATATAGTTTGATACTTTTTCTTTCAGAATTCAGATGGTCACAAGAAACAAAAAGAGTGAAACCTAGACTTCAACAAAGCCTTTGACACGATCTCCCACAGCATTCTCCTGGAGAAGCTGGCTGCCCATAGCCTGGACAGGTACACTCTTTGCTGGGTTGAAAACTGGCTGGATGGCTGGGCCCAGAGAGTGGTGGTGAATGGTGTCAAATCCAATTGGCAAACAGTTGCAAGTGGTGTTCCCCAGGGGCTGGTATTGGGGCCCATCCTCTTCAACACCTTTGCTGATGATTTGGATGAGGGAATTGAGTGTATCCTCAGTAAGTTTGCAGACGACACCAAGCTGGGGGCAAGTGTCATTCTGTTGGAGGGTAGGATAGCTCTGCAGAGGGACCTGGACAGGTTGGATCGCTGGGCAGAGGCCAACGGGATGAGGTTCAATGTGGCAAAGTGCCAGGTCCTGCACTTTGGTCACAACAACCCCAGGCAGCGCTACAAGCTGGGGACGGGGTGGCTGGAAAGCTGTGTAGAGGAAAAGGACCTGGGGGTGTTGATTGATGCTCGCCTGGACATGAGCCGGCAGTGTGCCCAGGTGGCCAAGAAGGCCAATGGCATCCTGGTCTGTATCAGGAATAGTGTAGCCAGCAGGAGCAGGGAGGTGATCGTCCCCCTGTACGCAGCCCTGCGGAGGCCGCACCTAGAGTACTGTGTCCAGTTTTGGGCCCCTCACTCAAGAAAGACATGGAAGCCCTGGAGCGTGTCCAGAGAAGGGCAACGAAACTGGTGAAGGGGCTGGAGCACAGGTCTTATGAGGAGCGGCTGAAGGAACTGGG
>VWZZ01007995.1:41062-51987 GCA_013399095.1 Psophia crepitans | reverse complement strand
TCCTTCTTGAGCTGAGGGGCCCAGAACTGGACGCAATATTCCAGATGCGGCCTCACCAATGCAGAATAGAGGGGGAGGAGGACCTCCCTCGACCTACTGACCACAGCCCTTCTAATGCACCCCAGGATGCCATTGGCCTTCCTGGCCACCAGGACACATCACTCCGAACGCCGCTGCCCCCCCTTCTTCTTCCCTCAAGCCCCTTACAAACTGAGCATGGCGCCATATGGTATGGAATATCCCTTTGGTCAGTTGGAGTCAGCTGCCCTGTCTGTCCCCTCCCAACTCCCCGCACACCCCCAGCCATCCCGCCGGCGGGGCGGTGCGAGAAGCAGCAAAGGCCTTGGCTCTGTGTGAGCATCGCTCAGCAACAGCAAAAACATCTCTGCACTATCAGCGTTGCTTCCAGCACAGACCAAAAACACAGCCCCATACTGGCTGCTGTGAAGAAAATTAACTCTCTCTCAGCTGAAACTAGCACAGCGAGACAACACTCATGTACTTCATTATAATGTTCTTTAAGTGACATTTTAATTCTAGGGTTTTTTTCCTATCATTATCAATTTTGGAGGCATTTCTCCATTCACTCACAAATTGCAGAAAGGGTTTCTTTCTGCAAAAAGAAGTGGGTATCAACACTAAAATTAAACATACCATAAAAATTTCCAGTATGTAGGCAGAAATGGGAAGGGTGGGGTAAGAAAAAAAGCAACTGAGTTAAACTCTGAACAATGATGTTCATGATAGTATGAGTTAAGGAAAAGACACATACACAGTAATCCCTTCAGGCAAACTACTTGCAAATAAATGTATGCCCCTGAAGGCCAGCAATGTGGACATTTGTTTAATTAAATGAGGCGTAGATACCACATTATCAATTTCAATTCTTCACCCAATAGCTCTATGTCAAGAGATTCTTTCCAAAAATGCAAGGAAAAGAAGTTCTGACACTCTATTTAATGTAATTTTCTTTTCCTTTAAGAATTACAATTTTTTTCCCAGTCTGAAAATTATTAACCAAAATCAGTTTTCACATTCTGTTGTCATTGACACTGATGTGATTTCACAAATAAAGATGTGAATGGAAAGTCCATGTCAAAAAAGTTTGATGAAGCACACCTAGTGTATATGAATATTGCCTCAGTGGGTTCCATAATACTTCCTGACATCAATGGATCGCTATTAATAAATATTGTCAGAAATCTAATTCTGAGGGTTTTTAAGAAGAGATATTAGCAATCCAGAAATAATGAAAAAGGAAAAAAATGTGCTTTAACTAATCAGTACAGAAGAAATATATCAGTACAATAGAACAGGAATAATAAAAGAGTGGGGAAAAAAAAGTTACTAAAAATGACCAGAAATAGTTGGCTGAATAGACTACAGGAAGTTCTTCATGTAAAATAGAAACTATATGTAAATTAGAAGTTTCACAGTTGGATCCATAAGAATCTGTACATCCAATGAGCTACACTACAGCTGTTTAATCAGCAAGGTACTCCTTATTTCTCTTTCAGATCTGCATCCTTGTAAAGCAAGAAGGAAGAGCAAAAGAGAAAAATTGAGATGAAGATAAGTAAGTACCTAAAGGAAAAAACAATCAGATGAGAAAAAAGCCCTTATAAAATAATTAGAAAGCACACAATTTATCAGATGGTTCCAGATCACAGAATCAGAGAATGGCAGGGGTTGAAAGGGACCTCTGGAGACCATCTAGTCCAACTCCTCCTGCTGAAACAGGGCTACCTATAGCATGTTGCACAGGATTGCATCCAGGCAGGTTTCGAGTATCTCTAGAGGAGAGACTCCACAGCCTCTCTGGGCAGCCTGTTCCAGTGCTCTGTCACCCTTAAAAGTGTAGAGGTTTTTCCTCATGTTGAATAGAACTTCCTGTGTTCCAGTTTCTGTCATTTGCCCCTTGTCCCATCACCAAACCTCATTGGGAAGAGTCTAGCCCCATCGTCTTGACATCCACCCTTTAGATATTTATAAGGATTGTTCACATGTCCTTCTCAGTTTTCTCTTCTCCAGGCTAAACACACCCAGCTCTCTCAGCCTTTCCTCATACAAGAGATGCTTCAGTCCCCTAATCATCCTTGTAGCCCTCTGCTGGACTCTTTCCAGTAGTTCCCTGTCTGTCTTGAACTGGGGAGCCAAAAGGTGAACACATTACTCCAGCTGTGGTCTCCCAAGAGCAGAGTAGAGGGGGAGGATAACCTCCCTCAAGCTCCTGGCCATGCTTTTCTTAATGTACCCCAGGATATCATTAGTCTTGTTGACCACAAAAACATGTTGCTGGCTCATTCTTAACTTATTGTTCACCAGGAATCCCAGGTCCTTCTCTGCAGCATTGCTTCCCAGTAGGTCAACCCCTAACCTGTACTGATGCTTGTTAAGATAACTTTCAGAAATTCATTTGAGATCAAATGTGTAGACGTGGCACTCCAGGACATGCTTTAGCAGGCATGGTGGTGTTAGGTTGACGATTGGACTTGATGATCTCAGAGGTCCTCTCCAACCTTAGTGATTCTATGATTCTATTCAATTAGGACATGGTTTTCAAAACACAACATGCAGTATTGAAGATAGTTCATAACACCAAGTGGTATGTATAGCCACTAGCCAGGAAAAAAAAATAAAAATCATCATGACTTTGTTTAGGATCAAATTCCATCACAGCAGAATTGACAAGACATGAGGAAATAGAATGAAGTTTTATCAGGAGAAGTTCAGCTCGGACATTAGGAAAAAGTTCTTCACTGAGAACAGGCTCCCCAAGGAAGTGGTCACGGCACCAAGCCTGTCAGAGTTAAAGAAGCATCTGGATGACGCTCTTAATCATATGGTTTAGGTTTTCGGTAGTCCTGCAAAGAGCGGGGAGGTGGACTCAATCTTTATGATTCCCTTCCAACTTGAGACATTCTACAATTCTATGACAGTGGCCCTTTCAAAAAGGCTCCAGAGAGAGAGGAAGTGATGAAGAATCATGTAATTTGAAGGGTTAAAAAAAGTTACTATTTTCATAAGGCAGTGTATGATTTGTCATACTGCAGTGCATCTGAGCAAACCGTTTTGCAACATTCTTGATAGGAATTCTTTGCCTTACAGAGGGCTTTTGTTTAAGTGCATATGCATTTCCTGAGCAATCTACAGTTGAAAAGGAACTGTTCTCACCCACTTTTGTATGCTAGTATCACAGTTCCTGGTAGCTCTCTGCAACAAATGCTGTGCAGTATGTAGGACAATCTCAAAGACTGACTTAAAACCAGGCACGTTCAGAACAGACTGGAAGAGAAGAACTATTTAGATATCTAGGTTACTCTCAGCTAGCCCAAAACGACATAAGATGTATTTCTTCAGCTATATTTTATATAGCTATCTCTCATAAATCTGTCTACTTATCTGCTGCTTATTTGCAAAGCAAATAGACCTGTGCATTAATTATCCAAACTTTTGTTCAGGTTTCTGGAAAAAGACTGGAAACAGAAGAGATGGCAGGAAGAAGGAACAGTGGGAAGGCTACAAGTAAGCTTCTGGTGCTGGAGGCTTGCAGGATGCAGATAAATCCCAGGTGCTCTAAACAAACCAAACTGAAAGGTGACCAAATTCAACTTCCCACCTATAGGATTTCTGGATGACGTAAGAACATTGCCAGAGGTCAAACTTTGTGATATATATGAATTGATGGAGGCTATCCTGACCTAAGGGGTCAACACAGAACATGTTCAATGCCATAATCCTGCACTGCACGGGGATGCTGATAACAGTTTGCACACTGAAAGTACTGCAGTTATGTTGGTGTAGTACTCTACCTGAATAATACATCTATTCAGCAGGCTAATGAACCCAGGCAGAATGCCACACTAGCATGACTAGACTACTTCTGATACTGAAATGGCTTGGCTCAGAGATTGCTCTGCTATTTCCAGATGGCACTGCCTTGTGATGTACTGTTGGACTTGAATGGCACGAAGGACTACATTAAAATGTATGAAACATATTTTCTGCTGTTTATGTTTCAGATACCAGAACCAGGTAGACACTGCCTGTCAAACTATATAAAAATATTTTTGGAAAAGTGAAACCACAAATAAGAAAAAAGAACTAAATAATAATAATAATAAAAAAGGCACTAAGCAGCTGTAATAGAATATTGAAAAAAAAATAAAAACCCTAGTGTGTTCACAGAAAAAAAAAAAAAAAAACAACAGACCCCAACACAAAAAAACAACCCAAACGTTCTTTCTAAGGGGTAGGCTAGATACAGCATTCTTTCTCCATCTCTTGTACTGGCACTCCCTTCTTCCACCCCTCCTGTCCCAATCAGACCCAGGGAGCGTTTATTAGTATAATTGCAGGAGCAAGAACAATGCTTTTCAATTTTGGTGCTGCAATCATTCACTGAAACTTTTATTGATTGAAAAAGCCCTATGAGAATTCTGATTATCCCAACATTTTTCTCTGGGAGTGAAAGGGGCAGGCTTTCTTATTTCATTTTATGCAAAATTACAGTAATTGGTATCTGACCTTTTTGGAATAGACTGTTAAGCTTTACACTGCTGGATTTTTTTCATTGAATCAATTATTTAAATTATGGCTATCTCAAAAGGAGCAACAGGGTGCAAACAAGAATAGAATATTTAAATGAAACTGAAAACCGATTCTCCACCACTACCCCATTAATACAAAACATGCTATTAGCTGAAAATCCAACCTCTGGAGGCTTCTAACACTTCAATTAAAATTTAGCTTTTAAATAATTAAACTAAACCAGCACAAACAAAGACAAATTACATTTCTGAACACTTAAAAGTCTAAATGAAAATACAAGGATGGAAAAAAGCAAAAGCTACGTCAATATGTGAAAATATATATTAGAGAAATAGTTAAGGGGGCTTTTTGGTGGTGGTTGTTTTTTTTTTTTACATAGTCTAAAAATAAGTTACTCATTCTAAGAATCCATCTGTTTTAAAAATAAAGATAGAAAAAGAGATGGCAGCTGACCAAATTGAATGCAAACTCAAATGCTTTCCAGAACAGTCAACAGTAAATTCATTCACAATTAGTATCACAAAAACAATATCCTGCTTTCCTAATCTAGATAATCAAGACAGGAGAAAGGCAACTGATTTACTGCTTATATGATAAATCCATCAGAAACCAACTTGGGCACGATTTTGCAGAAGCTACTTCAGAGCAACTCAGCTTAAACCACTATTAGACAATTACTCAATTACATCTGTTTGATCTGAAGTGGTTTAAAAATACTAGCAACCAAATATACCATTTTCAGACATAAACACATGTTGGATTCAAGACAGAATAATTACAAAATTATCCAGTGAAAGATCAGATAGTCATCATAATTTAGTATTCTCAGTCCTTTCAGATGGTCTCTTCTGGACTGAAGATGTGTCATGAAATTTCTACATACATCTTTCACTCCCACAATTAAGCCATTCTTCAGTCTCTATGTGAGAGTCACCACTGCTTCAGGAGATGCTGGAAAGGCAATCCCTCCTCCTTGGGAAATGACAGGGAATCAATGTCAGCTTCCTGAAAGCAGAGTATGACTAATTTTAAAAAGTGTATTTAGGGAAAACTACCACTAAGACAGCACTCTTGTTGCTTATCAATCTTCATTACAGGGCTTGGTATGGTTATTTTCTTAAAGTCAGAAACCACTTTCCTCCCCAGCTCCTGGGAGAGTTTTCTATTTCCCTTACCATCCAATAGACAAACTCTCACTTTCCCCAAGCAAATTTGCACTTTCCTTAGAAAAAAATTAAAACACCCCTGGAGATCATCGCTAAGCAACCTTAGGCATAAATTCAGGACAGAAAGCTTATGATGTCATAAGCTACAGTTCTCTTACCAGAGGAACCACCCTTCCACCTGTACGCAAAAACATTGTCTTCCTCCTTCTTTGCTTCTCAGCCTTTTGAGGACAAATCATGTTACTCCATTGACTGTATCAGATGCTTTGTTTGTAATTACCAAAAGATATTTTTTGTGTTTGGAAAAACAGTATCATTCCAAACAAAGGTGACTGAATAGAATGCTTCCATCATGAATATTTAAATATTTAGGGGTTTAGACTATGCACTAGGTGTTACTGAGATTGTGTTAACTTTCTTCATGGCAGCCTGTATGGTGCTGTGTTTCCCATTTGTGGCTAAACCAGTGTTGATAACACAACAATGCCAGCTACTGCTGCACAGTGCTTACACAATATCAAGACTTTCTCTTTTTCTCACGTGTCCTCCCTCCCCAGCAACTAGGCTTGGGGTATGTGAGAAGCTGGAAGGGAACAGAGATAGGAAAGCTGACCTGAATTGAATAAAGGGACATTCAATATCATATAACAACTTGCTCAGTAACTAAAAAAAAAAAACCCAAACCAAACAGACACACCACCCCCCAACACACACACAAAAAACAACCAACCAAAAAAACCCACAAAAAAAACCCAAAAAACCAAACCCAAACCCACAAAAAAAAAAACCCCAAACCCCAAAACCACCAAAAAACCTCCCCCCAAAAAAACCAAAACCAACCTGAAGCAAGGGTTGTATTCCTAAATGGCCAGTGCTCAGAGACAGGCTGGGCATTGGTCTGCTCATGGGGGTTGATGAAGGATTGCTTTCGCATCCATTGTTTTATGTCCTCTTTCCTTCTCTTATTAAACTGTCCTTACCTTGACCCATTAACTTGATTTTCATCTTTCTATTGTCTCCATCCTGCTCCTAGGGGGAGTGAGTGAACAGAGGATTTATCTGCTGTCTGAGCTCAAGTCATCACAGACTACAAGCATTTGCTTGAAAATATTCCTTACTTTATTGTACTGAGTATGATGACAAAAATATAACCTCACTAGAACAAACATGCACCACAACCTTGTAATTTACTATCACTAATAATATTCTTACCCTTTGCTATAAAAATATTGTTTTTTCTATTCCTAATGCTGTATCTTTAGTAATCATGCTGCTATAAGAAGGTCCTTCAAGAATTTCAGGTAAGGTTGCCATTGTCATTCAGTTTCATAGCTTTTTCATTAAGTTCTCAGCAAGTTTTCCAGCATCACCCTAGTCAGCAGTGTAGCTGTTTGGGCACAATCTCAAAATAATGAAGCTGTGGAGTTTACATGAAGTCATTTCATTACCTAAAGTTCCTTCATTATCATATACTGAAGCACCTAAGAGAAGTTATATAAGAAAGAAAATGCCTGTCTTTCTGCTACTACAGTGATTAAAAAAAAGAAAAAAATAATCAGATGCAAAAATAAGACAGTGAAAAAAGTAAGCAGTTTCATCACAATCACTTGCATTCTGCTTTGCAAGAGCTCACTATCAATCCGTATACAGGCATTCATAATTTACAGCAAATCCCAAAGGAGCTTGCATGCTGTGACAGAGCATTACAAATGCTATACAAAACCCAGGTGAAACTTTGCAAGACAAATATCTTCTATCTGGCTGAATCTCCAGTCAAGTGGAGTGCAGGTCTCTTGCTTGCCAAGCGCATATCAAATTTAATCACAAAAGTTGAAGTTAAACAAATTTTCAGTTTATATATATATGTATAAATAATCCTTCTATGGATTATTCTAGATCTTTTGTACAGTAGTATCCAAGAGTCAATTTGATCCCCAACTATGTAATTTTGATTTTTAACTTAGAAATTATCAAGTTAGTACATTAAGAAATAATTTTGAGTTTTATGTATATTTAGTGAATGATAGGAAAGTCTAAATGACCTTCAAATAAACATTGAACATTGCAAAGTCAATTTATCTTCTTTATGATCTATCAGATACAGGTCTTTGTAACAGCATGAATTATTTCCTTTGAAGAAAGAATTTATTTTTTTTTTTCTGTGAGAGCAGTTGTAAATGGTCTCTGAAATGTGAAATCATATTAGTCCTGATGATTTATTTTACTCTGCATGTGTGTGATAAAACTTAGATAGTTCACAATATCATTTTCATTCTATTGAAAGTTTTTAAAAAAATAAATTCTGAATCAGTACCTTTAACATAACTTTTAATTAAAATTTGGTGTCAATATTTAGTCTCTCTGTTATATACTGACAGCGTTACTCTTCAGGTAATTTTGATTTGTTGTTTCTTCTATGGTTTAAATCTTTAATATTCTGTCACTGGAAGTTTTCTCTGAGACTTTCTTAGGCAAATTAATGCAATTTATGCATTTCTTAAGATAGATCACTAGTTTGTTTGAAAACATACAATTCAGCTTTGTACATAACAATTGTTTTCTTGCTTTTCATTGACTGATATTTTGTATTAATTTTCTTTCTATAAAAGTATTGGATGTTTTTATTGCAGTAACCTTAAAAGCCTAAACATTGTGTAATTGCACAATCAATTGTAATTACGCAACTCAAGTTCGTATATATTATTTTCTTGAAATTATAAAAATAAAAAGTAAAATTATCAGATGAATAAAAAACCTTTTCCCACGTAACTATAATGAATTTGAATATTATTATATTAGTCACATTCACAGTATTTAAATTTTTTGCTATTGTCACTGTATCATGTTAAAGATGCCCAAGTAACATAACACAAAATATATCCTATTCCTGTGAGATGTTTGTAGTGTTTTAGGTTATTGAATACCATGTTGCTGATTGTCATTACTTATTGAAGGTGCTCATTTCCATTATCTTAAATCTTTTAAAATGAGGCTTGATTTAGTGTCTTAATTATACTTTATGCTCAAGAATTTCACAGTAAATTGATGTTTCAGTGATGCATAATTCCCTTGCTCATTCTTTTTAAACAGTGTATCTAATTGGCCGTCTTTTGGAGATCTTGAGTTCGTTTATTAGTTCAACTAATAAAGTTGAATACAAACTACAATTTATGTTACAAGTTCAATTTTTTAGTTTTAAAAAAATAATCCAACTGTTTCCTTCTCACTGCTTACCAACTACGCTAGATTATGAGGATTATTGATTATTGTTTGTTATGGTAGTAATCTAATTTGAAATATTCCAGAACTAGTATAATGAAAACCAACCAATAATTGTTAATCATTAACAATCACTTGTAAGTATATTTAATCCGAGATGCCATTTTCTCTGTATCTATATTTTCTTCGTTATTTGGCATTCAATATCCTTGAAAAGTATCACTTGAAATACCTCAAACCAGATTGATTCAGGTAAATAGGTGACTACAAACAAGAAAGACTGAGCTTTAAGTGACAGGCTACAACTTAACTACATTAATCTACCAGGTATATCATAATGGGTCCCTTGAAGATTCCAGTCATGAAATTTCTTCAGTCTACTCAGGAGACAATTCAGAGCCTAATCTCCTTGTTGCGTCAGGAAAACTACAAGAAAATCTTCAGTGTGTGAACAAAATCACAGCTAACAAAAAAACCCAACTACCCACCCCCAAAAGAAGGAAATGCAACCTCTTCCCCCCCTTCCCC
Organism: Psophia crepitans; assembly: GCA_013399095.1. Classification (NCBI taxonomy): domain Eukaryota; kingdom Metazoa; phylum Chordata; class Aves; order Gruiformes; family Psophiidae; genus Psophia; species Psophia crepitans. The sequence continues at coordinate 42,523 of VWZZ01007995.1, read as the reverse complement.
AAAACCAAAGCACCTTTCGTGTCACCTTAACCTTTTTGAAGATTTGATGTTGTTCATAATCTGTAACCAATTAATAAGAATAATTAGCAGGGAGAAAGAAGCAATTTCAAAGGAAGAGACTCTCCTCTACATTTCCCTTTCCTTCAGCAGGCTGCTCTTCATTTGTAAGCGTACCAAGTTTTCCACTCAGACCTTTTACTTGTTTAGCTGATTATCCTGAGCTTACTGACAGGAGCTTCATACTGGTGTAAAGTTACTCTGTAGTGAAGTTACTTTTAGTTCAAACAGTATAAATAAGGGTAGACTAGATTCTGCTGGGGAGCATTCATTTTTATCTTCAGTTTAATTTACTTTTGTTTGTAGACATACAGACTATTAAATAACAACAATTTATCGTCACATTTCATTGAAAGTACCAAGTTGTGTGCATAGGAGCACCAATCTACACTTCCTGCATGAGAGCAATTCTTGTATTGCACTAACTCATTTTAAGAAAATGAGATACAAGCTTTAAGACTCATAGCTGGAAGGCTTGTTACAGATGCTTCAGTCTACATAAGGAGCATGCTTTGCATTAATTCAGATAATTCCCAGGGCCAGCACAGAATGGAATAGTAAAAGATTCTTCAGGAGGAAAAAAAACACAAACCAAAACACAAAAAACCACCCCAAACATTACATATGGCATTGCATCATCATCTTTATTTACTTTTTCCTCTTAATACCTTGGACATGGTGTTATATTCGTTTCACAGGTGAGATCTGAGGAACTGAGAAAGAAATATGCAGAGTTTTTCGGTAAGTAGTTAGCTATTTAGCTCCTGAAGGCATTTTTCAGGCCGGAGTCAAATGTTCATATTCAATGCTTAAGCACTTTTCAAAATTACGCAATATTCCAACTTTCCATTCCTAGGATGCTCATGACAGAATTAGATTTGAATCTGTATTTCCCATGAACTAGACTAACTTCTCTCTCTACAAGGACAAAACTTAGGAAAAGAGAAATAACATATTTCAGCATCCATTGAGACATATGGCATGGAAAATATGTGTAATAGTTTCATGTCAAACACAGTACCCAATATTCTCTGTATCTGAAGCGATGTCTAGATGCAGAAATGTCCAGTCACTGGCTGAATTAAGTAGGTATGTTCATCCTTGTGCTATCCATAACACTAAACTCCTTCCAAACACTGCTGCCTCCTTGTTTGTGACAGGTAAAGGAAAAAGCTAGCACATAAGCAGGTAACAGCACCTAAACAGAAAAAAACCAAGTCCTACTGTGGAAGTATTATTGATATTGTTCTCATCTTTGCCTTAGTCTTTCTTTTGCATATTAAAACTATTTTAGTTATTAATTTCTGTTCTCTTGTGGTTATGTACTACTCTAGTAAGAGACTGTATTTTCACCTGCTTTTGTTGTTTGTTTGTTTTGGGTTGTTTTGGTCGATTTTGGTTTTT
>VWZZ01007995.1:18674-41015 GCA_013399095.1 Psophia crepitans | reverse complement strand
GGGTGTGTGTGGTGGTGTGTGGGTTTTTTTCCCTAATCCATGTACTAGAAAAATCTCTGCATCAAGATCTAAAATTTAAAAACAAACAAATGCCACACAGAGAAATCACTCTTATTTGTTCAAGCGTAGTTACTAGGGAAGGATAGAATTAAGAGGAAAAACTGCTCCCTGCTTCACAGCTTTCCCTTTTGATCTAATCCTCCTATTCACCACACACTAGCCGTCTGGTTTAGAACTGATGCAGTGTGTTGATTTGCAAAATGAAGCTGTGTTATGTCTCATGCCTCTGTAACTTCTCTCATACCTCCAAAATCAAATACTGAACTAGGGTATGGCCATGTTCATCATTCCAAAGGGATTATACTTCCTTTACCATAACCCGCTCATTCGCACAGATAACTTGCTTTGCATCATTTTCCTACTAGTCAGTATCACACAAATTTCAGAAACTGAAAATTCATAGATTGTTCTAATGTGAATCCTATTTCAGTAGAAATATACAATCATTCTCAGCTATGCCCAGACACCAGGAGGATTTCTCTGAGGCTAAACGTTTTTTTCCTTCTCACCAAAACATTAAGATACATAGAATCAATTTTCTGAACTTCAATAGTCTGAGACTTTTCCTCTCATACTTGAAGATCGAATTTTACAAGCAGACCATGAATGTTCTCTGTAGGCAGCAGAGGTGTAAAAGATATAAATAAATAAAAATAAATAAAAAACCCCCCAAACCATTGCTAAATAGCATCTTGAAAACACCGTGGTATTTATTCCCACTTTTGCTTTAAACCACATTATATTGGAAAAAGCATACCTATTTTGATGTTGATTCTATGAGATACTAGTTACATCCCTTCCTTCTTTGGCCAAAATTACAACAGTAGAATATTTTATCCTTCCCAAACTTTAAATTCCTAAGATCTCACTGACTTTGCCTCACTGGTTGTCTAGCACACTTCATTTCAAATAATGGAGTGAAAGCAAGAACAGGTATGAAGTATAACAGAATATCTTCTTTGAATAAAAGATAATTGCCAGCAAGTATAAAAAAAAAAAAAACACAAAACAAACAAACCAAAATAAAAGAAAACACCACACCCAACCCCCCCCAGACCACCATTAAATCCTTCCCTCTCCTCCCCCCCCCCGCCCCCCCAAAAATACAAAAAAAAAATCACAATGCTTGTTTCTATTCAGGGGGAAATCATGCTTGCTTGTATTACATGAAAATGCTCTATAATACACTTGAACTGCTCTTAGAGCAGGCAGTGTAGTGTGCCTATTTTGAGCTACCAACATTATCACTGAAAGTGTCAAAGACCTACCACATTAAAACAAAAACACAGTTATGTGCTGCATAGCGTTCTGTTCTAAAGTCTTGGTGAAAAAGAGCTGAAAAATCAGAGCATGCATTCTACAGTCCCCTCAGATTGACAGTCATTGCCAGTGCTCTCCCCATCACAGATATTTTTCTTAGTGTGAAATACTGGTCAGAATTTCCCTGAAAATACCGAGAATCAGAAAAAAAATAAAAATGTTAGAACAAGACAATTGCTTACCACCTGCTGACCAATGTTCAGCCAGTCCCCAAGCAGCGGCCCCCACCCTAGCCCTTCCAGTTGACTCCTCATTTTTTTGTTCAGCATGATGTCATATGGTATGGAATATCTCTGACTAGCTTGGGTCAGCTGTCCTGGCTGTGTGCCATCCCAGCTTCTTGTGCATCACCAGTCTCCTCACTAGCAGGGCAGTATGAGAAGCTGAAAAGTCCCTGACTTCATGTAAGCACTGCTTGGCAACAACTAAACCATCAGTGTGTTATCAACATTATTCTCATCCTAAATCCAAAACACAGCACTATACCAGCTGCTAGGAAGAAAATTAAATCTATCCCAGTTGACAGTATTTCCCAACAAAACTTTTCAGTCAGAGGATACCTATGTGGAGTATAATTGCTTTTGAATGCCATTAATATAATTAAAGGAGATGGATATGTCCTAATTTAGTCACCAGTTTCTAATAAATGAAGAAATACTTTGACAACTCTGAAGAGAAAACAATTTAACCTTAAAAAAAAATAATAATCAAATAAATCAAACACTAGTACATTAGTACTGGAAGAGTATACAGGGATGTTGATCCTCTGCCTCCTACTCCGTCCCCATTTTATTTTTTTTTTAATAACTGAGATCTAATGAAGTTTTATCTGGGATTGTTAGGGTTTTATTGGTTGGGTGTTTTTTTTTTTTGTGTGTGTGTGTGTGTGTATGTTTGGGTTTTTTTCCCCCTTCCCAAAAAAGTTAATCAACATCATTTATAAAGTGTATTAAAGATTATCTTGGATCTTGAATATTTGAAAGCCTTATGCCCTAATAAACAAAAAACACCAACACAAAAAAAATAACACAAAAAAAAAGAACAAAAAACCCCACACCACAAAAAACCACAAAACCCAAAGGAAAGCATTTAAATTAAGCTATTAAAATATCAAGATAAAATTGATAAAGAAAAACCATTAGAATAGAAATAAATGCTTACGTTAACTGTATCAAATGAGACAAAAATACAGTGTTTTGTGGAAACTCTTGCAAAGCAGTTGGTCCTGATAACATATCTATAGCAGTATGGTTCGTGTTTTCAGTAACTTCATAAAGGCTGTGCATAATTTATTAGAAACTAATTTAGTCGTGAATATACATTTTCTAACAGTTGGAAAAAAAGAAAGTCTTTGTTATGCATATTTTGCAGCTTAGCTTCCCCCTTTCCTTGTTAAAATGTGCTGCTATAGCACTTCCTTACATTAACTTCTGACAGTATAAATTATAAACCAGAAGGGACCATTAAAGAAGTCTCACAAGACACATGCTTGGGATACTTATCTATAAGGACATCTTATTTATAACCCAGTAAGATATTGTTCTAAAATTATAAAATTTTTCTTTACGTTCCTTCACTATATTAATTCTTTTTTTTCCACCAAAGATGCAGCTTTGTGGCTTGTTGTGAAAACTAGAAAGATTCTTTTCAAGATAAAAGCTCGCATAAAATGTGATTGTAGTTCACAGTTATTTTTTGCCTTCCATTATTACACAAACAGAAAAAAATGAAAAGAAAAAGAAACAGGAGGAGGGAAAGAAAAAAAAAAGCACAAAACTAAACAACCAAACAAAAAAACCTCCAAGCCAAAACAAGAAATATCTTCTTACTAACTGCTTTCAACTCTTCCTTTTTCAGGGGGAAAAAAAAAAATGTGCACAACACTACAACAATTTGACAGTATGATTTTGGGCAAAAACATACACCATGAACAGCTTTCAGTATGCCTTAAAAGCAGGGAAGGGGAACACTTGGAGAGTATGGGCCACTGTTCCATCAGTGTTCATGGTTCTGAAAACAGGGAGAAGAGAGTGTTATTTGTGGGGTGGTAAAATCCTGATAGAACTTGCCATGATGCCGTTCAGAGGTTCAGTTTGATCTCTGTGGTCTAAGCAGCTACAAGGGGAAAATGCAAACAGATGAGTAAGTGTCCTTCTCTTCCCAAGCACAGTGGTGAAAATCTGTGCATAGTGATTCTCGTCCAGATGTACCTTTCATTTTCATGGTTCCTGTGCAATATTATTGCTCTATCACATATACTAAAATAAAATAAAACACCTTTCAATATGTTTATATAAGTACTTCTAAAAAGCAGCAGTGAAGGGCTAACAATGATAAGGAGAATCAGGAACCTTCTTTCTCAATGTATTAAAAGCTCTTCTTGCTTAGTCCAGCAAAAAGATGAATGAGTGGGAATATGATTACTGTTCTATAAGTGCATCAGCTGGGAACACACAAGGGCTGCAGGGGAGATAAACTATTTAACTAAACAACAATACCGGCACAGAAACAAATGTGTATAGACTGACCACAAATAAATTTAAGCTGGCAACAGACATTTTACAGGCTTACAAAAGACAGCAGAGATGGTAAAAGTACAATAAAACCCCATACTTTTAAAAGGAACTTGATAAAGCAATGCTGGGGATTACATAAGGTGGTTCTCATGGCAGCCCATGGCTAGACTTAGGCACACAGGAAATCCTTTCCAATTCAATATTTTTAGGACTGAACTTTTCTTTCACTCAAATACAGAAAAGAAAAATAAAACATGAAAACCAAGACTTACTCTTATAAGAAAGAAAATAGTTCAATGCTTCTCGACTTCTTACAACACATACACAAAATGGACAAAAACAGACTTCAAAACAAAATAAAACAAACAAAAAAAAAAAGCTTCTAGAGTGAAGATCTGAGTTTTTACAACAGGAGAAGCGCCTAAGCCACAATTATTAGCTTTCTGAGAAAACTGTTAAATAGAGCAACTTTTGTGTGATGGCAATTTTCTTGAGGTTTCTTTCCTCCTCTTTTAGTTTTGCTTGAACATAAAGTGCAGAAATATGCATAATGTGCGTGAGAGAAAGGTCAATGTATTCCGATCCACAAAACATATACACACAGAAAGAAAAAAAAAACAAACACGCCATCAAGCAACACTGTTCTGAGAGGCTCTTTACTTTTTGAAGGTAAATCTTTTCACTAAGAATTCTGTTACATTTTTTATGCCATCACTAGGCACTACACAACCAGAGCACCAGACACGAGCACAGCCTTAATGAGGAGTATATTAATGGTTTTACTTAAAGCACTTCAGAACATCAGTCCTGAAGTGAATGAGGACATGTCAAATCTAAAAGAGCATATGGTAATTTGTTTTGATGAAAGAAAATTGCTAAGACTCCTTCTAAACCTCACTTGAATGTGGAAATGTAAGCAACGTAAGAAGTTAGGTTAAGCGTCCATATTTTAAAAGCACAAAGGAAAGCTTGTGGTTTTTGTTACACTCCCCATTTATGCTATCATAAGACAAAACATTCCCATTCAAGTTAAGGACTAGGTATTTGCTGTTCTGAAAACTATGACATAAAATATTCAAAACAGAAAAAGAGGTCAAATGTGTGATGAATATGAAAGCAAAACAAAGGCATATTTTGTGCTGCAGCGTAAAGCCCAGCCATTCTAATACTCACTTCTTCCAGTTCCCATCAATCTCTCATTTGCATAAAGCTAGGGGGTGTTAGACTTTGCTCCCTACTTTGATTGAAGTCTTTGATGCATTTACAGTCAGAGATAGAGACACCAGCACAAATGCCAATCATTATGCAAATAACCACATATGCTGTTAGCCAAGTGTTCCTTCACTCTTCAGTTCTGTATGCTCTGTTACTAAATGCTGTCATGGAAAGTAAGTTAAAAACCAATCAATATCAACAGGTCATCGCTCTCTTCAAATTGTCATAAAATCTGCATGTATTTCCACCATCATCCAGGTTGAATGAAAGAAGAAAAAAAAACCCGCAAAGTTAAAACGAACCCTTGGAAAGACTGTTTGAATAAACAAGGTGTTCACTTTCTGTATGCAAACATAAATCTAGGTCATACTTCAAAGAAAGGCTTTATTTGCATATAGTTTTCAAGGTTTCAGATGGCTTAAAATATTAATGACATTAGACATCCATTCAAGATGCACACTATATTCACAGGGCATTGTAAGCACAGAACTACGTGCTATGTTACAGTAATCCGTCACTTTAGATAAATAATTTATCTTTTATATAATAATATGTTATGTATATTTTGGTTACTTAACTAAGTAAACTAACTCTTAAGTAATAAGTTCATAAAAGTTCATATTTTGTATAAAATGCTTGGGAACGTATAAACAGAATCATCTGTTGACACAGTAGTTTTAAACACGTTATTACCTGACTTTATGTTTAACTAGACAAATTATTTACTTGAATACTATAAACTACATGAACCCCACAATCAAGGAACTTGGTTAAGAAGATTATGCATCGAATCGTGTAGTGCTCCTTCGTTATATGATATTGTAGTAAATCCACAACGATCTGCACTACTCAGAAGCCAATTTATATAGTTAACACAGTGCTGGATATATAAAAACCGTATTTAAATTTGAATGATACAATGGTATATAAGAATTCTTTTCTGTGCATCTCTTTAGCTTTCAATGACTTCAAATATTGCGGAAAGAAAGGAGGCAAAAAAGGGGCATCAGGAATACCAGTTATGAAAGCTTCCAAAGTAATTTATATCCCCTGTGCCACCAACAGATCAAATATCTTCCTCTCAGGGTAATAAAAAATATATGTCCTTGACTAGATAGGAATAAATAAAACTCTTCTGCTAGGTAAAGCATGCCAGCAAGAGGTAGGCTGCAAATATTTACGTGAAAATGGAATTAATATGGTACATATTTTAAGGAACAACTCTCTAAGAAGAAAGATAAAGCTCTGAATATAAAATGTTTGAGATTTTATTACTTATTTTTTGCATTTTGATAAGCAAGTAGGTAAAAGTTTAATGAAGTCTTATGGACACTGGTGAATGATGATGGTATCTCATTCAGGATAAATAACTTTATTTTTCAAGCGAGAGCTCCAAACAGAAAGCACATTAGTCCCAAGTCAATCATGTTGCTCGCTTGAAAAACCTAGGAAAATGAGCAGAATGTATGCTTTCTAAGACCCATCTCAATAACTAAATTTACAACTGAACTAAAACCAAACTTGATTCAGGCTACCAGGGTACAGGTAACAATCTGTTGGACCTGGCCAGTGCAGACCTAAGAAACAGATAGTGATGAAAGACCTAAAAAGAACAGTGACAATTTGTGTTCAAAGAATCCTGGGATAAAGCATTAACAAGCCAATTCTGTGTGCTGGTATGAAGTTGCACTTATCAAGCAAAATGTGACAATGAAAACGTACAATACTCCCAGAGATGAGAGAATCAAACATGGAAGTTTACCAGAAAAGGAAGCAGCAGCTGGTAAATAGACGGAAGCAGATTATCACAGACATTGCAAAAATATCTCTGGATCCAACCTGCATGACTCAAAATTAAATTGTAGCTCATTTAATGACACAAAAAACCTCTGGAAACATGTTGCATTGAGTTTATAAAAGTAAGAGAAAGTAATGCAAAGATTAAGGAAAGCAATTAATTTAAATACGGTATCATACAGTGGTCAAGTGAATACAAACACTATAAAAACACTGTATGCAAAGACAAAGAATTGTAAATGTCTAAGAAGAGCACCTGACGGAGACTGTGAAACAAAAACAGCAATTTGAAAGACTAGCAGAAGTCAGGAAGGACCTGCCCTACTAATTCGAGGTAACAGAGCACTACTAAGTGGAGTTTGGGTGTTCAGTCATCAGTGAAGCAAAACACAGAGAACAGAGCCAAAAATAAAAAATCAAATGTCTAAGACAAGCCATTCCCAGGAATTTACTGAGTTGTTTGAGCTTTAAGAGGAAGAGTACGGATGACTGGGATCATTTACTCAGCCTCTGTGAAGCTGTGTAGAAGTTGTGTGTATAACACCTTTAGTAATCACTTGGCCAGGTCTCAGGCTGCTGAAGCCAATTCTGTATACACTGTCACATATGAACAGGTCCTACCATGTGAATGTGTGCTGATCAAATGACTTATTCCAGACTTACTTCCTTCAGACTCAATCCATAGTATAAGCTGCCTAGGGAGTACATTCAAGAGACGGACTGAATGTAAGCTGAAGCCACAAGCAGAGCGACAGTACAGGACTAATCAAAGAAGGGTCATTTCACACACGCCAGCAGTCCCATCCTTCCACGATGTTTACATCCACATTGACAGAGCTCTGCCAACAGCGACGGAGGGAGACGTAACTAGTGGAAGGACTGCATTAATACACTTGTTAAAGAATACTACAATAAAATAGATACATATACACACACTACTACTGTATTATTGAAGTGGATTGAATGTGAAATCTGAAAAAGCTTTAAGTGCTTAGACAGATACTTTTTTTCTCCTCATGTTTATGTTTCTTATTTTTGTGCAGAGAACATAAAACAAACAAGGCAAATGCCCTTCCCCTCTAAAAAGCAAACTGAGGAATTACTCAATGCAGTTAGCAAGATCCTGATTACCTTCAGAATACAGCAGTGTTAAAATTAGATTAGCCTTATAATGTACTGTCACATTTGGATTGATTCAAACATAATCATTAGACTAATACTTAGTAACTACACTGTGTTTCCTTCCAGTAAAATACATGTATTTCCATACGTTTTGTGGGGTTTAGAAAAATATTTTTTTTTGTTTTCAACGTTCACACAATATTTTGACTGCATGTTTATTTCCATGGGCAAATGGAAAGGACTGCAATATATACAGAGCTGCAAGATCATATTCTCTTACAAAGAGTACTTACTGAGCAAGGCACATACAAGGATAGCGAAACAGAGCATGGAGTTTGAGCACAGGCTGCTCTGTGCTCTGCTGGGTCAAATTCATCCTTAATGTAACACCCTAATGATTTTATTATCATTGAAGTTACCTAAGAGATTATCTGACTCGTGAAACACAAGACAAGCATGCTCAGAAGCAGTAGTCTGCAGATGAGCACTTAGAAGCATCCCAGCATAAGTCAAGAAACGTTTTCTGAACATACTCTTTAACATTTTATTTCAGGCTTGTGAATTCAAAGCCTTTGGTCACAAACAATAGCTTTGCTAACACCTCCTGCTCTCCAGAAACATTGATGAGGACAGTGAAATGTGAAGCAGTCAGCATTAGAAGGGCAAGACTGTTTTCTGCATTTGTGTCAGAAAATTGGTTCCATCTGAGTTTTCTGCCTCCAAAGAGCAGCACTCACACTTTAAGAAAGCCTAGGTGAGCTGCTAGGACTATATTTCTCCTTCCAGTTCTTAATTTCGAGAGTAACACCACCAGTATGCCCTTCCCCACACCTTTACAAACAGCAAGGTATGTTTTCCAATTCAGTGAATGCTTGGCACGTCTGCCTCTTCAGCAGGTACTCTAGCTGCTAAACTCTGCCAAACTCAGCTCAGAGGGGGTTGAAACCTCCAATTTGGTTGCAATGAGAGAAATCTCTTCCTGCTGGGCTATAAGCTGCAAACCTTCAGCACAGAAGCAGGATATTTGCTATTTGAGTTGAAGAAGATTAAAGGGAGCCATGTGTGGCTGAAAGAAAAGAAAAATATCTATAGCATAAAAGCTGCCTCAGATGTTATCCAAGGAGACAGTAAAAACATGGGTCAAAGCCTTTGAGTACAGTATCTGTAGTTTTTAACTTCTGATAATGAGATAGATATCAGTGCTGATCATTCACCCTGCAGCTTGTAAATGAATCCTGTCAGAAGGTGTGCCTGTTGTAAGAAATCCGTAGTTTCCAGAATGCGTGGCATATTCTGAAAAGCAACTATTGCTTTCATGCTAGGAGGCAACATAACTCTAAGTCAGCTAATGCTAGGATAAATAATTTAAACATGAGAACTGTTTTGTAGGTACATTTTTAATTCTTACTTAAGTTCCTTAACTTTGTGAGCATTCTACTATATATCCCTATACTTGTATGACAGCAAGAAATTTTAATTAAAAAAAAAATCTTATAAATACAGGAAAGAAAACAAAACAACACACTGTCTTGAAAACACCGAGCACAACTACTTTCAGCTGTGATTCCTTGCCACCACTACCGTAAGTGATAGAGGGATCCTTTCTCTCTCTGTCAGTTTCCTACAGGTTGTTCACATTGCTCAGAGCCAATGCGGATGCAGAAGTTTTCTGAATTACTTTCTTTGCTCATAGCACAGAAGCAGCTGTAGTGTCTGTGTGAGAAACCACCAGAAACGCTCCTTGTTTCATTTTCTGGTATGCGTGTGTCAGAGAGAGTGTGATGGGCAAATAGAGATTTCTTACATGTTTATGGGAAACACTTCCTAAATATGAGATCAGGTCAAGATACTAGATACCATCTGGAAAAGCAAACAGTGGTTTGATTCTTTCATCTGCTTCACTTTTGTTCTGGTCTTTATTTAACACTGACTGTGTTACACCACAGGACACACCATGTGGCAGTAATCTTGTTTTGACATTTATGTAACTTCAACATGATAAAAATTCCAGTTTATTATTTCATGGGATGTTTCATGGGTTTTGGTTTTTTGTTTGTTTGTTTTTTCTAAAATAGAATTATTAGGAAAACCAGATATTTCTTATAGTTGACAACGTATTTCTTCCCCTAGTAAAAAGAGATAATGTTAGTTTATTGCTTGATTTACATCATTTCAGTCTACAATTTAAAAATTACTGCACCTATCTCAGTAATCAGTAAGATCTTTTCTTTCCATTTAAGCATATATGAAAAAAAATCAGTGGGGTTACTTACTGAATTTGTCGCACATTCAGTATAGTGCATTTGTTCTGAGGTTTGGGAAACACCAGAAAAAAGTGAACATAACAGTCAGTAGCTGTGAAAAGTAAGGGGAGTAAAAGAAAGGAAGATAAATGAACCCAAATTAAATACACTAATTCAAGGCATAAAGTAACCAGATAATTCAAAGCATAATCCGCCAAGTAACCAAGTTTTCTTAGACAAAGTTTACTGGAGGTGTGCTTTAAAGGTGATTTTGAATTTACAGCTGAGTTTACAACCAGATTTGAATGCATATGAACAAGAAATAGTAAGTGAATCCAGTCAGGAAGTTTTGATATGTCCTTTTTTCGATCGGTCATAACACTGCAACCATGTTAAACATTTGGGATATTTCACCTTTATCTTAACATTTTTTTAAACATCCATTAAGCTGTCAAGGTGGTTTGTACCTTGTAATGAAGCTTATGAGAGATGAATGGCAGGCATTAACCACTATTTCACTATCACAGAAAGAGAGGGAGAGAGGCTGGAGGGGCGATTTGCACCTTGGGTGTCTTCAAAATACTGACAAGGACATTTGTTCATTATTAATAGTACTTGAATACTAAAAAATCTGCTAAAAGCTTCACAGAGGAAAGATCAAAAAAAACCCAACCCCAAAAACCTTCACTTGAGTCAAGAACCAAATATATTCATATATGGAATTCTAAGTATCAGCTGTGGCCACTACATTAAAGTTTCCTGTTCCTCCATGCAAATTCCCAAATAATCTCTGAAGCAGCTTCTCCCTGAGGAGAAAAACTCCCCAAACAATGAAACACTACTCCCTAAGCCATGCTCCCAAAATGACAAAATTAAATGTAAACATGGCTATTTATACATTAAATATGATTTTATAAGATGAAATAATTCAAAATACATCTAGTTTTGATACAGAAATAAGACTGTCAAAGAGGGGGCTTTTTGCATAACAGTTTAAATGCTGATGCCATTCATTACTTGTTAAAGTAGACCTGAAGAAACAGAGATTTCAGCTAGACTTCTCAAAGGCCTAATTGTATTTCGTTGCTATGCCTACAGCACCATTGCTACTAAAAGCTTTAATTAAACTACAGATACCATAGCATATGCAACTCATTTTTCAGTTGAGGAATACAAACCACAGAATATTTCTCAACTGGTAAAGATGTAATTGTACATATTTTATCTAAACGAAAACTTGCAATATAATAACTCCCTAATGTTAACGGTTAACATTACAATCTAAAATCACAGTGATGTTGCTACATTAGTTACTAATTAAAAAAAAAAACAATACAGCTGCAATACAAAATATCTATCTCAATAGGCACTGGGAATAGCCAAGCGGTTTACTTACCAAAACTCAAAAATGGTTTATCCAAAGGAGAGATAATGTGGGGTTTTGTTTGTTAGTTTTTAAATATTACTCAAATTTGAAATCGGTCTTTAAAAATAAAATACAAAGACAGTAATGAGAGTCAGAATGTCACTTAATAAGTAACATTTGTACTTCCTTGCAACAGAATTTCAATTGCTATTAATACCAGATGAACTATGAAACAATTTTCAGAAAATGGATTAGAAAAGTGAAAAATTGAAGAACTCTAACTGCAGACACTGTCTGGGAATATTCAGCCACAGAATAAACAGTTATAAATAGCTGAATACACACCAGACAGACAATATATTTATGAAAATGTTACACAGACTAGCTCAGTATGGAGTTATGTTGGCAAATTTCAAATACATTAAACCTGAGATGGGTATTATGAAAAGTTTTTGAAAGGCTTCTAAATTGAACAGTCTCTCTCTGCTTCTATTCAGGTTTAAAATTCATTTTATTTATCCATATCAGTAGCAGCCAGACAGATAAAAACACAGAGAACAAAATGCAACACAAAGAATCAGTGAGTGTTCAGGGCAGTTTCTATAAAACATGCAATCGCTAAGAATCACTGTCATGAGGGAAGATGATACCTGTGTGAACTCGCCACCCACAAAACACACACACAGAGGATTTTTTCTTCTTGTAGTTTTATAAATGGGACACTAACATGCTGTTGCAATTTACATTACAAACAGCTTCCATCATTAAATGCAAACCTATATAGACCTTATATGAGACAAACATGCATTTAACTTAGGTTTAAGGTTTCTGACTCTTGCAGAATAGCTTCTTTTGAGAAAATACTTTGAATAAGTTTTTATGAAAAACTTTGGTTTTAAAGGATACCTTTTGGTTTTAAAGTACCCTGGTTAAGGTTATTTATATTTGCTTACGTATATACTATTCACTAAAATTTAATTAGTTGTCTATAACCTGTTTTGTTTAATGCTGAAAAAAGTACATATTTTATAACTTAAAAAAAAAAGTAGTCCTCACCTTAAGAAAGAAAACTATAGTTAATAATTTTCACAGTTGTGCTTGTCTTTTGCTGTGATGTCCCCATGTATGGAAAAAAAGCCCAAGTGGCTAAAATATTGCAGGAGAAAGTTAGATGAGGATCGTGCCAGAGAACACAATAATGGAAATTACTGAAGAGAAAAGCTAATGCCAGGATAGGATGGTCACTGCATTGAACAGATTGCTGGGGAGGGGGAAAGGTGGGTGTGCTGGGAGGTTTCCACTATTTGTTTCTACCAGACATTTGGAAGCTGAGTAGGAAGAACCTCGTATACATCTGATTTGCTGGAAACACCCTTCAAGAGGTTTCCTGTCATGGATTTCCCCTTCCTTTACCAACTACCAGTGCAAAAGGGGACATTAAATCATATGCTCATTTTCACTAACCCTTACAATCTTCAGGTTTTAGTTGCAATAGTGATTTGTTGATTTATTGTACTATTCAGCTTTTAAAAAGTTATTTCTTGGCAGTAGCAGCAGTTCCTTTCATGAATACGAAGTCTGTTGAGATATATACACTGTCTAAGCACAGAAAATATTTCCTGTCCAGAAAGTTTGTCACTCAGCCACAAACCACACAGGGAACAAAACATGGGGACATTTAGGCAGAGGACATCACAAGAAAGATGAGATATCAAACCGTTTTCTGCTTATTACCAGCACATCTTTCACTTATTTTCTTCTAAAAGCTCAGCTCTCCAATTTTTGAGCTCTCCAGTATTTTTGAGTTTTCTGGTGTTTCACTGATTATAGATACTAATATCTAGAAATGAAACATTAGAAGCTTATTCATCTATCTTGATTAATTTGTATAAACTCTATGCAATGTCTTCCACATGTTTTTAATTTTATGCACGTATAAGATTAACTAAATGCATGGAATTATGAAACAATCAAGGAAAAAAAAATCCACTATTTTTTTGCTTGTGTGGAATTTTGAATGGTAGTCAGCTGCTAATGACTTGAGAGAGATGTTGTCTCTCCATAGGAAGTGCAGAACACTGTGGATACTACCAATGCCTTAAACCAGATAATTTTTTTAAAAATGACATTCAGCATTGCTGCCATTACCCAAGTGCCAGAGAAAGTGGCAATTCTGTTGTTCGGAAAACTAGATTCAACTACATACACCCTTTTGCATATCTGTAATGAATAACATCTCATAGTTTTATCTAGTATACTGTTGCATATTTACATTTTATTTAAGCCTTATTTTTAACCGTTAAGGATTTTTTGTAATTATGAGGTTGGGTAACTCTGAAACTGTGGTACAGCCACTGAAATTCTAAAAGCTGTCTCTGCTCTGATGTCTTTCAAAGCCTTAAAAGCAAAACACAATTTAAATGTGACATCTGGTAGAGTTATTAAATCTAACAGCAGCTGAGGAAACATAAAAGGATTCTTCTTTTAAATAGAAACCAAGCTGACATTTTACGAATACTTATTCACTATTTCAGCTACTGGTATACATTAGAGAAGACTACAATAATCAGAAAGAATTTGAATGATCTACAAAACAAAAGTATCTACTAAATTACAAAGACAGCAGATGTTTCAGCATTTATTTCTCTTTAAGCACTCTGCTTTCATACGTTTCCAGGTCAAATATTCATTGTATATATCTTTTCTCCTATTAACTTTCAGCTGCATATTCCACTCCATAGCACATATGACATTTTGTTATTTTATCCTGAAACAATGTCTCAGCCAGATCAGAAAGATGCAATGTAATTATTGACCCATTATAACATAGTTTTTACTTGATTTCCCCTCCCCTCTCTTCTGTAAGTAGCTCCTTGAACTTCAGGTGCCTGATTTGCATGATTGTAGGGGTCTTTATTGTGAAATCATTATTATTTTTACTGCATGCATTTCTTTAACCAGACATGACTAATTGGTGTGGAATAAAGCCTTCTCACAACCAGTATACAGCAGACATCATTTCACAACAAGCATATGGCATGTGCAGTCTGGTCTCAAGCACAGTCAAAACAGAAAAGTAACAACTGACTAACAGCCCTGTTTACGCAGGGAAGTATCTTACTTTTAAAATTATACCCATTGACTTCAGATGATAAGTTCTGACTCAGAGGACATAAGTTTGGACTCAAATTTTTCTTTGTCCTGAATTTGCTTGCAGTTATGTCAGTTTTCAGTGATGTTGCACTTACTTTTCCTTACAAAGTTGTTTTTTCTATTTTTTCTTGCCCAATATTTAAGGGCTTGGAGAGATAGGAAGGATATATAAATACTATATAT
The DNA here is from genome assembly GCA_013399095.1 of Psophia crepitans. Classification (NCBI taxonomy): domain Eukaryota; kingdom Metazoa; phylum Chordata; class Aves; order Gruiformes; family Psophiidae; genus Psophia; species Psophia crepitans. The sequence continues at coordinate 26,040 of VWZZ01007995.1, read as the reverse complement.
TTAAAAAAAAATACAAATGGTACATTCCTTTTTTCAAAAGAAATTGTCATTGACTTGAGAAGAATGAGATCTTGTTCACCATGGCCTGAGAACTCATTCTTTAACAGTTTTCTTACAGCTAACTATGACCTGGCTCTTCTTGATACACAGCATTTGAGACACAGCACCAAGAGAGTCATAGCCTATTCAGTCCTAATGGGACCCCAACCATAAAGCTAGCAGAAATAGCAATATAGGACTTAAGATTGCGTGTGTATGTGTGTAAGATTGCCTTATGTTGCTCTAGTCTAGAAAATAGCAAAGGGGGAAAAAAGTACCTGGTCGTTCTGGGTTTTTTGTTTTAATTCTTGATAAAAATGGAGGTTAGAGAGTGGCTTTAAGAACTTATAGAGCTGAGATGATTTCAGACAAAAAAAAAATTTAAAAAAAAAATCAACGATCACGTGATAAAACCAGTCTGCAGTTTTATCAATATCTAGGAGATGAAAGTAAACCTTATAGTTCTCACAGACAGCAAATAGGCCAAGATCTAAAAAGGACTACATTGTAGAGCAAAATTTAGGTGAGAATTAGATGTTTAGTTCCAAAACAGAATTATTCTGATGCTTCAGACACTCAAAAACTTGCAAACACTGACATTTTCAATCATTAAAGTCCCGTGCATACCTAAATTCTTCTGTCATGAATTTCTCTGTACTTGCTTATACTTGCAAACATCTTAACTAGATTAAAGAGCAAGAATAGTACTCTTGTTTGCCATGCATGTCAAAGAAATAACTAACTCTAGCACAGTAGAAGTTACACGTCCAAGGAAACCCACTGTATACTATTTCAGTTCTCCAGGAAAGTTTTAGGTTTTACAGCATTAAAACCACTGCCTAGAAAATCTCCTATTTGCTATACTCAAAGCGTACTCCCTTAAATTTAGTCTTATCTGAGGAATGAAGAAAAAAAAAAACCAAACTTGGATAATACTTGAAAGTAAGCCCAGTGTTATACTTCTTTGTTTTCATTTATTTTTAATTTTACTGAAGTGCTACAGAAAATAATTGGTTTTACTATAAGATGATTGCAAACTGTAAGAAAATATAGGCTTTTCATATACAGTGAATTCTACAATACTGTAGAAGTTATCAGCAAATTTCTGTTGGCAGCTCACCATTGGCTTTAACTAAGACATGCCAGTTAAAAAGTTTTCTTTCTCCTACATTCATTGCTCCTCTCCTTGAAGCAGTGCTTTAAAAGTTATATTGTATGACAGTGGTTACCCCAAGACAATACTGAGGACTGCTGGCCAATATGGTCCCACTGTTTCTCTGTAGTGCAGCTCCACCATCCTTCTTCAACAATTGTTGTATTATATTTATATGACTATGTTATGCTGCTGGGAGGAAAAGATCCTCTTTTCATTACACATGTGAATAATGTTTAACAGAGGAGAAATCTCAAAGTTCTAGGACCCTGCATTTATAAGGAAACTAACCACAATCACGTTAGTTATGATGAAGAACAGTGGATGATAGTAGGTCGTGCTTTATGCAACCTACCCTTTGAAATCACTGCAACTATCACAAACCTATTTTTGGATCTGTGAAGTTTATGCTGTGTGGATTTCTATACTTCTATTCATCTCTCTTTACGTATGAATATAATGCAAATCTGAATAAAATCTAGTTTTTTCTGATTCCTATGTAAAGGACAACTTAAGCAGGCCATTCAGAGACATCTTTTAGATTTAATTTTCCTTATCCCTGAAAATGATATTTCTTAATTTTAAGAATAGCTAAGAATTCCTAAGATAACTAAGGAGATCAAAATTTCCGTTTGTAGAGAACTTCATGAATCAAAGTTGTGGCTTTTTTTTTTTTCTTCTCCAAATTAAAACAATTACTAAACTCTTTATGAGGGAAGATATTTAAAAGTATCTTCACTGATTAAATATTTCATTTTACATATTCATAATGTGATCCTTTTTGCAGCTGCCAAAAATAACTTCAAATGGAAAATAAAAACATTTTATTGAAAATCAAGTTATACGATTTTTCCATATAGATACCTTACCAAAATTTAAACAATTTTGTTAAGCACATCATTTTTGTATCAGCTTAGCTGTTGGTGGAAAATTTTTCCATTAAAAGATTTAAGATACTTAATGATGCAAGCTTAAATTTTTAATTTTGATAGGATAATTATCCTTTCTGTGGATACATTTTTAATATATCTGAACTTTGCACCCCCAACCTTTTGCAGCTTTTATCAAATCTGTATAATAACTATATAAACACCATAGATGATATCTAAAGGATTGCACTAAAACTTGGGTTTAGGATTCATGATGTGATTGAAATTTTATTTTTGAATGAGAGGAGACAATAAAATATTGTTTCCCAAGTATTCAAATTAGCCTTTTAAGAATAGTTACACAGGTACCAAAAAAAAAAAAAAAGAAAGTTCCAAACAAGAAAAGAAGTTATTTTTCTTTCAAACTGTTCTACCATCAAAGGATCTCCAGAGCCCTCTGTACCATCAGTGTGTTTGTGTTGAATATCTGTATAGCAAGTAATGACAATAGTGGCAATGGATTGCTGCTTTTGTGAAAACTGAAAATTGTTCCAGTCAGAGGACTCTAAGCAAAATGACTCTGGGGGCTATCCATTCATATCAAAGCACTCTATAGCAGAAATCTGCCAACGTAGCAAAGAACTTTTGCGCGCGAGAGTCACAAGTTACAAGAGTACCTTACAGACTTGAAACTAAAACAAAATTTGAATATGAAAAATCACCGGGAAGCAGCATAACTTTTTGTAAACTACATAATAAATATTGAAATTGTTCTTATGAAAAAGAGAAGAAAAAAGCAACAAAACACTTGTCATAAACATGTATTAAATAATGGAGAGCTCCTTTACCAAACATAGAGTCTACACAACTTGAATCATCAAACAGTTTTCACCTGGAAATCGTTGAGCATTTGTTTGTTGTCATTATTATTCCTCTTTTCATTATAATGCACACTCCTCATATTCTAAGGTGGTCTCGCTCCCTAGATGATCGCAAATAACAAAAATAAACAAAAAAAAGGCATGAAACTATTACTACTGTTTTATTATATAAAATATGCAGTATTACAGAAGTCTGCTATAATATTGAAATAGTACAGCAAAACATGGCATAATCATGAAAGCTGTTTCATGATTAAGATACCTACAATTTAGCTGCAAAGCAGCTGTTTCTTTGAGACTCCTCTAACTTCAGTATTATACTACAATTAGCATATGGCTGTGTAGCAGGAACATCACAGCCTGATTTTCCCTTCAGAGGTGAAAATCAAATATTACAATACTGAAATCTTAAGAATTATACTGTAACAAAAAGATACTAGTGGTATGATGAAGTTAAGCACATAGTCTTACAGAGGGACATAAAACTAGTACACAGATGTCATCTGATCAGTCATGCTGTAGTTGCAAGGGTCCACAAATACTCCAACCAGCTTCACTCTTAAATGACCACCAAGCTTACCTTCTGGAGAATGCTTCAGAAACAGTGGATCGAGCTGGTTTATCACAGAGGCTCAGGAAAAGCCCAGGCCTCTCAGAGGGAGAAATCCTCTACTGCCAAGGGAAAGGCTGGGAAAGACACCAAACTTAAGGGAAGTGGGAGCAACTGCAGTTAAAGACTCCCTGCAGCCCATTCAAACAAAAACCAGGTGAAAGATCAGGAAACCAACAGGGCAAACAGAATCCAAGTTTGTTTGGTCTAGGCAACTGCCTAACCCTTAAAGGTCAACTACCCACCTTGCCTACTGACCACCACTCGATTCTTCTCCTTACAGACACACAGCTGAAGCAAAAGGGGTAGTGAATATCCTCATTTGCAAGAGTCTTTAACCCCATGGCTTGGGCAAAGTTTGAGGAGATAAGCGATTGATTCTCCAGAGCAGGAAAATGGGAGTCTCTTAGTACCAGTCCAGGTAGAAAAATTGTGAGAAAACAGAGCAGTCAAAACAGAACCTTTTTTTTTATTTCCCTCAAAGGAACGCACTAAAAAGAATACAATAATAAAGAAATGAGACCTGATAAGCATTTTAGAGGAAGGAAGCAAGTACATTTACAAGAAAATTTAAGGCTGTCATTACCACGTTTGATGGTTTTTTCAGGCCATATTCTGAAGGGTAAGTAGTTCCTATACAGCCACTCAGAAGCTGAACAGCCCATCAGAAGGATACAGACTCCAGTCAAAAGCTCAAATCCTTTCTTACAGCCAGAAAAGCTACTACCCCATGAAAAATACATGCTAAAAGCTTTAATATTTTTATATATAATAGTATTCAGATTACATTATTTTCATCAATTTTATTTTTAACCAGTATTAACAACAAAAAGCATTTTCCATACTGCAAAACTTGTTCATAAGAATGCTAACAGTAGAAACAGTACAATAAAATCTTGCCACATAGTTATATCCAAGTTAAGAGCCAGCTCATTCAGAAGCCTAAGGTAGGGCTACACAGGTTTGGCAAATCAAACTACCTGCTCCTCACCTGCTATCTAATAGAAAATTTACTCTCAAGAATTATTCTCAGGAGAGAAAAGGGAAAAGTCACACATAAGCCCCATCAGGAACGAAGAAGTAAGTATCTATTCTTTTCCCTTCAGCTTTCTAATCTTTTCAGGGAAAATAAGCTTAAATGTTTACAACTCTGTTATCAAATGTCAAATCTTCCCTCCCCTCCTAAAGAGTTAATTAAGGAAAGGTGGGATACATTTTGCCTTCTCAGTTTGAGATTTGAAAGTTTTTGCATGTTTCAAGAGATGAAATCAACACCAGGTTTTGAAAGCTTTCATTGAAAGTAGGTGTCTCTCATCTTTTTCTCTATTAAAATAGTTTGAACATTATAAATTCTCAAAGATTTGCTGCATATCTGAAAAGTGCTGTTTATGTATTATTCCAACTTCCTGAGGAAATACCTCAAATCTTCTACTGTAGCAGTGTTGGAAGTATAGCATGTAGACCGCCTCTAACAGGCTTTATCTGTTAAATACTAACCTTTTTGTTTTTTTTTTAGACAGAGACCTCATCCAGAAATTAAGAGACCAAAGCAATACAGGGAATAGTGTAATTCTCCAGACCGGTGATTACAATATTATCTTGGGAAAGGAAAATATCAACTCTGTCACTATGTCAGGACCTATTATTCAAAATAGTGAGGATCCCATCAGCTAAAGTTTGTTTACTCCTGTCTTCATCTGAACCCTGGCAGGTAGCAGAGGTGAGTGTGTATCTCCTCAGAATGAAAAAGATTTTATATCCTGCCTCAGAGTTCCATTTTTTTCATACCCTTTGGGAGGGGTGGTGTTTGCTCACCCTTTCAAATGATGTAACTTGCTGCATTCAGGTCAGGATCTCAAATGGATGAAAGCATTTTCTGAAACCTACTGAGCACTTAAACTTCAGAGAAGGATGAATCCTACTATATAAGCCTGCTCTCCACATTTTCTATTTAATGGTTTTGCATGACTCTGTTTTTGCATGGTGCACGGCCCTGTTTAGCTCACCATTTCGAGTCAGCCAAACTAGTTAAGAAGCTGAGGTGCACTACACCGAATTCTGTACATAGCTTCAAAGTCAAAAGACCCAAAAGTTATTTGCTGCAGTACTTACCTCCTAGGCATCACCAGGCATCAGACACCTTTACTTGATCTAGGCTTAGCTCATTTTTTCATTTTAGTAGAAGTTTTTGATAATAAAGTACCACAGCATGCCAGCTGAGTGTTAATGCAGAAATCAGAATTTTAATCATCTGAGTACCTTTTTAAAGACATAGGTCAAAACAGAAATTATGGGCTGAAACACTCTGACAGCTCTTTATACAGGATCAAACAATGCTAGCTGTCCATTTTGTCCTTATTGCCTAAAAATCCAGTTACAGCAGATGATATTTTCCTCAAACATCCCTTTAGAGGACGACAAATTCTGCATTTTCAAAAAAACGCATATCAGAAATCTTGACTCAGTCCTTCAAGCACTCTAAGATTCACCATTTATTTGACCTTGAAAATGTGAATCTATGACTCCAAAGGAATAACTGTGCATTCCACTCCTCACTGACTGTATATGCCTTACTTAGCTCTTGAAAGCTAGAAAAACAAATTTCTCATGAGTAAACAAACCATTTTTCCATCTCTCTCTTCTTCTCTTTTGGTACTCCACATAGTTGAAGAATTTATTTAAGGTGGTTCATCAGGAAAAAAAGAAAGCTCTAGAATTAGCTTTATAAAGAGACTGTCATGGTATCTAGATTTATTCATTTTTTTAAAAACCAAAGCCCCATTCAGATTTTATAGTCCCGATATTGATATGACATGCATGAAATGCTGGCACAAAATAGCATCTTCATTCAATGATCAATCTGAGAGTTTGTGCAACAAAGAAAACACATCATTTCTATCAAGTAACTTTCATCACTGGTAAATATGAAAAGGTTTAACTTGGTATAATTAAAAAAAATGTAAGCGAAAGTGGATTTTCTCTAAGTATGTGTTGCGGTTTAGCCCCGGTCGGCAATTAAGCATCATGCATCCATCATCCCAGTGGGATGGGGGAGAGAATCAAAAGAGTGAAAGTGAGAAAACTTGTGGGTTAAGATAAAGCAATTTAATAGGACAAACAAAAAAAGGAAGATAATAATGGGGATCGTGGTGGTGATGATGATGATAACAACAACAAATCAAGTGATGAACAACACAAAAGTCACTACCCAAAGTCAATAACGTGCAAGATCCCTGGCTGCTGTGCAAGATCTCCAGCTGCTGTGCAAGACCCCCAGCTACCATGCAGGGCCCCCAGTTTCCACACCTCTCAGCTCCATCCCACAGTTATAAACGGCACATGATGTCATATGGTATGGAATATCTCTTTGGTCACTTTGGGTCAGCTGTCCTCACTGTGTGTGTGTCCCCTCTCAGCTTCTTGGGTGCCTTCCACTTTCCCATTGGCGGGGCAGTACGAGAAGCTGAAAAGTCTTTGACTACTTGGTCACAGCTAAGAACATCAGTGTGTTATCAACATTATTCGCATCCTAAATCCAAAACACAGTACTACACCAGCTGCCAGAAAGAAAACTGAGACAAAGAAAACAGCTGGTGATCGGTTGTGAGTGGTGGTCCCCAGGGGTTGGTGCTGGGGCCCATCCTCTTCAACATCTTTGTTGATGATTTGGATGAGGGAATTGAGTGTACCCTCAGTAAGTTTGCAGTCAACACCAAGCTGGGGGGAAGTGTCATTCTGCCGGAGGGTAGGATGGCTCTGCAGAGGGACCTGGGCAGGTTGGATCGCTGGGCAGAGGCCAACGGGATGAGGTTCA
>VWZZ01007995.1:3039-18214 GCA_013399095.1 Psophia crepitans | reverse complement strand
GGGGGGGGGTCGGTTGGACTAGGTGATCCTTGAGGTCTCTTCCAACCTTAATGATTCTATTCTATCATTGCAGCTGTATTTAATATCCACAGTTTGGCCAAAAAAGACTGAACATAAATGTAAAATTAGGGAAGGTTAATGTCTAAATATAAAGTGTACTTGAGAGGAACTCCAGAATGACTGCATGTCTCTGATACTATCTTTTTAAGTGCTAAAAGAAATCAATTCACCTTAAAAAACCCAAAATAATTAAATACACACTGCAGTCTAAAGACAGCAAAACTGCAGATGAAACTTTCTTACAACAAAAATATGATCTGAAAACATTAACTAAGCCAGACTTACAATAGCATCTCTGACAAAGTTTATGTCCCTGTGGGCTATTTTTCCTTGATTACATAATGTACTTTAAGTACAAATACATGAAAACATATTATTTTTTACATCATCTGTCAGAAGAAATGGGAAGTGATTTAACTGTTCAATGCACACAGATAATGCCCCTTGTCTACAGGCATCTTCAATTTCAGAGTAAGATGCTATATATGGATAAGTGTGCTAGCATGAGATAATGTTGGAAGCATATTCAGATCTTCATATAACCAGTTTATACTTTTACATTTCTTCATTCTATATGACATAGAAATTTTTGTGCCGGAAAATAACATATATTGTTTAAGAAGAAGAGAGTACCATTTTTAATACAGAGTATATGTCTGAGCCAATTAACGAAGTTTGAATGATAAATCTGTAGTACCTATGCATAATGTCTCTGAATTGACAACAATAATGTGTTTGCATTTCTTCAGGGCCATATACCGACATTTGTCAGTTGTTGGTTCATTTGTTTTAAAGAATAGCTGTTCCAGAGAAGATATCTAACTGCCAAATTTAAAGGACATTTGGACAATATCCAACCTTGAAACTGCAATCCGAGCCTGAATTTTAAAATAATGTTTGAGTATAAGGTGGGTTGATTTATCTAACCCACTTATTCAAATAAGAAACTATTTAATATTCATTGTATAAAGTTCTTACTGAAAGAAAATTATTTTTCCTGCTATCCTGATGAGGAGTGTAAATAATGATGTATAATTTATGAGAGAAGCATATATAAACATCAGAATTTAAAATATTTTATTTCGATCATTCGGTACCAGAGCAAGAAACTGCACCATGAAGCTGTGTATCCATCATCTCTCATCATCATTAGATTTCAAATTATAGTCAAAAAAGAGATAGGATTGCTGCTGATGGTACAAATTATTTAATGAATAATGGCCGAAATCTGCGAACGGAAATATCATTATCAGGTTGACTGACAGTATCATGTTGATTGGCTAAGGTTGAGGCAGTGTGAGAGAGTATGACTGATACCCATTAACACAATCGGCAGTGTCACATACAGTGTAGCTGATAAGGAGTATGTCTCACTATGAATGATTAAATAGGGTTGCCCATAATCAGGTGTGATTATATTTTCTTTGGCTCTTGCTCCTTAAAATGCAGTATTTATGATAAAAACTTCCAAAGATTCTCACCGTTGTACTTTCAAATACTTGAATGCCAACTAATCAGTAGTTTTGATTATGGTGAATGCACTTTCTTTCAGGAATTTTTTTTTAAAACTTTCTTTCACTTTCTCCATTTTTTTTTCCACAGGAAGACCACTGATTGAGGCATCAAATAAACTTAGCAAAGAGAAAAAAATTCTTGCCATGTTTAAGTAGCCTGACCGATAATATAAGTAAATTGGAATTGCACTGCTACTCTTTCTGAGTAATTCCTTTAGTAGGCATTTTCTGAAACAATTAAGAAAGGATTCTTAAAATACTCAGCACAGAATAACACAGTTAATATTATTGGTCTTCCCAGTTCTTCCCTTCCAGTATTTGTTCCCCCTACAGTGCTGTCTAAAAGTTCATGTGAGTTTATAATCACACACTAGCCCTAGTACTTGCTAGAAGAGACCATAGGCAAATTCTGAGAGGTTGCACACATGGCACATTTACCTGAGGCCATATTCCAGCCAACAGAGGAATCTGCAATAAAAAGCTGCATCTCTCAAACCCAAATCACATTTCGTATACAATGTGTTCTCCAAGACTTCTTGAAAATAGAAATTACTGTCTTTACACAACAGCAGCATCAGACAGGAATTTTGTACTTGTTTTTCAAGACAAGCTATCACTAAAGAGGAGAGAAAGAGAGAAGCAGGCAAACAGGCCCGAAGGTATGCAGGGAATGCAGAATAATTGTGAAGGATCCTGAACAAATGAAGAAAGGAAACTACGATACAAATAATCCCATATCAGTGATAAAGAGAAGTTCTACATTCTGTTTAGTCTACACATCTCCTTCGGTGTTGTTAATGAAAAATTTTGCAGCTGCTTTGTTTTTTTCCTAGAATACTGGACTAAAACAGTAATCGACACTAAAATTATTGCCTCAAGGCTGTATCTGCAAGTAGAAAAAAGTGTTTAATTTTTTTCTTTGATTAATTTATTTCAATCCCCAAATAAACATTTTCTTATATTAATCTGGAGTTTCTTGTGCCAGTCCTAATCTCACAAGGTGGCTATAAAAATTGTGACAAATCATAATGAAGGGGAAAAATGTCTTCAGTAAACCTCTTGAGACTGCTGAGAGATAATTGTAGCCTTCCAAAGTGATAAGAGTAAAGAGGAAATATGACAAAAAAGCCATCCGAAATCAAGTCCTTGGCAACTGTAAACCAGCATGGATTCCATTTTAATATAGTTTTATTATTTATATTAAGAATGTTCATCTTTACTACATAAAATATAAAGCTGCACAGTAAAATTTGTCAGACCTCTGTCTGTTGATTATCAAAAGAAAAGAGTTTGGATTTTAGTGTCACCTGTCTTTCCAGCGTAGATACTTTAGTTTAGAAAGCCATCATGCTGATTATCATCATCTCAGTATATTCTGGATTAAAATTTTGGGGTTTAGTTTCTTATTTGAGAGATATTTTGAATCAATCTAAAATTATATGTGAATAGTAGGAGCTGACTAAAGATTAGGTTTATCATAGAAACCAGATATAAGAACCTTTCAACATCATAATGGTGCCTTATCTAGAAATCTATCTTTAGCATAACCATATATAAATCCTCAGGCAAGACTGACCTAACTTGGAGGGAACAGAATTTCCAGCTAATGTCTGAAAATATCAGCTGGTGAACATTTATGCTCAGATCTCACATATTACCTGTGATCTGAAGTGAAAAGCAACTAAGACCAAGCTGATCACATGAAAAAAAATGACCATCATGTTTCTTAGGTGAGAGATGCTGGAAATTTAAGCTAAAAATACTTCGATGCAACCAATTTACAAGGCAAAGAACACATTTAATATCTTCATTGATAAGGCAAACCTCTTCTTCACCTGATGAAATATAATAATTTAATAATAAATTATTATTAATAATAAAATAATTTCATTGACAAACTATATTTTTTTCTTGATGAAAACAAAATAAAAAAATCAGTTTCAATTTAGACAATAATGAAGGGAAAGATAGTTATATGCATATTTTGCAGTGGTACCTTACCATAATTCTGTACAATCTTACTAAAATCCTACTTCTGTACTGATATCAGAAAACCACTTTTTAATTCAAATTGTAATTTATACAGTGCTAAATTATGTATGAAAAAGTTACAGAATTTAAAATTTATACAGATTACAAAAGTAATTTCTGATCTTTAGTCCTGGTGCTTTCACCACAGTGTGTGAAGGCCATAAAAATTGCTCACACAATAAAAAGATAAATCAGCTGAATCAAAGCTTATGTTGAAAACACGCACCTTTAAAAACATTCTGATTTTTCCAACATTCCTCTCAACTTTACACCAACAGACCCGAAGTGCCACATCTACACATTTTTTGAACACCTCCAGGAATGGTGACTCAACCACTTCCCTGGGCAGTCTGTTCCAGTGCCTGACCACTCTTTTGGTGAAGAAATTTTTCCTAATATCCAACCTAAATCTCTCCTGATGCAACTTGAGGCCATTTCCTCTTGTCCTATTGCTAGTTACTTGGGAGAAGAGACCAACACCCACTTCACTAGAACCTCCTGTCACGTGGTTGTAAAGAGCAATAAGGTTTCCCCTCAGCCTCCTCTTCTCCAGGCTAAACAACCCCAGTTCCCTCAGCTGCTCCTCATAAGATGGGGGGACAATCACTTCCCTACTCCTGTGAGCCACACTGTTTCTGATACAAGCCAGGATGCTGTTGGCCTTGTTGGCCACCTGAGCACACTGCCGACTCATGTTCATCCAGTTGTCAACCAGCACCCCCAGGTCTTTTTCCTCCAGGCAGCTCTCCAGCCACTCCACCCCAAGCCTGTATCACTGCCTGGGGTTGTTGTGACCCAAGTGCAGGGCCCAGCACTTGGCCTTGTTAAACCTCAAACAGTTGGCCTCAGCCCATCAATCCAGTCTGTCCAGATCCCTCTGCAGAGCCTTCCTACTCTCGAGCAGATCTACTCTACTGCACAAAATATTTTGCAGTCATCTCTGAGTTGCTGTCCATTGATTTGTGATGTGAACTGGATTCCTTATAAACAAAGTAAAACTGGAGGATGCACTACAGGAGTCCACTTAATGCAGTGTAAATGCAAAAGGGCAATTAGACTAAAACCAATACAAAGTAAAAAACCCTGAAATGTGTATGTTACAAATCCAACGAACAGCACATAACTAATGCAGGAAGAGTGAAGAGAACCACAATGTCCAGATCAAATTAGAACTTTTTTCCAAAAAAAAAACCCACCAAAATTTTTCATGCAAGATCAAGTAAACCAAATATTATTCAGAGTCCTTGTAAGGAAGGAAGAATGAAGAGGGAAAAAGAGCCTGACTTTCTACCTTGAGGTTTTGTACTTTTCTCTAAAACAAGCAACAACTGGGTTCTGATCCCCATTCTGCTGAATGTTTAATTACTCATATGAAGTGGAAACATTTCAAAGGTGGGACTAAGAGTAGTCTATTGCTCAATGATCATGTGACTCCATTTGAAAGGACATACTGAGATCTCTTTACAAATAAGTAGAAATTGAGTTCAGTTCTCCAATCAATGTGTTTTTGTGCAAAGATCCAATACTTAATTCTAAAGATTTTATTCCAGGTGAAGTTGCTTGACAAATTCTTCTGAGTTTTGCAGACAGCATCTAGATTATCATAGTGTGATGGGTTAACCCTGGCTGGAAGCCAGGTGCCCAGCAAAGCCGCTCTATCACTTCCCCTCCTGAACTGGACAGTAGAGAGAAAATATAATGAAAGGCTCATGGGCTGAGATAAGAACAGGGAGGGATTGTTCATCAATTACCGTCAAGGGCAAAACAGACTCAACTTAGAAAAAAATGCACCTAATTTATTACCGAGCAAAACAGAGCAATGAGAAATAAAACCAAGTCTTAAAACACCTCCCCTCACCCTTCCTTCTTCCTGGGCCCAGCTTCAGTCCTGAATCATGGGCTGCAGGGGAACAGCCTGTCTCAGCATGGTCTTCTCCAGGGGCTGCAGGGGAATCTGCACTCTGGTGCCTATAGCACCTCCTCCCTCTCCTTCCTCACTGACCTTGGTGTCTGCAAAATTTCTCACATCTTCTCACTCCTCTCTCTCCCTGCAAAAACTGCTGCAAGGTTGTTTTTTTCCCCTTCTTAAATATGTTATCAGAGGGGCGCTACCACTGTCACTGATGGGCTGGGCCTCGGCCAGTGACAAGTCCATCTTAGAGCTAGCTGGCATTGTTCTGTCAGACCTAGGGGAAACTTCTGGCAGCTTCTCGCAGAAGCCATCCCTGTAGCCCCCTGCTACCAAAACCTTGCCACACAAACTCCAAACACATAGCCCTTTACTTTTCTGTCCTATGTGCATGTGGGGAGGGAGGGAAATGGAACTTAGAGAACTTAGGTTTACTGTTGAGTATCCTACAATCCTGCCAGTCCACACAGGACTGTAAGCTGCTGAAACAGCTCATTAGAAATCAAATGCTACTCTGAGCATGTGGTTGCCTGACCATTTTAGTTCAGATCAGTAATACACTTGCACTGAATCCTGATTTTTCCCACTCTGGTTTTGTGATTCACATCAAAGAGCAATCCTGAGGCACATAAACAGGTTTCATTTCAGAAAAAACTAAACTGGAAGACACGTTGCAGAAATGAACTTTCTGTGCTTCAGCTGCTGGTAAATCCAACAGACCAGACTAGATTAGAGTAGATATACTCTGAAGTAAAATTCCCAACAGGGAGTATGGATTTTGGATCCTCAACACCAACTGCTTCACTCTACAGCTTTGCTCCTATTACTCCAAAATATTTATTAAGGATGTATCCAGAGTCACAAATATCCCTTTCTTTCACTTTATAAACAAGGTCTTCTCTCTACCATCTACTATCAGATTTACAGGAGTCTTTACAGCTTACACATAGTAGAAAACAAAAATCTATGTACATCACCACATACACACATATTTTTGCTGTTGGCATTAAACTTAAGTGATTATCAGCTTTTCCACAGCCAGGAAAACTTCAGTCTTTCAATTACTTTTCCTTTTGAAAGTTTAATCAACACATCTTTTGCTACTTACTACTAGCTAAGCTTTAAAAATAAAAGGAAAAAAAAATAAAAAAGTAAACCTAGCAAAAGGTAATGCTTTCATGAGGAATGTAAAGATCATGATGAAGTGGGATCTGAGTAAAGAGGTAACAGAACCATAAAAACTAATAACACTATAAGTAGAACATTTCAGTTTACTTTTTGTAAAAAATAGCTCAAATTTCAGTTTTATTAAGTGTCTTCTGCATGCTTGAAAGCTTTTCTTATTTAACATTTGCCAAAAGTAACTTTTTTGCCTCAAGCTATTGTGTTTACAGGATGCTTTCTGGAGTTACATGAGAATACTCTTTTTTCCTGAAGACTGATTTGTTACAGTCATACAAATGCAAAGCCATTTCCATCCTTACCAACATTTAACACTAATAACACCTGCTTATTTTACACTCTAGGACAACAATTTAATTTTATTTTATAATTGCGTTCTTAATGATGAATTGGACAATCACCTCCTGAACAATTTCTATCAATATAGTCCTGATTCACATTCCAGAAAAGCAAGGTCAAGCTCTAACCCTCAAATAATGAAAAGAAACAGCTGAAGAAGTCCATTTGAAAGCACAAACCTTAGGCTAACATATTAGTTTCTCCTCAAAGGAAGTTTTATCGGTTTGAAAATGGCTGTGTAGCAGTGTCTAGTTGCTTGTAAATCCAAGCCTCATAGACAAGGCATGTCAAAGGAAAGGAATTTCCAGTATGGGGACAATAAGTAGATGTCAACCTATGCCTTTTTTTTTTAAATGTATTTCTGAAACAAGATAGTAAATCCTTTGAAGTTTAGGCTGATTTGAAAATTTAAGCTGTCAAAGTTCAAACTCCTACTTAATTTTGCAAACCTCCCTATTGCATAACCTCAAACACTTTGATCTTTTTTAGCTGCTTTATTCTGAGACCTTGAGCTTCTGGTTCTTTTTACGTAACTAAAATGTCTTATAAAAGTACATGATGGAGAACTATTTTTCTAATTTCACACACACAAAAATAGAGGACAGATCCACGTTTCCAGAATGCAACATTTTGACCGCTTTTTTTTTTTTTTATATGTGGGTGTTTGTGCTCTGGATTCCACCCTTTTTAAGAGTTCTTCACAATACTCAAGAAATCCACAATCAAGGCTGCTCTTTCAGACAAAGTGATGTCCTGTCCATTATGGTTGTTATATGTCCCATAGCATATTTTCAGCTGGATGCTCTGTACTTCATGTACTCAAACAGAATGTTCCTAATTGCATTGTGCCCCTTATTATTATCTCTCTGCATAATTTTCTAATAGCGAAGGGAATATTTTGCCACTAAAGTGGTTGTGTATTACTGCTATGTTGTTGTGCACAATTAAACAGCTGTTGCATAAGTAATGTTGCAAAGGTGACTGCATTTTATTATGCTCAGTGAACACATTTTCTTGTATGCTTCTATGATAAGGATAGCCATGAGACAAATTGAGTTCATCATGTATGTCTCCTAACCTTCAGTCTGTCCACTAATCCATCTCCCTTAGAGCTATGTTTAGTTTATGTGAACTTTCTAACAAGCCTCAAAAAAGTCCTTTGGAGAGGTATTCCTGGGCACAGAAACTTGCTCTCCAGTCTTATGTGAGGAGAATAGTGAATAGGCAGAATTCAACTGATTTTCAGTCTAGCTTCTGGAACTATACTAAATCAAAGGACACATACTCAAAACAGAAAATCCAACCACACAACCAAACACAGAAAGATGACCTGTAGCAAATTGTTTATGGCTTTTCCTGGCTTGAATATTTCTTCCTTTACCCAATTTTGTCTGAAAGAAACATTTTGTATGCCAGGAAAATCTAAACAAATGTGAATATACTGGGGGTTTTTGTGAGAAAAAACCCCAAACCACAGGTTTTTGAAGGAGGAACAAACTCTTTCTCATCCGATAGTGTACCAGTTCTCCTCTTAGTGATAAATTGTATGGTAAGAAAGAGTTCTCACAAACCATTAGTTAAGATAATCACCCAAGACTATGTCAAAGAGAGAACTAAAAATCAAGGGTGCTCAGGTGAGCATCTCAACTACTAGCTCTACAGGAGATGCACTAGTGTGCAGAATGAAATAAATACATGATAAATGTAGTTTGTTCCAGGGCTATCCCAATAATATATGCAATAGAAAAGTATATTCACTGAGAATAATAAATGCCTTCAACTGAACTTCACAGACAGAGCTTTGTGCTTTGAAAAATCCTTTATATATAAAATATATAAATTGTCATTGAAATAGCTAGAATGATTTTACACTTCAGTAAAATAATTTTGAGGATATAGTTTAACTATTCTTTGACAGAATATGGAGTTATATTTAAATTTACTTTTTCCTAGATGAGGACTCTCACCTCCTCCCGGAGTTAGTAGACAAAAAAACACATATCAGCATACATTCCAACAATTTTGTAAGTATAGACTTAAAGAACATTTTTATCCATCTGTATAATTCAAATGTTAAGTTTCCAGCTCCAATCCAGTAAATCATTGGCAACAAAGGTTACAGAAACTCATAAACACTCTCTTGGCTCTTTAAGTCCTGTTGATCACAAGATCAAGAATCCTGAGACATTAGTTTGGCTGGCAAAGCCATCAGTATTGTGTCTCAAATGAAGAACTATATTTTTCCAGTCCACCCACGTGGTGTTTACAAATAAATGGACTGAAAGAAACTAACTCCTCCCCTAAACAGTAATATTTTTCCATCTATTAAATACTTTTGAAGTAATTTGTTTGCTTTCTTTGCAAAACATGTGATAACTGGAACACATGATGGTGTAGTTTATGAGTTTGACTGGTAGTTGTCTGGAGCAAGGCAATAAGCCAGTGTGCTGTAGGTCACTGAAGGAGGACGAAAACTCTTCATGAGTTCCAGTACATTGAGAATGAAGGAGGTTTACTGAATTATATACACAAATTAGTAACATAATCGGTACTGTGCTTGATTTAGTTTCTTATTAAATTCTGCTTACTATAGACTGTGCCCAAACTCTCACTTTTGATGTGTTGCATAATTTTGCACTGAAAATGCGTACTATTCTGTTAAGGTAGTGAAGGGGCATTTTATCACTCAGAAGAGTCACTGTGGATTCTGAGACACATATTGTGGTAAATGTTTTTTAGGAATGATGAGAGGTGTGATAGGTGAAATGCATGCACAACTGATCCTTCATAACGAGACATGTTAGAAGGCAGTGTCCATTGTAAAGGGGTTTCTACGTTCCACAGTAGCTTTTCCAAAGTTGGCTGTGCCAAGGACTGAAGCAATAGATTACACTAAAGGAATTCGCTGATGTTCAGGAACCCAAAAAGGTGTGTCTCTGTCTTCCACTCTGTTATAGGCATTTATGGAGATTTTTTGCACATAATCAGTCTAGCACTCTGGGGGCCCAAGCATGGTCAAGGCACAAATGTTCTTTCCATAAACCTTTGCCCCTCTAGTAAATGTTCTGTCTCATGAAAAAAGTGCTAAATAGGTTTGAAAGGCCCTTGAAAAAAAGAGAAAGTATTCTAAGTGCAAGAATGATAACACAATTATCACATTATTTAATACATCAGAAATATTTTTAGGGACTCCTAATTTAGATATCCCTCAAAATATCTTCTTTGATCTAAGGAAAAGAAAGTTGTCGACTGAATCAGAATAAGACATTTTCTGGTTTTCTATGAACAATTTTAAGAGAGTGCAGTTTTTCTTAGTGATTCAAAAGCTCTCTGCTTTCTTTTCTAGGTTTTTGTGTTTGTTTTTTTTTTGTTTGTTTATTTGTTTGTTTTTTTAAACTTAGATATTATTTTAACAACAAACTCATGACTACTTAAGAAACAAAAATCTTTGCAGATGGAAGGATTTGCCAGCAAGACACTTATAAGAACTCTAGACCTTCTACAACATTGAAATCTACTCACTGTTTTATTTAGTAAGCTTCCAATCTCTTCATGAATCACGTATGAAAGCAGAGCTTAGTACTTCAAGAGCTGGCCAGTTTTTGAAACCAGGTAAAACAAAACAAAATCAAATCAATTCAAAATTATACACATTAAGAGACTGCAATGTTATCATAAATGTAGTTGTACGATGTTGGTTCAAACAAACTGTGACAAACTTTGCAAGTAAAACTCAGGTATACAATATTGTAGTTTATGATATCACACTAATAAGCCCAAAATAATCCATACAAATTCTCATCCACCAGTAAACTCTGTTCAGCTCAAGAATATTAGGACAAAAGACAATACTTCAGTTAAAAGTATAGATGTCTCACTTATCTTCAGGATAGCTAGTAAGATGTGAGACAAGCGTATTTCTGAGAAGTGTAAAATGGCTGGTATACAGAACTCGTCTGTAAATTAATTTAATAGAAGAGTTACTCATAGGCTGATAAGCAGCAGAGACCTCCGTATGGGGTAAATCAGCCATAGAAAGTGGCAAGTTACAGTTTAGGATCCTCTTTCATAAAGCTTTATAAATGTGCGCTAATTTCAAATATAAGAAAACCTAAAGGAGCCAGTGGAAACATTTACTGCATAAAAATTTAAATAGATTGCACCCTGCTACAGATAAAAGGATTTTTTCCCTGAAGGTATAAGCCCTTTCATCTTTATAAGCACAGCATTAAAGAACAGAATGCACTTTAATTATTTTTGGCCACATTAATTGCAAGTCTAGTTCTGCTCATATGAGCAATCCCTTTGAGTTAAAAAGTACTATAGTTAAAATATGTGTATAAATCCAGCTTTTACCCTTAGATGTGTATATCATTATCCCTTATAGGTAATTTAGATGTAGACAATTACAGAATAGCTAAATCCAAAGCATCTACATCCCAGCTGAAATCAAAAGAACCTGTATATCATCTACACAACGAAGAATTTTTAGCGAACAAAAAAATGGATAATGAAGGTGAGAATTCAGAACACTGAAGACACCAGAATCAGTACATACTACTTTTGTTTGTTCACTGTTTTGCTTTACCTTACTTTATGTAATATAATATGTTGATGTACCTTCTCTCATAAGTTCCAGTGTCCTCCTTCTGGACCATCTTTATTGCGTTTCTGTCACCTAATACTATCTAAACATCATTTCTAGATTTGCTAAAACAGTATCTCCTCATATGGTGCTTTTCCTGGGCTGCTCTAGTATCTCTAAAAGTGTTTACACTTGGAAAATACCAGACTTTTTAAAGTATACATAGAAATATTAAAAAAAAAAAAAATATTATCCAGCTTTTAAAATAACAATGAAAATTTCTGGATGGATTTTTTTGTTGTTGTTTTTTTGCAAAATATTGATGCAAAATTTGGTAAGATGAGGTCTTTTGATTTAAATTAATCTTTAATCCTAATACAGTCCATTCCTTGGAGTTATTTCTCTATACTATTATTGTGACTTAATATCCATTTCTATTAACTTTCTTGTCCAAATTTTCTGAACAGTGGTACCATCCTATCTTTATAAGCATCTGCTTTACACTAATGAGAACTGAAACTATAATTACTTTTTAAAATTAGGGCTTAGTCATGTCTATAACATTCACATGGCACATACATATATTTCTTTTGTATGAAAAAGTACATTTGTGTGCATGTATTTTAATCTTAACCCTTATAATGAGTTCCTGGAAAAAATGCATAATATCCCTGTGCCTCAGTCTTTCTACGTGAAAAGAAGCTGATATTCGTAATGTTTTCTATGTGTATTTGCAAGTGTAAGGATTAAAAACAAAAAAAAAATCCTCTGAGCTTCTTTTATATGGCTTTTTTTGTACAACAAAGCTACTCAGCACATTGATTTGAACTAGTGAAGTTGATTGCTCTCAGGACAGACTTACCTAACTAGAAAAGCATAATGAGCTTATTCTTGAGATATTCCTGAATACAATGGAATAATTACAAGGACTAAATTAATTAGAAAGTTTCATATATGTATGTATATCTATAAAACATAGATTTGTATTTTGAAATGTTTACTAAAATTATTGTTTCATAACATATGTCTGTTGTGCACAGATATCCATTATATATTTGAAAACATTTTAAAAATTTATAAGCATTACTTGTTTTGCCTCTGTCTTTGAAGGTAAATAAAGTTGTAGCAATGTGTTTCATTCACATGAACAAAGAATATATAAAGAGAAAGATATGAAAGCTCTAAAAAGAACTAAACCAGCTTTTCCATTAATAAAATAAAACCAACCCATAAAACTTATTTATGAACCTACCATACTCCTTATCTCTGATGCTGGTGTATCCAGCCAACCAGAAAGTCAATGAAAAATCGTATCATTCTGCGCCATTGTCCCTTCATTTTACCCTGTAGCTTGAAAGTGTTCATGGCAAAAGACTTTTCCATGATTGTTCAGTCTTACCGAGGTACATATTAATTTCTGCAAACTGAGTTAAATTTGATCTAAATTATAAAATAAACTAAACTAATTTACATAATGCCCAACTTTCAAACCACCTCTGCTTCTACCTTTTTTTTTTGACTGGCGGTCCAATAATCTACATTTGACACTAATCTGCACATACTTTTGAAGTGATACTAAGTTTTACTCATTCAAGAAAGAAGCTCACCCATGCTCCAAAAGTATGCTAAGAAGACTAAATTTTTTACTAGAATATATGTAAACTGAGTACTAGATTACCAACAGGTTTTACAGTTCAAAGAATCTTCCATGTTATTTAAACATATTGGTACACTGTCAAATAACTGTTGTCTAGTATACCAGTATATTTGTATATGCCCTTTACATCAACTGTAAAAATACACTTCTGAAAGTAACAAGATATCTGAATAGCAATTGTCAGTACCCTGATTACTTTAAATGGAGCATGGGAGCAATGGTCCCCAAACACTGTCATCATGCATCTGTAACTTCATTTTTTTTTTCACATTTTACTTGGCCTAAAGGAAGTGAAAAAGGACTAAATCTGTAGGAAAAAAACAACAACCAAGTGTTACTCCTGTTGCCAATAAGCTATTTTCCTGTACAGTGTGGCTGACCACAGGGAAGAAAAAATAATTTAGATTTTTTGACAAAACCATGATGCCAGACACAATATAAATGGGAGAAGGACAAAAGATTTCTGAAAGGGCTGTGTGTGTTCAGCAAGATCCTCCAAACCAGCATTATCTGGCCACATGATGCTTTACTATGTTACTTTTCCATGATCAGTGTCAATTAGATGAAATACCAACAAATTACTGCCTGCTGAGAAGCGATTTAGAACCAGGGTAGTGGGAAATGAACTGACACCAGCAGCAAGTGAAAACTACCTCCCATGTCTGATAGATACAGTCCCTGGAACTTAGACAAATAGTTATGCTAAATTTTATACAACATAAAGCTGTTGCTGCAATGCGACACTAAAAAAGTTTTGTACTCCTAGGAGAATTGCCCCTAACAAATCAGTTAAAACTTTTCTTGTGCTCTGCATACTGCAAAATTCAGTAGACATCAAACAAATCATAACAGGAGTCAAAGCATATATGTGTAGGCATAATGGAATATTTTTATTCCACTTTCCACCTCATTCCTCATACTGTCAGTCAATATTTCATAAGTCTGTAGCATGCTTTTGCCTTGCCTGAAGTTTTAGGAAGGAGTTAATTTTGGAAATACTGATGCATGTAATCCATGACTTCTGAAGACAGTAAGATTGTTTGATTAATTAGAAAGTTTATAATTATGTTTAGAAATAAGGAAGTAGAAATCTGAGAGGTTTTTTTTAAAAAATATTGTGTACAGTATAACTACTGACAAGAAGAGAAAGTTCTTAATCGATTTTACAAATGAAGATAATAATCTGTGTTCTACAGGCAGATCCTCACTCTTAAAGGATAACAAAAAAAAATAAAATCCCTGATGTGCTATATTTAGAATAAACTACACAGTTGCCAAGAGATTTCCTTTTCCAGATTAAAAATGTAGTAACTTCAGCATCATTTATGTGTTTGCAGATAATTTAGGGTAACCGTTAAGCTTCTGTAACTCAGCAGGGAGTTACGTTAAGACTGTTTCATTGAAATTGTTATAATGCAGCACTCAAGAACAACATTTTATTTGTGCCTGCTCCTCTTATATTGCCATTGTCCTTCTAAACTAAGGAGCAATGAACAACCCTTGAAGAGCATGTCTTGTTCAAGACAGCAGAGGGTTTAAAAGTTGCACCACCTGGCCATTTTTTCATTTCCACAGCTTGCTCTGAAACACATTGACAGTAAGCATTCTGAGGAAAAAAATACCTGAAATGTTATGTACTCATTTCAGAGTCCTAAGGACCAGCAGCAGCAATTTAAACGCTAATCTTTCTTTCATCTTAACAGACATCTAGACTCCTTCGCTGACCTATCCTCTAGTCAAAGGCCATATTTACCACACTAACCCCAGGTCAACTGTGTCATCAGAGGCAGTAGCTATTCACTATCTAATGCTGAAAACTGGGGAAAAAGAAGTGGAAAAAAGGGGAAAGGGAAGGGAAGGGAAGGGAAGGGAAGGGAAGGGAAGGGAAGGGAAGGGAA
>VWZZ01007994.1:0-29467 GCA_013399095.1 Psophia crepitans | reverse complement strand
TCCCATGCGTCAACCACAGCCTACCTCGCCGCGACTAAGAGCATCGTTTTTACGCTCGCTGAACGCTTGACGGGCTAAAGGGAGAAACAGGCGAAGCACGTGCAAGGCGAATCACGGCGGCGCGTACCCGCAGTACCGGCGTGCGGTCGCCAGGCGGCCACTGCCGGCGCCCGTCGTCAGAGCTAGTGCTGCAGTGCGACATGTGGCCACAAGGCGGCAGCTCGGAGCCGGGACGTTGAGGATGCGCATTCGCCCCGTTGCCCCCGGCCACCCGGGTCGAAACCACGCCTCGTACGCTCGTGCACATGCGCGCTCTTCAAGCTCTGCCCGCCGGGGCCGGGGCCTCGCCCCCGCCGCCAAAGCGCGTGCGGGGTGTCTGTGCTGCAATGTCGAAATGGTCACGTGCCTGCAACACGGAGCGGGGGACGGGGGGGGCGCTCCTGCTGCAGCACCGGCAGTTGGCCCGCAGACGGCAGCAGCGAACCGTGCACACCTCGCCACTACACCTGCGCGGCGCTCGGTCTGCAATGTCGCTTTGTGGTCCCTTGGCGGCAGCAGTGAGCTCGGCTTGAAACGCCCCCGCGCAGGCGCGCAGTTCCACCTGCAGTACCGCTTCTACAACCCCGGCAGCGCACCGCCGCGCATGCGCTCTCTTCGTACGACCGCACCGCTGTTCGGGGTCGGTTGGAAGTGTGCAGAAAACCGCTTGAAACGGGCAACAAAACCCAGCCTCATGCTTGCGCAAAAGCAATTCGGGCTGTCCAGCAGCCACGGCCACGAAAACAGCAGCTCCCGGCCCGCGCGAGCTAACGCTGCGTGGCAGCCCACTGCCGTAAGACTACACTTCCCAGCATTCCTCGGAAATAAATATGGCCGGCAGGCAGCCCCGCGCCCCAGGACTACACTTCCCAGCATTCCCCGGAAACCAAGATGGCCAGCACGCAGCCCCGCGCCCCAGGACTACACTTCCCGGCACGCCGCGGGAGGCAGTCCCCGTGCCTTCCGACCTTTCGGGGTCTCGGCTCCTCACGTGGCGCACGGCGGCGCTAACCGCAGTACCGCCGTTCGGTCGCCGGCCTGCCACAGCCACCTCTGTTGCTGTACCGCGTTTTGATCTCCAGGGACAGCCACGAGCGTAGTTTAACGCTCCACAGCGCCTGCGCAGCGTCCGTGCCGTAGTCCCCTGCTGGTGGTCAGGCGGCAGCGCGGAGTGACGGGTCACTGCGCGTGCGCACAGGCGCTGCCGTAGCCACACTCGCTGTGCCGGCCCTGTCCGGGGCTGATCCGAGGCAGCCTGACCAGCAGGTTGGAGGGGGGTATCTGCCCCTCTGCTCTGGCGAGACCCTGCTTGCAGTACTGCCTCCGGCTTTGGAGGCCTCAGCACAGAAAAGACACGGGGCTGTTGGGAAATACCAGTTGTCAAGCTCAGCCCAAGTGTTGGCGTGACTGGCTGCGTAAAACCTTCGGGCACAAGCTGTGAGCTTTCACCTAGGTACGCTGAATTTTTGTTGAGCTTTTGCTTAGTTAAGCAAAAGAGGGCCCCTGAGCCAGTTCAAAACAGAAGATGAGGAACATGCAACTGCCAGCAGAAGCTGCAGGCTCAGAGATGATGGAAGAAGCAGCTCACCTACAGACAATGAAAGGATCCAGTGAAGAACAGGGAGAGCCCAGAGCTTGTTGTTACTACTGGTCTGAACTGCCGTGTGAGAGGAGGGGAAGTTGAAATTGGGAGGTTGCAATTGCCCGAGGATTTCTTTGTTCGTGGTCCCTGTGGAGACACCCACTTGTTCTGTTACAGCTGCTGTACCATTCAAACAAATTATGACAAAGCCTGAGACTCCGCCGTGGGAAACCTAGGGTGAAGAAAGTTCCCTAACAGACCTGTTGGATCAGGTCCAGAGGAGGGCTGGAACACCTCTCCTGTGAGGAAAGGCTGAGAGAGTTGGGGTTGTTCAGCTTGGAGAAAAGAAAGCTCAGGGTTATTGCAGCCCTTCAATATTTAAAAGGGGCTTACAAGAAAGAGGAGGACAAACTTTTTAGCAGGGCCCGTTGCAATAGAACAAAGGGTAATGGTTTTAAACTCAAATGAGGGTAGATTTATACTAGATGTAAGGAAGAAATTTCTTATGAGGGTGGTGAAACACTGACACAGGTTGCCCAGGATGGCAGTAGATGTCCCATCCCTGGAAACATTCAGGCTCAGGTTGGATGGGGCTCTGAGCAACCTAATGTAGTTGAAGATGCCAGGGAGGCATCACTGCACAAGAGCAAGGGCCGGATTCTGCACCTGGGAAGGGGCAACCCTGGCTGTACAGAGAGACTGAGGGATGACACACTGGAGAGCAGGCACACTGTGTTTCACACACACTGAAACGGATCTGGGGGTCTTAGTTGACACCAAGACGAATGTGAGCAAACAGTGTGCCCGTANAGACGAATGTGAGCAAACAGTGTGCCCGTACTGCCAGGAAGACCAACCGTATCCCGGGGTGCATCAAGCATGGCATTGCCAGCAGGTCCAGGGAGGTGATGGTCCCACTCTACACTGCACTGGTGCAGCCTCACCTTGAGTATTGTGTGCAGTTTTGGGCACCACAGTACAAGAAACATATAAAGCTATTGGAGAGTGTCCAAAGGAGGGCAACTAAGATGGTGAAGGGTCTAGAGGGTAAGATGTATGAAGAGAGGCTGAAGTCCCTTGGTTTATTCAGTCTAGAGGAGAAGGCTGAGGCCAGATCTCATCACAGCCTACTGCATCCTCACAAAGGGGAGCGAAGGGGCAGGCCCTGATCTCCTCTCTCTGGACACCAGCAACAGAACCCATGTGAATGGCACAAAGCTGCATGGGGAGGTTTAGCTTAGATATCAGGAAAAGGTTCTTCACCGAGAGGGTGGTTAGGCACCAGGGGGGTGGTCACAGTACTGAGCTTGACTGAGTTCCAGAAGTGTCTGGACGATGCTCTCAGCCATCTGCTCTGATTGGGCTGGTCCTGTGTGGAGCCAGGAGTTGGACTTGATGATCCTTATGGGTCTCTTCCAACTCGGGATATTCTACGATTCCATGATTGTCAGGGGGCTGGACTAGATGACCTTTAGAAGGTACCTTCCAACCCAAACCATTCTATGACTAACAACAAATGTATTATTTTAGCCTTACTAGTACGCTATGAAATCTTTGTTTCAGCTTTGCTTCTGACAATATTTCTTACAAGGATCAGACTAGTTTACCTCAATTTGAAATTATCATACTCTTGGAAAGCTCTGCCTTAATAAATCAGTAAGCATATCAGAACTGGCTGGTAACAGCTGGTTGTCAATTTCCCTTCCCTGCCAGCTACACTTCTAAAATTCACAGAAACTGTTTTTCCCCAAACCTACAGAACTTGTGCTAGCAGACCCTTCTGCCGGATTCCAACTGAGAAATCTCTCTAGTGAGGCCACAGCATTGTGTGGAGGGAAAGAAAACAAAGATTTCAGAGTTCAGAATGGTAAAGAGCAAGTGAACATCTGTGCCCATTGCGCCTGCCAGGAAGGTCACTATTAGCCAATCTCCAAGTCCTATATATAATAATCTCCAAGTGTCTATATATTCCATGTAAGCACTCATCTACAGAAATGCCTTTGTTTTATGTTACCTACAGATATATTCAGTCTGTACACAACCATGCATACTTTGATTCACAGCTGAATCAAGCCAGATTCTTTTAATTAATTTCCATCTCCTGGGAACTTTATTTACTCAGGATTTTCCTAGGAGGCATCTGTATTGTGTCTATCTAATATTATTAAGATGCATTTGCTGTGCATCTGTATGGGTGGGCTGTAAGCACAGATAAGAATGGTGAAATGAAATCTCATACTATTCACCATCACACATTTGTTAATACATAAAATATATTTAATTAAAACCAACACATCAAGCACTAGATTGATGAGGTTTCATGCAGCAGAGATTTCACTTGTGTCCCGACTGCAGCAGACACCTGTCCGCACAAGGTGAACAGAGCGCACTTTTGGAGACCAGTAAGTACTCTAGACGCTAATGCTGTCAGAGCTCAAAATCTAAGCTCTCAACAGACACATCTAAAGAATGTGGAGCAAAGGAAAGTGCTATCTGGTTCCTTCAGCTTCAGGAAGCCACAGAGGCAGATGACCAAACTTGTGGTCAGTAGGATACAAGATCTTCAACTCTTATGACCAACAGTTACTGCAAGAAGAAAGATATAAATATATCAGAGGAAGCTGTTCACAGATAGATGACTTCATGCATGGTTCCATGCATGTTTCTTTACGCTGTTGCTTTACTTTTAACTCTATCACAAGGGATTCCAAACCCTCTATTGCTGAAGGTCTCATTCATTTGGGTTACTTCTTCTCTGGTATTTCATCCGTGTCTCTTGCATAAAGTTTCTGAATGCTGGTTCTTCATGACTCTCCTCAGTAACTGGGTGTGGGGGGAAAATACACAGTTCAGCACTATTTCAGCACTTGTTCTACTTCTGTTACTGAAGAAAGGTAGAGTCAGACTAGTCAGAGCAACACATAAAGTCTATTTGACCTTCAACTGCATTGTAAGGCAAACAAAATAAAGAATCCTAAAAATCAATGGAACGGGGAAAGAATGAAAAAGTAGTCTGCAAGCTATATAAGAGGAAAAATCACATTGTAAGAACTTAGAAGATTGCTCCAAAACCAGAAGTCACAGGAAAAGGGAAGAGAGCCAGGGGCAGAAACTGTAAGGCCAAAAAGATGATGAAACGTATTGTGCATTAATTAGGTTCAGAGGTCACTGCATGCTCCAACCTTAACAAATTATCTGGTTTATCCATGTTATACACCCATTGAAAATAATTACTTGAATAGAAAATTTACAAATGAACTTTCACAAAGGTTAGAGAGTGGTATCACTTGAATTAGCATTGCAGCTAGGCTTCTGCTACAGATTCACACACCTGTATTTAGGTGACTGAACATGTGCTTGTTTTCTAGGCTCTCATCATAGTCAATCCAGTTAATGAAGGACAGAGGGTATTTCCTGACTAGACAGCTTTTAGACCAGATCAGATTGCTCATTCCCTTACCTTCATGGTCAATGTCATCAGTATCACTCTCCCTCTCTTCTTCATCAAAAGTTCCTCGTGTTAGGATCAGCTCAGAGGGACCCATTGCAGAAGCATCATCAGACCCTAGAAGGGAACAGAAATGGCTATAGACAAAACAGCATGCTAACAAGGAAGTTAGCTCGTGCCCTGACAATTTCTATTTGCACATAAACACAGCAATGAATACCTACTCTATCTAAAGGGACAGAAAGTAGCTTCTGGATGCCAAAGACAGAGGAGAGACTGGCAACAGTTCAACCAACAGCAGAGCTTTCTCAAATTCTCATTTGACAGTTTCACCTTTTCTAAAGTATTTCATTACTTCTAGTATGCCCACTGCTTTATCTACTCAGCAGGGCTGCTTCTTCTCACATCTGTGACTGACACATAGAAGAGCTAAGTTGGACCCATCCCACAGGAACTAAAGCCCCACTCCTCTTTACTGACATGAAGCTGCTTTCACGCTTTTGCTGTGAAGACAAAAAAGCACTGTATGACTTCTCAATGCACTCTTCGGACAAGTTCTGAAGTAAACTTAGTCTTCCCTAGTAAGGTACCTGCAAGAGTGTTGCCCTGCACACACACACTGCTCATGTCCTTCCACAAGTGTTCCAGCTGCTCCCTCTTTTGTTTATTTTCAGCTTGCTCCTGCAGGTACAATGTTACATGTGCATTATGAGTACATTTAAAACATCAGTAAAAGAGTAATCTCACCCAATACTAGCAGTCTGTTCCCCAGCTAGATAGCAGAAGTCAATAAGCAGGTCTTACATTACAACTAAGGTTACACAGAACTTTTGGATAAACACGGAAAGCAAACTCTAGTTAATGGACTTCAAGAACATTTTCAGCAGCATCAGGAAGCCAAACTCAGTGAAGTTATGCCTGTAGAGAACTGTCCTTTGGACAGCCAGAACTCAAGGTGAGCAGAGCTACTGATTTCGGTACTGCACTTCAGTCTTTGTTACTAATTGTCTAAGTCAAAACAGCACACTTCACTGGTGTGGAAAGATACAGTGATATTCTCAACAACTCACTTTGGAAAGCTATTTTTAAAAATTCTCTATCCTTCTGAATAGAAGATATAAAAATCTTTCCCAATAATTTTCTCACAATTTGCCCAAATAAATTATTAGTGCTAAAACACTGAGCAACAACTGTTCTAAAAAACATCTTTATTTGTGTGAAGATATGCTCCATCATATATGGGGGGAAAAAAAAAAAAGAGATAGTGAGCTTCACGACAGGTGTTTTTCCACACTGAGTATGATTAGTAAATGAAATGTTAGACCCTCCCAACATAGACACAATTGTGTGCATAAAAGTGACCCCAAGATACACTACCCAAGTATACAATAGTTAAAAACTACTTACCAGTGCTTTTCTCAGGCGCTCATATTCCGGACGATATTCTCTGAAAAGATAAATAAAGAGAGTGCATTCAGTCTGAACTAATACATGATTTATATTAAGTAAGGATCATCTGAGAGGCTTGTTTCTACCCCGAAAAAAGTCTTCTCTAGGCTTCCACGTTTGAGAGACATTTCAGAAAGACTAACGGTACTTTTTACCCAGATCTGAATTCTAAAACCAATGAATGTAAAAGAAATGAACATACTTCATTAAAATATCAAATCTTTCTCACATTGTCTTGTTGGATAAGAAATTAAACCAGCTCAACTGAGGTGGTCATTTTACTGCTATACCTAATCAGCAGATCTACCATTTTGCTCTAACCACAGACATGACTTTCTCTGCCAGTGCTTGTGCCTCCTAAGACACTTCAATGGGATCTCATACAGGAAGACCGTTCAGAGATTTCCAAACTATTGTAGCACTCTGGAACCTTGAAATAATTCTTTAATGAAGTAAGGATAAAGTGGATGTGGATACTCTCTTCTTCGAATCATGGAATGGTTTGCATTGGAAGGGGTCTTAAAAAATCATCTGGTCTAACCTTCCTTGCCACAGGAAGGGACATCTTTCACTCGATCAGGTTGTTCAAAGACCTGACCAACTTGATCTTGAATACTTACAAT
This sequence comes from Psophia crepitans, assembly GCA_013399095.1. Lineage (NCBI taxonomy): Eukaryota > Metazoa > Chordata > Aves > Gruiformes > Psophiidae > Psophia > Psophia crepitans. Next base: position 22,326 of record VWZZ01007994.1, on the reverse strand, counting down.
GATGGGGCATCCACAATTTCTCTGGGTAACCTGCTCCAGTGTCTCACCACCCTCATTGTAAAAAGATTTCTGCCTTATGTCCACTCTAAAACAACCCTCCTCCAGTTTAAAAACATCACCTCTTGTCCTGTTGCTGCAGGCCCTATCAAAAAGTCTCTCTCCATCTTTCTTATAAGCCCCTTTAAATGCTGAAAGACCACAATAGGGTCTTCCTGGAGCCTTCCCTTCTCCAGGTTGAACAATCCCAACTCTCTCAGCCTTTCCTCATAGAGAGGTGTTCCAGCCCTCTGATCACATTTGTCACCCTCCCCTGGAACTGCTCTAACAGGTCTATGTCTTTCTTGGACCATGGGCCCCAGAGCTGGACACAGTGCTTCAGGCAGGGTACCATGAGAGCAGAGTACAAAGGGAGAATCACCTCCCTTGACTTGCTGGCCATGTTTCTTTTGACGCAGCCAAGGACAGAATTGCCTTTCTGGGCTGCAAGCGCACACTGGCAGTTTATAGATAGTACATAGTANGGGGAGGGGGTGTGTGCAGTGTGAGGAAATCACAAATAATACCTTGCCCAGATACTCCCCAGGCTCATCACAGGAGAGCCTTCAAACCACCAATGACCCATCTCAAAAAACCCAGAGGAAGACAGGGGCACAAAGACAGGCAGGGAATCCAAATTAAGGACTCAGAGGAAGGGATACCCTATCCTGGCTCCTGTCAGGGCTGTGCCAGGAGAACCATCAGCCCCACAGTTCAGGTGTGACACCCATCACCATGCCTCATCAGGAGCTCTCTGGATCACCTTGTGAGCACAGAAGGGTGGCTGCTTAGGGGTGCAGGACACATTATGGGATGCAGAGAAAGAGCATTTGGGGATATCACAGGATTTATTATGGGAAGGAACAAGGTAGGAAAAGGGAGGGCTTTATCACAGAATCTTAGAGGTTGGAAGGAACCTCGAAAGATCATCTAGTCCAACCCCCCTGCCAAGGCAGGACCACCTAGAGCACTTCACACAGGAAGAAGATTTGAGGAGAGGCAAGCGTGGGAAAGAGAGGCATAAGGGAATGAAAGGATCTACTTTCATATAAGTAGAGACTAGGCAGTATGTAGACCTGGGGGCATGACCAGGCCACTTACCAGACCTGGGAACATGAAGCTGTAGCAGCCTCCCTCCAGCTATCCAATCCAGCATGTTATATTTTCCTCTAACAATAATCTATGGTCTGGTTTAGATATTTTCAAGTAATCCAAGTTACTGGATTTGCTTTCTAACATCACAGAGCAACCTGGCAGTATTTCATGGGGAGGAATCCAGTAAGGAGCAAATTCTCAAAGAACTACTGAATTTTCAACTTGCTTATCTATTCAGTCTGCCAAACTGATTTGTTAGCTTCCTAAGAACAATTCAAGCCTTGGTCACTGTATGGAATCCGAGGAAACAAAATGACTTCACAGATTTGCTGGCACAGATAGCTTTTACTTTTTCACTGAACGGTTAGCCAAGAAAACTGCCTCTGAATAGTTACTTTTGACTGCTGCTTTTTATGCTGACTCTTGCACTTAAGTTTATTAGAAACCCTAGACTACCTTGGCTGTGAAAAGGGAGAAGTCCTTCAAATCAAAGGCTTGGGCTTATGAATCAGTAACTTCAGCAAGACATGGCACTTTGGGACATAGTTTAGTAGACATGGTGGTGTTGTGTTGATCTTAGAGGTCTTTTCCAATCTTAAAGATTCTGTGATTCTATATTCACTATGTCAGGGACCAGAGGTTATCATCTTACCTCTCATATTCATCTACAGCTTTAGAAAGCTGAACGAAAAAATCATCCAGTCCTGTACCGAGCACAGAAGAAACACCGACCACCTATAAAAGAAAACCATATACCAGATCTGAAGAGTAACTGAACCAAGTTTTTAGGTAAATGATGGATCATTAGAGCTGGAAAGACTAACTAGTATCTTATAAAAAAAAAACAACCAACCAAAAAACCCCAAACCCAACAACAAAACTAAGAAACGGGGGAATCTAATGATAGCCATTTAATCATCACAGTGGCATAAGAGCATGCAGCAATACTTCCACTTCTGTCATTTCTACTTTCAACCCTTCCTCCACCTGCTGTTAATGCTTGCTATCTCCATTTTTTTGGTCCTTTCTTCCTTCCCTCTCTCACTTGACTCAGGAACCTGGGTTTTCCTGTCTGATTTACAAATTTAACCACAGGAAACGGAGAAGCAACAGTTGGGGGGGGGGGATGGGACACCACAAACAACTGACTCTGCACCCATCCTTGTACCTCCAGTCTCAATACCCCACAAAAGCTACCGTTATGACAACAATGAATAACACAGAGCACTTCAAAAGAAAGATCAAGTCTTTTTTCTGTTTACTTGGTTATTGTTAAAAATATCAGTTCTCATTCTGAACCTAGTATTACAAGTGGTTAGTATGACTGCTGCAATATCAGTGTACTAGAATTAAAAAGCAAAATAGACCAAAAGAAATAACTTTTTGCCTCTGAAGTTCTAACACCTTTGTATTTAGCTGAAGCACATTTTAAAAAGTATGCAATTCAACCCTCAGAACAGCAAGAGATGGAGAATTTAATCAGTTATTATGGCAATACATTCAAAATGCACATCTACTTTCTAATTCAAGCACTTCTGGCCAACGGCATCCTGGCTTGTATCCGAAATAGTGTAGCCAGCAGGACCAGGGAGATAATTGTCCCCCTCTACTCAGCTCTGGTGAGGCCACACTTCAAGTACTGGGTTCAGTTTTGGGCCCCTCACTACAAGAGAGACATTGAGGCCCTGGAGCATGTCCAGAGAAGGGCAAAGAAGCTGGTAAAGGGGCTGGAGCACAGGTCTTATGAGGAGCGGTTGAGGGAACTAGGATTGTTTAGTCTGGAGGAGGCTCAGGGTAGACCTTGTCGTTCTCTACAGCTCCCTGAAAGGAAGCTTTGGTAAGCTGAGGGTTGGCCTCTTCTCGCAGATAACTAGCAATAGGACAAGAGGGAATGGCCGCAAGTTGTGCCAGGGAGGTTCAGGTTGGAGATTAGGAGAAATTTCTTCTCAGAAAGAGTGGTTAGGCATTGGAACACGTTGCCAAGGGCGGTGGGGGAGTCCCCGTCCCTGGGGCTGCTTAAGGAAAGGTTGGATGTGGTACCTAAGGACATGGTTAGTGGGTAATAGTGCTGGCTCATAGAAAGCTTGGTGCCCACCAGGACTCCCAGGTCCTTCTCCACAGAGGGAGAACCCTCTCCCAGCAGGTCCACTCCTAACTTGTAGTACTGCTTGAGGTCATTCCTCCCTGGGTGCAGGACCCTACGCTTGCCTTTGTTGAGTTTCATTTGGTTCTTCTCCACCCAACTCACCAGCCTGTCCAGATCTCGCTGAATGGCAGCGCAGCCTTCTGGTACATTGGCCACTCCTCAAGTGTTTAGTATCGTCAGCAGAAGTTGTCGGGGGTGCACTCTGTCCCCTCATCCAGGTCATTGATGACTATGTTGACTAAGACTGGATCCAGTACTGAATCCTGGGTCATCCTCCGATCAGGTATTTATNATCAAGGCTGTGTCTCCAACCCTTCTTCCACCCCCTCAGCAGTAGGCTGGGGGTGGGCAAGATCCTGGGAGGGGACACAGCCAGAGCAGCTGACCCAGACTGGCCAAACGGATATTCCATACCATATGACATCTGCTCAGCAATGGGAATCTGAGGGAGAGGGGGAGGAACGGAAGGCATTCGTTTTTTTCAACGTTTTGTCTTCCGGGGTAACCACTACGCTTTTTGGAAGCCCTGCTTCCCAGGAAGTGCCCGGACATCGCCTGCTAATGGGAAGTAGTGAATAATCTTGTTTTTCCTTGCTTTGCTTCCGCACACGGTCTTGCTTTCGCTGTATTAAAACTGCCTTTATCTAAAGTCACGATTTTGGAGTTGTCTTTTCCATCTTATTTTTCCTCTCCCCTCTCTGCCCTGCTGAGGAGGGGAGTGATAGAGCGGCTTAGTGAACACCTGGCGTTTAGCCAAGGTGAAACCACTACAGACAGGTAGCAAAAAAGAAATATTCTTACCTTTAGTGAACTGTAAAATTCATCCAACACTAAACTCATAGAACGAGTCAGGTTACTGACATAAGATGTCTCTTGATTCAGGGCATCCTGAAAAGTCTCAAAGTCCTGCATCCATTCTACTGCAAAACTATGGTCAATTATGTCAGTCTGGAAGGAGAAGAAAAAAATTTCAGAAGTAATAATGATGGAATTCTTACCCTTAGGCTGTTAAATGAACAAATAAAAAATTTCAGTTATAAGCTTACTTTCAAAATACCGATCTTTTCAAAATGTTCAGCCCTGGTCTAAAGGTTTCCAAGTTCTGTTTTTATCAAGCCAACTAAGTGAATATAGGAAGAGGAGAAAAACAACCACTATCCCAACCACTATCCTAAGAAGGCATGTTTAAGGAAACAATTGCAAGTCTAAATGCTTCTCTATAGTTTACCTGAAAAAGGGACATCCAAAAACTGCGTGCTGTACAAGAAAGCCTAAGTTGTAAATATTAGATTGTATGACTGAGGCCAAACAAGAACAGTCCTCATTGAAGAGCCCATCCTTTCTTGATTGGTGTGCGTGTCAGGGACAGAGGAGAGGGAGCCATTTGCACATTTGGTAACAGCCTATAGGATCTTTATAAAAAGTGAGCTGTGCTCATGACCTGAAAAAGCTGTAATCTAAACTCAGTGCAAGGTGATGGACACAAATAGGTGAGATGGTTCCATAATTATACATGGATTAGTCTGCAAAGTCTGTTAAAGAGTTTTATAAACTTATCTTACCACACCTATATCCACTATTATCGCAATATAGCGGTGTCTAAAACTCTGATATATGTCATTTCCCAGCACCAGTGGGAAGGAGAAAAATAGATAAAGAAATTATTGCCTAGCATTACTCAAGAGATTCGAGAAAAAACTGAATCCACCAAGAGTCAAAGCATGACTATTTGGAGTTAGCTTGATTAAATTCTATAAATGAAATTAAATCAACTGTACAATTTTTTTTCTTCTGCAAATCTTAACATTCCTTAAATCTTTGTGTTTGTCACTGCACATTTATCCTTGGGATTCTTCCACACTTGTCAAAATTTCTTCAAATGTTGTTTGCCTTTTTACCGAAGGCTAAAAATCAGATAGAAATGAAGTATAAATTTAGAAATCCCAAGCCTTGGACCTACCTTTCCTTACACATACTGATGAAGTCCCATTTCTTTCAGTCTTTCAAAAAATGTATTTTCTTGAGAGAGAATGATTTACCTACCTCGTGCCTCTTTCTACAGAAAAAGCTTAACAGCTTGTTCTAAAAGCACTCCTTTAAGGTTACAAGTACCTTACACAACAGTGGAGGTGTGTCTTTACGCTACCAGGTATCTGCTTTCTGGCCAATACTGGCATATTTTTACTGTCACTGATGAGGACGAAACACCTTGTGTTAAGTTTTGCCTGCTACTATATATGGGACCCCTTCCTCAACACAGGCAGGTGTTACACAATTCCCACTGTACATCATTAGCCTGATGCTGAGCAGAAATAATTAATGATTAAGACAACTGTCCTGAGGAAGCACAGGACTGTCAGAGCGATTCAGTAACAAACTTACCTTTATGTTACAAAGTTAAGTTTCCTTTTAGCCTAGGGTAAGATACAAAACATTTTCCAAATTGTTAGTATCATCTCTAACTCCAATGTCTGGTTGCAACTGACCATCCCTGATTCTCCTCGTTCATTTGTATAGTGGATTAAAGATCCCTTTTAGATTCGGTTTTCAGTCTGCAGCTCCCTCCCAGCCTCTCTTTTCTAGAAAAATCTATTATGGTAGTAAGACCAAGACATTATAGCAAAGCAAGCCAAACAGAACAGTGTTCCACTAGGACATAAAAACCATAGCTTTAACTTACTTTGTTCATGACAACAATGAAAGGTAGCTTTGTCTTGTACAGGATACTGGAGGGGAACAAAAAAAAAACCAAAAAAAAAACAACCCACAAAAAATTTAAAAAATTTATTTAAATGTCACTAGAACAGAAAATAAGTTAAGCATAAGGTAGACAAGACTTGTGCAAAGCTGAATATATTTGACTTCAAAAGATAATTACTTTCCTTCACATCAGTTAGAAAACAATTTTCACCCAGAAAGTATGTTCCCCCCAAGACACAAATGCTCATCTGTCAGATATAAAAATCTCCTTCTACGCACCCAGTTGATTTTGATCACTATTTTCTATGACTCTGAGATCCAAGTTTTTAAATCTGAGTGCATTTTTTAATTGTTTTGACTAAAACCTTAGGTTCTGAGATATTATTTGTGAATTGAGCAATGAATTATTTTAAAATAACTTTATAAAGTTAACATCTATAAAGCAAAACTACCTTGAAACGTGAGCTTACATATTCGTTTCACTGCATATATTCTTGCATCTTTTGCTCAACACTAACACCAGAAAATGCAGCATGTAGTAAGACAGGTTTTGCATAGTCCTATCACAGTGATGCAGCTTTTTACCTTGGTACAAGGACTGATAGATTTTTTGACAGCCTTTTACCAACATTTACCATGAATTACGACATTATCTTTACATAGGCACTTAGTCTCTGGTTTAACATGAAAGAAAAGATAAATCCATGTATGAGGAGGAAGACAATAAATCAAGAACTCCGTGCTATGCTGAGCTCCAAACAAATCTTGCAGAATCACTGAAAGTATCAATAATAACAATAAAAAAAGTGTTTACAAGAAGGACCATAACCTAGTCTATGCTGATACATCTTAGATAAATGATTTTATAAGCAACATGCAATACGTTAGATCTGATGTAACTAGCCTTCAGCACACTAAGGTTTCATGGATTATTTAAGAAAGACATGGACCTGTTAGAGCAGGTCCAGAGGAGGGTGACAAAAATGATCACAGGGCTGGAACACCTCTCCTATGAGGAAGAGGGAGTGGAACATCTCCCTTCTGAGAAAAGGCTGAGGGAGCTGGGTCTCTTTAGCTTGGAGAAGAGGAGGCTGAGGGGTGACCGCATGAATGTTTATAAATATGTTAAGGGTGAGTGTCAGGAAGATGGAGCCAGGCTCTTCTCGGTGTCATTACGCGATAGGACAAGGGACAACGGGTACAAGCTGGAGCATAGGAGATTCCATGTTAATATGAGGAAAAACTTTTTCACTGTGAGGGTGACAGAGCACTGGAACAGGCTGCCCAGAGAGTTTGTGGAGTCTCCTTCTCTGGAGACATTCAAAACCCGACTGGACACGTTCCTGAGTGATGTGCTCTAGGTGGGCCTGCCTTGGCAGGGGGGTTGGACTAGATGATCTTTCGAGGTCCCTTCTAACCTCTACGATTCTGTGATTCTGTGAAAGACTGAGAGAATTGGGGCTGTGCAGCCTGGAGAAAGGAAGGCTCCAGGAAGACCCTATTGTGGCCTTTCAGTATTTAAAGGGGCTTATAAGAAAGATGGACAGACTTGTTGATAGGGCCTGCAGCAACAGGACAAGAGGTTATGTTTCTAAACTGGAAGAGGGTTGGTTTAGAGTGGACGTATGGCAGAATTTTTTTTACAGTGAGGGTGGTGAGACACTGGAGCAGGTTGCCCAGAGAAACTGTGGATATAAGCGTTCAAGTTCAGGTTGGATGGGGCTTTGAGCAACCTGATCCAGTGAAAGACTTTGCTGCCCAGAGAAGAGGGAGTGGACTTCACAGTCTTCAAAGGTTGCTTCCAACCCTAACTATTCTATGATTCCCCTCCAAAATAAGTACCAAAGAGAGATGGCAAGCAAAGCAGATGGACTGTATTTTCAGCTTTTCTTACCTGCAGGCATACAGCATGTTGGACATAAAGGTGATAGGGTTAGTACTGCGAGAGGTGTCCATCACATAAACAACAACTGAAGGAAATGAGGAAGCCTGCAAACACAATGTAAAACATATTTTAATTCTAAGTACATGCTGTTCAACAGCCACTTCTTTCACACCGCCTGACTGTCAAGTCATGTAGAAAACACTTACCAAGGCCTCCGTTATGATGGTTCCTGATGCTGACCAGGTGAATACCTCAATTTGCCCTGGTGTGTCAATAATAACATACCTGGTAAGAAGTCACCCCCGACAATAAAGGAAAATTAGTTAAGCACAAGGTCCTGTTCTGACTAGGTTACCATAAGCATGTAACGGCAAATCACGTGATTATTCTGATATAGATCAGAAAAGCTTCTCCCAAACAGTGACAAGATTTATGGACATCCCTAAAAATTTCACATGTGAATTTTGTAACTAAGAAGCATGTACTCTATTCAGATTCTACTAAAGTAGAAAGCATCAATTTGACAGACAATTATTACTGCAAACTCTTCAGAATAAGAATTAATTGTTGCCTATTAGAACAGTGCGTGAGGAAAAAACGACAGTTTGATGGAAGACAAGAAAAGCAGAACTGGAATCAGCAGACATTTCTTCGATGTATGCAAAGAAAGTCTAGTTTATATGTTCTAATTCTATGCCCTTTTCCACATAAAATTTACACCAAGGCTGAAAACCGACTAGAAAACATACAGAGAAGCTTTTTAAGATTTCACATGAGTCTCCCACACTGATCCCAGAAAAGTAGAACTTGGTAGAATATACTCACTTGGATGCATTTTGTCTTTTTTCAATAAACTTCACCACCTGCTTGAAAAGGAAGTATACTTTGTACTTAGACGCACAACAGGAAACTTAATAATCATTTCATTACAGAACATACATTAACTTGCACAGTAGCATGTATGTATCAAAAGAAAATTAAAATCTCTAAGCTTTACAACGCATGAAAATTCCTTCCTACTAAGGAAGAATGGAAAATGCTCAGACACTACACAGGTCAAAGACAACCTTGATTTTGTCAGTATTCTAGCACCTGGCTAAAGAAGTGATATAACAAATGCAGTTGTTCCCTAACATTTACTAAGAGATTCTTCACTGTCTCAATATCTTGCGTAAGTTCCCACCCCAGCGCGCTCTTAGCATTATGACTTAGGAGAAAAGTCAATTATTGAATAACCTAGGAAAACTTAACCTATTTCCAGAAGTGAGCTTCCCTACTTCAAAATCAGAGCATTCATATGAAAGATTTTATGGTGAACATAGTGCAACAGAACAGTTATGCACAAAGACTAAAGTATGTTCTGCACACATAGATTCTAAATTTTACTTTTAAAAAAGCTGAAAAATTGAAATCTCTCCAATGAAAGCTAATGTGCTTTTGCTGCTTTGTAAAATACATGGTTCTGTATGCAGAATACTCTTACTCCAAAGGAATATTAGGAAGCGAACCAAACACAGTACTCTCTGAGACTCCAAATACACAAAAAAACAGTCTCCCAGCACAGTATTTGTAGCACAATATCCCAAAGGAACAACCTCGTACCTGATCAAATCTTGTCGCAAAGAGATTGAGAGACGTCACTATTCCACCATTTGGGCCCAGCCCGTATCTAGACATTTCATTTAGGAAAACAGATGGTTATGCAGATCTCAGAAGGCTTCTTTTTCAATTCTGGTAATAGTTGGTCGTGTACAGTGCATTTAGATACCTTGCAGCAATAGACAATACCCCTAACACAAAATTAAGTCTAAGTGATGCAGTAGCATAACAAATACAAAGTGGTCTCTCTCTTGCCCTAACATGTCCAATTGACAAAAGGAAAAGGTTGTTATGCCGTGGCTTCCCCTTATCATTATTCTGGACAAAGAGAAAATGTACACATGTGTATGCATCAAAGCCATCTTTGTCAAATTCTGAGTTACTGGCTCTGCTGTGAATCTTTTTGGAAAGACAATGTCCTGAATGCACCTACTTTTAAGAATTTATACTTCAAAAGATAATTAAAAGATGTCTTGCACAAACAAATTCTTAGCAGAATTTAAATGACAATGGGAATTAATGTGCTAAAGATACCTGAAGCGTCAGCCTAAAGATGAAGATTTCAAAACCCTTTTTCTTGGATACATATCTGTATACTAATAGTTATATTCAAAAAACCAAGGATTTTCTTTTTTTAAAACTTCACAAGAACCAGCACTGATTCATCACTACATCCTGTCTTCCAGGGCCACTACTCTCAATATCTAAACACCAGACCTACTTAAACGTTATATAATGAGATGCTTAAACTCCAGTAGTGGCTAACAGACACAGTTAAGCAAATAATGCACCTACATACCAAACTGAAACTTATACTTTGATGTTATACTGGAACTCCAAATCAAATAACAGGTAAAATCAAGAATCCTATCCCCCATCATCTTTATTCTTGTCTAAATTATTATTTTAGAGTCATAGAATCCTAGAATGGTTTAGGTTGGAAGGGATCTCAAAAGATCGTCTAGTTTCAACCTCTCTGCCATGGGCAGGGACACCTTCCACTACTCCGGTTTTAAGAGTCACACTAGCAAGTCAAATCCAAACACTGTATATTAATCTCCATCTGCACAAGATGTTACTTAGAGGACAAAGAACCTCCATATCCCTCTGGAAGTGCAGTCATTCTAGCGTAATGTTACTGAACTACAGTAATCAAACTACTGTGCATCAAGAGTCAACAATCCAATGTCTTTGAGATTCAGAAACACAACAGTGTTTTGATTATGGTCAAACAATGTGGCAATAGTTTTCTCCACCTACTACAGCAAACAAATTTGCATATTTGTTTATTAGAAATAAAATTAGACTTCTTAAAATATGGGGGAAAGGCTGCTGGCTTCCACAAAGACATATACAAGCTCTTTGAAAGAACAACGGAGGGAAAAGAGATATATGGGCAGAGCACTTATTATTTGTAAATATTAGGCAGAATTATTTTTAGTGCAGGAGAAAATTACTTGAGAAGTATCACATCTTGTAGAACATACCTCTCTAACCTCATACACAAGAAATACATAGTCAAAACCTTCTGATATTGATCCAACATTCTTCATTACTGCAATCCTCAACACCTCCTGACCCCTTCATTGTAGCGTGCAGAAGTGACACTATTTTCACAAAAATCTAGGATTTCAAGTACTATCATTTAGAGAAAAAAAATGGATACTGTTTCATGACTTCTTTGTACTTCACAGTGTCCCTGATATCTAGAAGGGAAAGACACAGAAATAGTTTTAGGATACCACTTTTAAAATATCCTTCATCATTGATTTCCTGATAGTGAAAGCCGTTCTTTTTCTAGCAAGCCTCCTTTTTGTCTCAGTAATAGATTTAGCACCAACAGGGAAAATCTCCCACACAGAAAATCTAACAAGTCAGCTGCGCTCTCAATATACATATGAAACCTAATGTAATTCACATGAAACACCACCAATTTAGGTATTTAGCAGTTAACAGCTTTAGCTGAATTTTATTCTCAGCTGATCAACATCAGCTAAGAAAGCATACATATTTAACTGTATTAATAGAGATCCAGCATTAGAACAGATACATTAATCATTCATCTGACATCAATAAAACAACTTCTCTATCCAGACTACCTTTCTTATCCTCTGGGGAGTCAGGCTGACAAAGTTTCTAAAGTTTAAGAGACAGGATCCTCACAAACCTAAAGATCGGTAAGCCCTTTGGAACAGCTAAATATAAGGCCTGTTAAGATATTTTCTCTAAAATTCCTGTCTTTCAAAGTGCTTTAAAGAAGTTATTTGGTAGCACATGTGGCTACCACTGCTCTGGATGCAAGGAACCAGATTGAATCTGCTAGTATGTTCATCACTGACACAAAAACTCAAACTCATCAAATCAAATCACGGGATGTAAAAAAAATTACAAACGTGATGGAAGACTACCTTTGGTCCTAAAAATTCCCATTAACAAACATTGGTAGCAGAAAGGAGCTAAATTTAAAAAAAAAAACAAACAAAAAACCAAAAAAAACAACCAACCCACCTTAAAGTCCTTTTTGTGTTGTGACTTGGAATCTCTGGAAGAGGATATAAGCAACCTAGCCAAACACTTTACATACCCTGTACCCCCTGCTTCCGCAAAACAAAATGAAAAGCAATATACACAAAAAAAAAGTTTTTATTTATTCATGGCAAAACATACCTCCTTTCTTCTGGTGAACTCCAAAAACACGCCACACCTCTGGTCTGGGGCAACCCCCTCCCTCACACCGCCCATCACGGCCCAGGGCTATGCCGGGGGGCAGGACTCACCGATATTGGCGGGGAAGGGCAGGTCGTGCACGGCTGGGTCCAGGTTGATCACGTACGGGGGACAGTGCTGCCCATGCAGGTGGGCCGCGAGTCGCTAAGGGGACACAGTAGCCGTCAGGTTCCGCTGGACACGGGGGCAGCACTGAGGGAAACCTGCAGCTCCCAGCAGCTTCCCCGCAGCCCCCACAGCCGCCCGCCCTCACCTGCACGAAGGTGGTTTTCCCGGAGCCGGCCATGCCCAGCACCAACACGCACACTGGAGACGCCGCTGCCGCCATCTTCCCTGCACGCACGTGTCCTTCCGGGGCGCGAGGAGGACGGTGGGAGGGCGGCCCCACAGCACCCCGCCATGACGCGCGCGGGACCCGGCTGTCGCCATGCCGCCGCCGGCCGGGTACGCACCGCGGGTTCGCGGGGCCCGCCCACGCTGGACTGCCCAGTCGGGACCCGGGGACATCTGGTAACACACCCTCCGCCACGGGGTCGGGGCCGGCCGCGGCTGTGAGGAGGCGGCCGGAAGTTGGCGGGCGGGGCCTCGCGGTTGTGCGCGGGCGGGCGGAGGGGCACGTGCTGACGTGGCGGCGGCACCATGCGGGGCAGCGGTAGCGGGTCGGTGAGTGCCCGGGGTTTTTCCACCCGCGCTGTCGGCTGTTGCCTCGGGGACGCGCGGCCGGGCTGTTTTTCGGGGACGGGAGAGGCGCGCGGGCCGGAAGGCGCTGCGAGGTGGGCTCCGCCGTCGGGATAGCGGCAGTGGGCCGGCGCCACCGGAACAGAGCTGCGGTGGGACTTCTCCTTCGCCCCGAGGGTCTCGCTGAGCTCGGGACTGGAAGGAGAGGGGGGCCGGTCTGGCCAGGCGCGGTGCTGATCTGTGCAGGCGGTGCGGCGCGGCCTTGGCTCGATGCGTGGTCCCGACCTGCTCGCTCGTCGGTTGGGCCCTGTCCCCGAGCGGCCGGCCGGCGAGCGGGACCCGCGCTGGGCTGCCTGGGGAGCCGCCGGGGGCGGCAGAAACGCCAGCTTCCCATTCGAAGGCCTGGTCGCCCACTGTCGTCGAGCCCGGGGAACAGTGGGGCGGAGCGGAGCTCAGCTGGCTCCCGGCGCTGGTTTTGTCCGAAAGGTCTTCAGTGCAGGAGGCGGTAGTCCGTGGAGTACGCAGGTAGAAAGAGAGACGTGGGACTGAAACGGGGGGTCCCCCAAACGGTGCTCAGCCGTCACGTCCCGGGGGTTTTCCCTCGGCGTAGGGACGGTCGCGGCAGTGCAGGATACTCGGTGCTTCCACTGACACCGCTCCTCTGTGGTTGTAGGACTGACTCACGGGCTGTTACTGTATCAGCTTCCGGAACTCTGAGAGTTTTCGTGCCCAGCCATGCGCTTTCCAGAGGCGTTGTGGAGCAGCCTGTCCCCCGCAGCAGGCCGTGTTTCGGGCACAGAAATGTCCCTGGGCCTATGGGGAGGCAGAAGTGGCCAATGAAACTTCACCTTTTCAGGCTCCGTTTCTCTTTTTCTAACCTGTGCAAGGAAGTTGGCTTCTTTTGTTGTCGTATGCCCAGCCCTTGGGTATGCCTGCATACCTTAGGTGTTTGTTTTCTGTGTGGGAAGTACACTGTATAAATAAAAAATGTTCAAAACTTAAGCATCAGTTTCTCTAGACGTTTCTGTCGTAATTGCTGCTTTCAGCTTCTCGGAAGGGAAGGCTAGACAGATGATCTGTACTCTCCCTTTTTTTTTATTGCAGACGCTTAACTGTGACCTAAATTCATACTAGTGTTCACTTTTATGCAAAATTTTTTAGTTCTTAAAAAAGTAATCTTAAAACATGTGCTGTGTTTGTCAATCATCTAGATTCTTCTAATGGTAAATTAGTCCAGCTAATTGCAGCAGGCTATGCCTACCTGTTCATTTTCATTGTTACAACTTCACAAGCCTTTTTTTTTCTAACTGCTCCTCAGTGGGGTTTCTCCCTGTTTCTGATCTAGGGTTTTTCCAAAAACTGCTGTTTGCACTACCAGATGTGTGTAAACCATATCAAAGTAATACAAACACAAACATTCAATTGACTTTTCTTCCAAAGAAGACAAGATATTGTTGTGAAGTCATTGATCAAGCAGTTGTGAATTTCTATCCTGCTGCTTCCCTGACCTTTCCATGAGAGGAGACGCTGGGTCCAGAGGCCCAGGGAGAGTCTGACACTCCACAGTCACCGTTTAAGAATTCATCTAGTTGATGTCAGTGCCTGCTACTGAATTTCTTACCTGGTGGTTAGGGTGTCTCTCACTGACTGTGGTCCTGGGAAGAGTGAGATAGTACTTGTTCCTATACATAAATTAAAAGACAAGAGCATGAAAGACAAACTGAAGTTAATTTTTTTTCCCAATGCTTTTTTTTTTTTTTGTGGTGGATTTCATTTGCCTTAAAGCTGCCTATTCCCTAGTTTTGATGCAGCACGTGAAGCTTCTCAGCATGTCACCACATTTTTATGACTTCTTCGAATTCTGTAATATCCTTCTTCAGTTTTCCCCAGATAGTGTGTAGCATTTATTTCTATTAAGTATAAAGAAGATAGGTAATATTTTTTTTTTCTCCAGTTTCTTAGCCAGTTCCCATACATGGCAAAATACTATCTCTGTTCCTAGGTTATGATATTGGTGTTTCATATACTTCTTCAGGCAATGATTTTTTTGTTTTCTACTCTATATAACCAGGATTTTTGTCTGAGGTTTCCCAGTGAAGAATGACATTGAGTCATTATCAGTATTTGGAAAAAGGTGATAAGTAATTGTCCACAGGCTATGAACAATGTACAGCAAATGAGTTCTTTACACTGACTTGGGAATGTCAATGGTATTATTAAATTATAAGTCTTAATAGGAGCATAAGAAGCAACAAGCAGTAAGTGACAAAAAAGTCTTTGTTAAATAAGAAGAAGGATTCTATGATGTGGATAAAGTGAACATCCGGACAGCTGAAGGAATACAACAGAATAATTGAGGTAGAAAAAATGAGGGCATAAAAGAGACTAGAGACAATATTCTTGGTATAGTGAATATGAGAACTATTTCATGAAGCAGAAAATAAGTACTGTGTAAAAACTAGTAAGTTAGAATCTAAAATATTTGTCATCGTGTGATAAAGTCTTGGCAGAAAGCAGGTACCACTGAATGAATTGGAGACAAAGAACACTTATCGTGCCCCAGTGCAAGGGAAATGCTTGGCTAACATATGGGGAGTGTAGAGGAGCTCATCCCTGTTTTGCTTCCAGTTCTAATTCAGCCAGAGTTGAAAAGGTTAAACACTTCCTTGTTGCAGAAAATAGTGGTTTCCTTTTCAAATGATGGTATACGCAACCTCAAAGTGCAGGCGGTTGTGTTTAAATGAAAACTGAAACATGCAAAAAGAAGAAAAATTATGCTGCTAATGTGAATTGTTCTACTTTGTTAGGACATGAGGTCTGGACATCACAGACAACAGAAGGTCAAGAGATCGCTAGGAAACAAAAAGTATGTAAATCTTTCTTACCTAGTTTGACTGGGGGCAAGAAAAAACCTGAGAGATTCCTATTGGAAAACTATATCTGGTCTTCACATAATATTCTGAATTTTAAGAACTGCAGTGATTTTGGTTTGTGTGATGAGAGTCTACACTGACTTTGCCTATTGGTTTGTAGGAAAAGTGCTTTTCTGACACTTCAAGAGATATTAGCTTTCATTTATTGTTTTTAAAAGGATTTTAACACTAGGAAAGTAAATATGTGCAAGACCAAATGGTGTTCCAAAATCTGTGTATTTTGAGTGTTATTGCAACTGAAAGGCTTTAATTTGATAATTCCTGTCCCCATCCTTCTGCTGTACCTCCTTAAACATATTATGTACTGATTTGACCTGGTACCATCAGTGTCCCCCACTTATTAATTCCTGGATTGATGTGTTAAAACAGGTGAGCTCCACAGCTCAGGGTGTGGGCGAGTATTGCTGGGATGGCCATCACAGTCATCATTCACGCAATCTACTAATTTCAGTTTGTGAATTGTGGTAGCAATGGGATATGTTGAAAAGTGTTTCTGTTCTTTCCTCTTACATTAATGGTATTTGCCCAGAGAATAGATATTCTGTGTTTCTTTGACACCTAGCATTTTGCTGTCATGTACAGTAGTGTAAATGTCCAGGCATTTCAGGGATGTTAAAAAATAATTTGAGAATAGCACAGCAAAGTTCCCTCTGATCTCTAGGAAGAAAAATCAGTGTTGCTGGCTAGTCTAAATTAGTTTTAATGTAGTGTGATTTGTAGTGTATACGATAAGGCTGTCTTCATTGTTGAAAGCCCTGCTGGTTAAAATTCTTAGTTAGCATTAAGTCTTCTAATTGCGTAGCGTCAGCTCTGATTCTGGAATTACATACTGAAGGAGACCTTGCCCTTTGTGGAATGGAAAAAGTCTCTTTTGTAATTATGAGCTGCAGAATAATTCTTATATTCCACATTGGTTGCTTAAAGATAAATGTGTATTTTTAAATTAAGGTTAACTTGTGCCTGCTTCTTAAGTTGAAGGTTTGATGTAGGATCGATATGTTTTTCTGTT
Source organism: Psophia crepitans (assembly GCA_013399095.1). NCBI lineage: Eukaryota > Metazoa > Chordata > Aves > Gruiformes > Psophiidae > Psophia > Psophia crepitans. The sequence goes on along the minus strand of VWZZ01007994.1, from coordinate 5,518 downwards.
CCTCTCAAGTAGCTTTCTAATGTCATTCTCTAAAAGATGTCCTGAAAAATAACATTTAGAATGTTTTATCTTGCTGGCACTTTTCAGTTCACAAAACTCAGGAGATTCAATGAACTGCGAGATGAATTTTTAGAGTACTTGGGGAGATGAAAGGGATGTTGTCTGTCAAGTTACTGTGGTTTTGTGTGTGTGTATGCATACGTATACCTAGGGTTTCAAATCAATGTTTTCCAGGTCTAAGCAATTTGAGGAGGTGGAAACTACTGTCCTAGGACGGAACAGTAACTATGATGAGACAGTCAGCAACATTTCTTCTGCCTCACCAAAAGGTCGAGTAAATGGAAGTGCAGAGTCCAGAAGCAAGCGGACCATTCGCAGGCCTGCTTACTGGTTGGAAATGAGAGGAATAAAAAACAACGTTAACAGATCTTCAGAAAAAAAAGGTACTAATCACTCCTGACTCAATGCAAAACGGTTTTTCTCTCTGGTTTTTTTATTTAGTCTCTAATGAGTGATTAGATGACTGTTGAAAGATGCTGCAAGTTCAGCCACAAATTACAAGCTTGGTAATGCTGCTCGTGTATTAGCAGAAATAAACTTCCTCTACTGCAGAAGCATAGGTAAAATTCTCTGATGTTATGCGGTTCCTTTTCAGTGACTTGTCTATTAAAATCAGGGATTCTGTGACTGAACTCAGTTTTATCTGTAGAAGAGATGCATAGGAGTTCTGCCAATCATATAAGGAATATACTTCGAGAGCTTTAAAAATAGAACAAACAACAATAAAGATGTAGAAAGGGGACCATTCAGCAGTATTCTTGAGTACACACGGCTTTTGTGTTGGTAGGTTGTTATTTTTTTTAAGGATGTTTTTATTTCTTTTATTTTCTCACTCCTGTCACTTACAGTTTTCTGATTTGGAGTGATTTGGGGCTTATGTTGTTGTAGGAACATTCAGATTTCCTGGCCTAGGAGCTGTTTTCCAAACTTCTCATGTGACAGAGAGCAAAAACTTTGCTGTTCTTCAATGTGCTTTCTTCTTATCTCTAAATTAGAATCTGTATTTGTGGTGCATAAACACAAACCCAAAACAGTATTCCATCCTGTTGTGAGGAGAGACAAATCTGGTATCTTGATAGAAGCAAGGTTGCTGCAGCTCCACAACTCCAGGTCCACCCAGTAGCGAAACTAAGTGTGTATTCCTGTAGGTATAAACACATATATATAGCATGTATACACAGCCAGCCACATAGATCAACACAAAGAGGCATGCTAAGCGCTCACACAACAACATTGATGGCCTCCATCCTGTTTCCTTCTCTGGCTGATCAGGATGAAGATGTGTTAGTGATAGAAAAGCAGCATACATAAAATTTTTATATATATATATATAAGAAATACATATATATATGTATGTGTATATTTGCTTGTGCACACATATATGCAACGTGAATCTGTCCTGTAGCTGGACTGAAACACTTGGTCTCCTGAGTATCTGACCTTTGGGTCCTGGTCTCTCCTCAGTTGCTGGTTTGTGGACGTACTAGCCCCTGAGGCCCACAGAGCCATGCAGTTGCTGGTGTAGACCTCTTTACAGACTTACACTCACAGACACTACTCTCCGCTGGTCCCTCTGATTTGGTGTCAGGCATGACCAGACTTGTATACTGACCAACCACCTGTTTACAAGCAAGTGGCCCCTTTTATCCTCTTACACCTCTATTTTTCCCCACTTGATCCTCCCCAAATCAGCTAATTCTCTCCCTTTCCTTTTCTTTGATACCACCCCTAAACACGGAGGGAGCTGGTGGAGGTCATTGCCAGGCCGCTCTCCATCATCTTTGGCAAGTCATGGACAGCGAGAGTGGTGCCTGAGGACTGGAGGAAAGCAAATGTCACTCCAGTCTACAAAAAGGGCAAGAAGGAGGACCTGGATAACTACAGACCGGTCAGCCTCACCTCCATCCCAGGAAAGGTGATGGAACAACTTATCCTTGGCACCGTCACCAAGCACATGAAGGATAAGAAGGTCACTGGGAACAGTCAGCATGGTTTTACCAAGGGAAAGTCATGCTTGACCAACCTGATAGCCTTTTATGAGGATGTAACCAGGTGGATGGATGATGGAAGGGCAGTGGATGTGGTCTATCTCAGCTTAAGTGCNCTGATAGATTTTTTGACAGCCTTTTACCAACATTTACCATGAATTACGACATTATCTTTACATAGGCACTTAGTCTCTGGTTTAACATGAAAGAAAAGATAAATCCATGTATGAGGAGGAAGACAATAAATCAAGAACTCCGTGCTATGCTGAGCTCCAAACAAATCTTGCAGAATCACTGAAAGTATCAATAATAACAATAAAAAAAGTGTTTACAAGAAGGACCATAACCTAGTCTATGCTGATACATCTTAGATAAATGATTTTATAAGCAACATGCAATACGTTAGATCTGATGTAACTAGCCTTCAGCACACTAAGGTTTCATGGATTATTTAAGAAAGACATGGACCTGTTAGAGCAGGTCCAGAGGAGGGTGACAAAAATGATCACAGGGCTGGAACACCTCTCCTATGAGGAAAAGGGAGTGGAACATCTCCCTTCTGAGAAAAGGCTGAGGGAGCTGGGTCTCTTTAGCTTGGAGAAGAGGAGGCTGAGGGGTGACCGCATGAATGTTTATAAATATGTTAAGGGTGAGTGTCGGGAAGATGGAGCCAGGCTCTTCTCAGTGTCATTAAGCAATAGGATAAGGGGCAACGGGTGCAAGCTGGAGCATAGGAGGTTCCGTGTTAATATGAGGAAAAACTTTTTCACTGTGAGAGTGACAGAGCCCTGGGACAGGCTGCCCAGAGAGGGTGTGGAGTCTCCTTCTCTGGAGACATTCAAAACCCGACTGGACGTGTTCCTGAGTGATGTGCTCTAGATGGTCCTGCCTTGGCAGGGGGGGTTGGACTATATGATCTTTTGAGGTCCCAGCCTCTACGATTCTGTGATTCTGTGATCTCAGTCTTGTGTAATCCTGAATTGTTCTTCACCGATATCTCATGTGTCACAACCCTAGGCATTAACACCACACTTCCTTTCTCACCACTTGCCCCTTCCAAAGGGTGCTCCAGAGAGTGGCTCCTATCAACTCATCCTGGGACAGACCTGGGAGGAAGGTGTCTGTTTCTTTGAGTCCATAATTTGTGTTCTCCTGCCTGCCGTTGTGCTTCTTTACTTCTCTGTGTTCATGGAGATGAGCCTTTGATAGGCCTGGAAATAGCGAGGGGAGACAGGATATTATTTGGGTTTCCCTACCTGCCATTCTTTCTCTATGTTCCTTTTTGTGTGTGTGCAGATGAGCTTTTTATGACCTAGCACCTGGCGCTCTTCCTGAGGATTACTTTTTTTCCCAGACCGTGCTGTGGCACTGTTTCTTCCATATCTTCTCTGTTGGAGGATTACAGGCTGTGGAGTGCCTAAATGTTACTGAGTCAAAAGGCTGTGTCTGACTCACTGGTGTGCAGGTGCCTTACAAAAGATACTTAATCTTTTTCTTTTTTTAAAGGACTGAATATGAGGGTAAGCTAAGGCAGCAGCAGACTCAAAGCTGTTATCCGGACTTAATAATGAAACTAAAGCTTTTCTATTCTTGTTCATTAGCAGAGTTGAAAGGCAAGAGGAAATCTGAGCAAGGGGAAGGCGAAGATCTTAAAGACTTGCCCAAGAAGAAGCAGAAGATTTCAGGTAATACAAATAACTTGTAATTCCTAGTTACAAGCCTCCAGGTACTTCAGACTTCCTCTCTGCCCAAATGCTATCCTCTGCTGTCTTCCAACTATTTCTGTTTCTGGGTTATTTTGTTATAGGACACTGTTGACTAGTTTCTGTTTTACGGTGGGAGATGATTGTTCTAATTTCAGTCTCTCTTAAAAGTCCCACAAAAGGAGGGAAGAAAGGAAGTAAAGGAAGTATAGGCTAGTTTGCTTCCTTTCAGTTTCCTAAAAGATTATGGACTAAATAGTCAGACAAATTACTTGTAAACATCTGGAGATTAATGAGTAGATGATAACAGCAATATGGTTTTATTAAGGAGAAGTCAAACCCAACCTCTGTAATTTTCTTCTACCATAGAGATGGAGGAGGGAGATGCTTGATATCTTAGGTCTTTCATGCATTTAAAGGGTTGTTAATCAGTGGTTAGGTGAAAAAGTGATGAAAGTAGGAGCACGTGACAGAGGAGAAGTGTGTCTTTGCTGTCCAGTCTTGCAAGGATGAGGTTAGGAAAGCCAAGGCCAACTTGGAGTTGAATCTGGGAAGGGATGTGAAAGGCAGTTAAAAAGGGTTCTACAAGTACATGAACAGCAAAGGGGGAAGACTAGGGAAAGCATGAGTGCACTGCTGGACAGGGCAGGGGAACTGAGAACAAGTGACATGGGAAAGGCTGAGGTACTCAATGCTTCCTGTGCCTCAGTCCTTCAGGAATCTCAGGCACTTGGGACCAGAGGGAAAGTCTAGAGCAAAGAAGCCTTACACTCAGTTAAAGAGAACAAGGTTAGAGCACTTAAACAAACCGGACATAGCTAATCATTTGTCAGCAGTCCTGATGACACCCATCTACAAGAAGGTCCGGAAGGAGGATCTGGGGAACTACAGGCCTGTCAGGCTGACCTCGGTGCTGGGGAAGGTTATGGAGCAGATCGTCTTGCGGCTCATAGAGGACAACCAGGTAATCAGGCCCAGTCAGCATGAGTTTATGAAAGGCAGGTCCTGCTTGACTAACCTGATCTCCTTCTCTGACAAGGTGACCCGCTTGATGGATGAGCGAATGGCTGTGGATGTTTTCTACCTGGACTTTAGTAAAACCTTTGACACCATTTCCCACAGCATTCTCCTGGAGAAACTGGCTGCTCATGGCTTGGATGGGCGTAAACTTCGCTGGGTAAAAAACTCACTCGATGGGCTAGACGCAAAGAGTTGTGGTGAATGGAGTTAAACCCAGTTGGCACCCAGTCACAAGTGGTGTTCCCCAGGGCTCAGAACTGTGGCCAGTTCTGTTTAATATCTTTATCAATGGTCTGGACAAGGGGTTCGATTACACCCTCAGTAAATTTACAGATGACACCAAGCTGGGCAGGAGTGTTGATCTGCTTGAGGGCAGGAAGGCTCTACAGAGAGATGTGGACAGGCTGGATTGATGGGCCGAGGCCACCTGCATGAAGTTCAACAAGGCTCAGTGCTGGACCGTGCACTTGGGTCACAACAGCCCCAGGCAACGCTACAGCCCTAGGGGAGATTGGCTGAAAAGCTGCCCAGCGGAAAGGGACCTGGGGGTGTTGGTNGGACCTGGGGGTGTTGGTTGACAGCTGGCTGAACATGAGCCAGAAGTGTGGCCAAGTGGCCAAGGTGGCCAACAGCATCCTGGCTTGTATGAGAAACAGTGTGGCCAGCAGGACCAGAGAAGTGATTGTCCCCCTGTACTCGGGTCTGGTGAGGCCCCACCTCTTTTCCTTGTGGAAAGAAGACCTTCCC
>VWZZ01007987.1:0-20698 GCA_013399095.1 Psophia crepitans | reverse complement strand
TGCATCAAGAAGTTATCGTCGATTTATATTTCTCTGAAAGAGACAACACGAGTGATTGCAGGGACAGTGAAGAATATTCCTGCAGCAGGCGTTTATCACAACTTGGATTTTAATTTTTTTTTCTTTCTGAAAGAATTGGTTGGCTTTAATTTGACCAAAATACAAATGGCAAGTGGTCTTTCTTTCTCATTTACTACATTTAATGTGTTTTCCAATACAAGTATCAACTATTTTTGGACTATGGTTAATAATACTGTTGAGTTTAAACCTTTGTCACTATGATATGGTTATTTTTAATTACTATTGGTGAACTTCATTTCTAAGTAGCACATTTTCATTTCTCTTTTCACCGTATTTTCAATACAGAATTATTTTCATCCTCAACATATCATCAATAGATTTTCTGTTGGTGCAAAATCCTGTAGTATCTCACTAATCTATGACACCTGAGAACCTGAAACCATAAATTAATTCAAATTATAATTTAACTGAATGACATCTTTTATAAGAACAGATACACAACACAGATTGCTGTGCCATCGTAACGATTACTGACTTCCTAGGTTTTTTATAACTATTGGTAGATACATAACTATAATGAAATATTTTAACAGTTTACCAGATATCAGTACTAATGCTACTTTGCTAAATAAATATGGCATTTGTAATACAGTACTCTTATTGCATCATTAGTGATAAGAGACGCTCTCCAATTGGTTTGGAGCACTGAAAGAAAATGAATTTAAAAATTAGTAAATTAATCTTCATTGAACAAAGCCATTCAAATATGCAGCTAATCTCCTGACAGCTTTTTGGAGCCAATTTCAATAATCAAATCTTAAGTAAAATCTAAAAATTGAAAATGTGAGAAATAATGGGTCCCAAAGAAGTATAAGCTTTTGCACACTGATGTCCAGAATACCCATAAGAAAACCAATGTAGTATTTTTGTGTTGCTTTAGCAGGGATTAATTCATCAGTTGTTGAACTAATCATGTGAGGCTGATGAGTACTGGCAATCCCATGAAATGTGAAAAAGTAAGAGAAAGCCCAAGCAGTTCCAGAAAAACTGATGCTATATTTTGTGCATAAACCACACAATCAAAGACACATCTACTGTGTGTTGCATGCACCCTTGGTTACTAGTCATCTAATTAGGAAAATATTGGACTCAAGAATGATGTGTCCACATGCACACTCATCTTTGAAAAACGGAGGAGTTATTTAATTCCTAGAGGTACAGCCCCGGGGGATAAAACCAGCTGTTGAAATATTTGTATCCTGTCATGTGGGAAGGTCATTTTGTACCAACTCTTCTCCTGTCAAACAGCTCTTTGCCTCACTCTTCATCTGGGGCCTATGACCAGCAGGACTTCCTGCATCCTTCATCCTTGACCTGGGCTTTCCCAGGGGCTGTGGGACAGTTCCTCCCTGGGGAAGAGCTGGGTAGCGGGACTTGCCCATCAGGATAAGGTAGATCAGCAAAGGGAAGGAGGCATTCAAATATTTAGCTGCCTCTAAGGCTCCCTTTGCTTCCCCAATGCTCTTATTGTACCCTCAGAGGGATGCACAGTAAGAATATGAACGAGTAATCCCTAGAGAATCTCTGAATATTTGAAAATAAAGCAAAATGCAACAGAGCCTGTCTTTATTCCCAAAGACAGGCTCCACACTCCAGCATGACTTTCTGATTTCACCAGCCCAATGTACTCACAGACCTGAAAAAATAATCAAAGAGCATAAATTTAATTAATTTCTTTATTTCTGGAAATAGCTTGTCATTCTATTAAATTGCCAGTTTGTTATCTGTCCAAATGATAAAGACATTTAGCTCATGACTGCTTCTGCTTCAGGGAGGAAAGTAATGGGAGCAAGAGAAGAGTACTACTAGGCTATTAATTCTCACTGCTGTAATGACATGGGGTCTCAAAATTAGGACCCCATCCCCATCATGATAACTATGATGCAAACTGGTATAGCACCCTGTTCTAGAGAGTGTCAAATCACACGCAGGACTCAGGTTAAACAGTAGGATACGAGTGGAAAAAATTAAGGAAGAAAAGAGTGTGATAAAACTACCACAGCTCACAGCACATCAGACGCTTGAAACCACACACTTTAGTTAACAGTAATACTCAGTTCTGGTTGTTTGCATTGTTTAATATTATACACAGTGGACTCATTTCACAGCTGCTTGAAATAAACAGTGTTATCTACAGTGCCTTTGTATTTACTGTGTTGCCTCAGGAGGCCTGAAGGATGGAGAGGCTATATGGAATTAAATTAAATGTTTAGTCAAAACTTTTAGCTCTCTAGATGTGTATACAGTTTCTTCAAGCTACAAAACTGCCAAAGTTGCTAGGAGTATTTTGCTGAACTTCCCTATTTTGTAATCAAAAGGTACACAGAACAGAAAGGTGTGGCAAATCTCACTTTGAGAAAGAACTCATAACCTTCACAAAGGATTTCACACCGAGACATAGTATCACAGTAAAGGTTGGTAGATATACCTCTGCTCCATCCAGCACAGAGAGAGTACATGTCTCCAAAACCTCAGAGAAAAGCGGAATGGTTTACAGAAAGACGAAGCCCTCCCATGGGGCACAAAGTCTGCGTGAAGGCAGTTAAAGAGACTTGCTGACCTCTGGGAGACCTGCACCTGAGTGTGAGCATGAATGTGAGCGTGTATGGCCCTGCCAGACAGAGCCTCCTCACGTTCGTGAATTCAGGCTACCTCATAAGAAATTAGAATTCATGTTTTGTCCCAAAACTACAGCCAATGCAAGGTCTGAGTCACCTGTTCCAGGGAACAGTCTCGTAAGAAATAATTACTAACAGCATTGCAAATATTTCCTTGTGCCAGACCTGCAGTCCTTTTCTTTGAGGTTGGTTTCCAAAAAAGTTCAGAATAATATCACTTAGCCTGCTCCCTAGAAAAGCACTGGAGCAAATAGGGAAATGAGGTAAAAGAACTAAAATGAGATTTGTTTAGTACATTATCCTCCTTTTGACACGTTTGGAAACTTTGTGAGAACCTGTGGAGAGGGATAATATTAGCAAAATGTGGCAGTAAGCTGCGTTTTCAACAGCTATTGATATGCGCCTCCGGGTTCATCACTAAGGTTTCTATTTTGAAAACATCCGGCTTTGTAAGGCCTTTTTTCCAGCACCTAAACACCCCTGCGAAAAGGGAAGAGAAAGCGTCTCAGCAGCAGGTTAAGATGAGTTTTCAAAGGAAAAGGGATGGATGAGAGCCCTCAGAATAGGTACAAATAGGTAAAATAGGAGCAATGTATCTGGCTGCTCATGCTTAAAATGCTTAAATCCTTTTTCCAGAACTAGCCCTTTTAACTTAGCCCAAGGAAGCCAATGGTATTTTACATTGATTTGTCTCAGTTTGCACTTGCAATCTCTAGCACAGCAAGGAAATATGTCTTCATCTTCACAGGTCAAACCAACCCCTCAGCTACAAGACTCTCTCTCACTATACACTGATACAACCTCCATTCTCTTTAAACCTGGTTCAGTCTGAATTTAGTCCTATTGCAATAAGCACAATTAAAAAACTGAACCACTGGAATATATTGCAGCTCAGTATATTTAGATCGATATCTTGTACGTCTGGTAACCTGTTATTTTTGAATGTTGTAAAAATACATTGCTCTACCACTTAGCATGTAATTTTAATACTAAATATGACAGCAATAATTCTAGGAACAAGAAAGGTATTTACTATAAACAAATCCAAAGAATAATAAGACACAGTATGCTCTGAAATTCCTTCTTCCATCAGTTACGTACGCATTACTGACATAGTATAATCAGAAGCTATGAACTGTGTACCATTTAAAGAGCTGAAAACAGCACCGCTGGCAAGTCAGAGTCCTAGAGCAGGATGCAGCCACTCAAAGCAGATGTACCCATCCACATCTTCAGCTACAGGGAGAGCCCAGGGTCTCCCTGAGCCTGGGGCTGGAGGAATGGTGGCCTCAGCAGTGGGAAGCAGTCCTACCTGAGCTGCTGAGCTGCCCGAGAAAGGAGACGAGGCAGGCGAGCAAACTGCGTGACACCAGGGAGGCTGCACCAGGGACTGACGGGTTCTGCAGGGAGCAGAGCCCCAGCCCCACGTTGCACAGGAGAAAGAACAGCCAGAATCTGAGAACAGGGACTTGGAGCTGAAAGTCTGTCACTTCTGGCAGCAAGGATGCGCCCTCTCCAGCTGCAGGTGTTTACTGCAAAGCTGTTGAAGCCAATAGGAAAACTTGATTAAAGGGGAGAAGTTGGACAGAAGGGGAAGGGAACATGCCCATAACTTATGAACTGGTAGAGGTGAGTGTTAGAGATATTAAAATCTTAAGGGGAAGAGAACTAGGGAAGAAGTCCAGGTAGAAGAGTTGTGGGAAGTAAATTAGCCAGACAGTACAAACAGGACATAACAACAAAATAATCTGACCACTGTGGTCTAACTAAAGGAGCAGATACTACACTTGAAGGTCTGCAGCAACCAAGAGAGGCCCCAAAGCCACGGTCTGGCCTCTGCTGTCCTCCTGCACTGACCTGTGAGGATAGGCAAGGGCCTGGCGTGGGCCCACAGAGCTGCCACCAAAGCTTGCTGTGGTTCTCCTCAGCACTGGGCCAAGCTTCTTTCTCTCTGATACCTCTCACTGCTGTCCCAGTGCCGAGGCCAAAGGGCCATCTATGGAAAGTTTCCATTTCTGACACCTCTGAAGATCCCGCTGCTCCTGAAGCTCTGCCAGACTGGATGAAGGTAGACTGAGGAGTGCTGGCAGCTCTGTTTGGGTGCCTTTCAACCACAGCTTCTACGTCCTCCCTCTCTCTTCTCATTCCCTGGTAGAGCATCCCCAGCTGGGAGGCTCCAGCATGGCCTCCTGGTTCATGCCCTGCTGACTGCCCACAGCAGCATGGAGACAATGTGCTGAAGTAGGAACACAGAAAGGCAAAGTGCAGCTCCTCTGGCCCTACTTTTCATCAGAGAGACCTTCAGAGGTGAGAAAAGCAAGGCTGCCTGTCCTTGAGGAGGGTCTGACAGACTGCACAGCATCCCTCTACTGTCTGCGGCCACTGCTGGGCAGCCCCCAGGCTTTCAAGGACTCAGTTTGGGCAGGGTGGGGTGCATTGTTTCTGTCATGGCCAGCCCACGTGAGGGGCAGATGAAGCTGGGTCTCTGAGCAGGGTGACCCTCTGCCCCTCACCCCCCTCAGCATGAGAGGGTAATGGGGAGGCTAATGACAACCTGCCATGCCCCAGGAGACCGTGTATCCTGTGACCTCTGCAGCAAGTGAGGGGAGAGGAATGGACACTACCACAGCAGAGTGCTGTTTCTGTCCTTACATCTGCTCAGCACTCTGGAACAGCAGAAACCCTCTGAAACTGCTGGTTTCTCTGGGTCTGTGGGTCAGGACAAGGATCTGCAGTTCTACCGCATGTGGTGTCATGTCAGCATGTTAATCTGCTGCGCTAGGAGAGGGAAGGAGCCACAAGACAGATTCTTTGGAAAGGTGGGGGAGTTACATTCTCACAAGTTACTGCAGGTGCCAGGGCTAAGCTGGGCAGCCATCGAAAGCAGGCAGTTTCTAATACAGTGACACTAAGATTTCTCTCACAGCTCACAGCTCTAGGCAAGTTTTATGGTTCTAAATGTCTATTTTTATGCTGTAAAAAAAGCACAGCAATCCTGTTAAGCAGGCAAATTATTTCACCACAGTTCTGAGCCCATTAGAAGCCTCGTGCACTGCCTGTCCTTCAAACCCAAAGGTGTGCATAAAACTTAGTTCAATTACCTGGTCTGGATTCTGGTTAATGGGATTGTTGAAGGTGGCTTCAGTGGGAGCCAAAGAGTTATTTATCCTGAGATGTACCCCATGGCAGTACATCCACAGATGACTGGGAGGCTTTGTGCTATGCTCTCATCCAAAGGTATCTTCAATCTCTCCATAAAAGGCATGTCTGCTGTTTCAGCCCAGAAGTATGGTGTAAAGTTGCATCTTCAAGAATGCAACCTTCATTTTCTTGAATGTAACATTGCACTGCTCACCAGTCCTATTTCATCTCCTGGTGTTCAGGAGGAGCAACCTCCCAATATTGCCATAGAGTTATACTGTTTCTGGAGAAACTTCTGGCTCTCTCACGGCACAAATTTAGGAGGTATACCATTTTCCTGAAGATCCACGGTATGCTGTATTAGTTTTCTGAGACACTGGAAGGGCCATAGATGTGATGTCACCAGTGCAAGAAAGAGAAGTAGGAAAAGAGGGATAATTTGTAAGACAGTAAAAGAAATAAGGGGTTCAGCATGTGGTTCAGTGTAGAAGGTAAAGGGTGAGGACCGCAAACCAGAAGGATGGATGGAGAAGGCTGGAGCAGCAGAGTCTCAAAGGACAGAAGGTTGATGTTAAGGGCTAACAGAAAGGCATATGTGCTCTTTATCCTGTCACTGAGGACAAAAAGTGTGTCAAGATGTCTTGGGAGCTATTGATGGTTAAGAATTGTTTGTGGACACATGCACGCTAGGTATGCCCTTGGGGATCTTGTGGGTGTACAGGCTCATGGGCTCAGGTCCAATGTTCCCTCAAGCACTGGAACACAGCTCTGATGTGTAGGATATGTTGTTCATGCACACCAAAATTACGTCTCAGAACCAAACTGGAGAGGACAACAGGGCACGAGCAATGAGGGGTAGGAGTTGCTGTAAAACTGTCTCACTGTTCAAACAAAATCACCAGTACAGCCCCACCAATCTTCCTTCTGAGTGCGGCAGAAGAAACTACATATCATCAGTCCCCCTACATTTATCAGAACAAGAATCTAGGAAGGCTGTGAAAAGACACACTGTCCTAAAGTCCTAGAGCTTAGCCTTTTTGCCCAAATGGTCATTTTTCAATATCCAGTGAAGTCAATGAAAGCCTGTGATTAGGGGCAGCAGGCCCCAGGTTTCACGCTCAGTACCAATATCCCTTTAGAGGACAGCATCTATGCGTGTGCAGCTGACGCAAAGCAGCTGTGCCACAAGAAATACTAGTCTGGGGAAGTAGATATGTCTTCACAGTGTGACAACAGCCATGAGTAGAGATATAGCCCCTTGTTGACTAAACACTGATTAATGTCAAAGCAGATCTATACAATCACTTGCATGTTCCAGCAGCCAAGCTACCCTTGCAGAGGAGCTCAACAACTCTTAATCTTGCCAATACACAGTTCACTGGCTATGAAGAAATCCACATGTAGACACCCCTCGCTCTAGGATCAAGTCTTTTATAAATCAGCATAACTTACAGTAAAGGACAGATCAAGATTGTGGATTCTGGTACCACAAAGTCAGTTTCTGCATGCTCTGACTAACAGTCCCTTTCAGGAAAACTTTATTCAGGAGAAGATGTAAATGCATATGTAAATCTAAGCATGCACTGAAGTCTCACTGCAATCAAGAAAGCCAGAGATAATTTAGGGGAGGCAGATTTAGGCCTGCATTTTTATGCTTTCTTAAACTGAAACCAACAGAAGCCAAATTTAATGACAATGAATTGGGCCATTACTCTGTATTTCTCAATTCAGCATTGTCTGCTGTGTACTTCAGGTTCTTATCTCATCACATTTACTCTGGAGATCTTTCCTTGAACATGCAGCATGAGGACTTGTAAGCACCAATTAATAGATAAGTAGAGGAAATGAGAGATGGCTTAATTTAGAAATAGGAAATATTTAACATCCACATACAGCAGCACTCAGGTTCTGTTCAGCTGTCAGTCTTCATCACTGCTTTCTGCATGCATGCTAAGTCCCACGGTTACATGTGCCTGCTTTTCTTAACTATGAACACGCATACTGTTCATATTGGCTTAACCTAAGCCAACTTTTAAACTAGTGGCAACTCAGGACGCTAATAATGAATCAGGTTTCTGCACTGTCTCTCATAGAGTCCTGAATCCCTGACAGAGCTTTGCAATTCAAGGCAGGATTTCTCTGTGTTAAGAAGTAACTCAAGATCAACTAGTATTAAGTGGCAAGCACAGCTTCAAGACAGTCTTTTCACACTGATCCTTAATCACTTCCTCAGAAGAATACTGGCAACCATTTTGTTTCCAGTTTCATGTCACCACAAACCCTTATTTGCCAGATAGAAGCACTCTGTGCACAAAGCCATGGTTAACTTGTGAAGATGCTAACTGAAGCTTTGGGAATGCAGGTGTACTCGGACAGAGAACAGTTCTTCTCAAAATGCCTCCCTGTAGTCCTTATAAACAGTTAACAACATGACATTTGTGCAAAATAGCTAAATGACCCCATATAAATAGAATTCTTCTCAAAAACTAGCATATGAGCATTAATAAAAGGTCAGAATTTGATGCCTGAAGGGTAGAAGCTTTCTGCGGAAATTAAAACCAAGTCACTTAAGTTCTAATTTGCTTTCAAATATGAATCATGGCATTGGATAGGTTTTTCACCTTTCTCTTCCATATGTTACATCTCAGAATAAGTATTTGCATTTTCAAATTGTGATTTTTAAAAAAAAAAAAAGCTCTAGACACAGGATTCAATCCAGGATTTTCATATCCCCATATTATAGAGAGGTAAGATCTGAGTTTGCCTGTAAAGCAATTCAATTATACCGTAATATGTAGTACTCCTTCTAAGAAAATAACTGACCCACTTTCCCACTTTCAGATTTGTTCCTTTTATTAGCCTATTAAAGGCAAGATTTTGGCCTTCCATATACTGCTTCACCTTAGATGTTCCCTCAAGATTTGATGGAGAGTTGGTTACTGAGAGAGACAGTTAGCTAGGAAGAGTGGTCAGTGAATGTCACATGCTATAGGATTTTTTTACTTCCATTTTCATATTGCTTTCTTTTTATTTCTATTACCAAATGGTACAGTTCTGCACAGAGGCCCAACTGAGAGACTTGTATTTGCAAATATATATTTATAGGCAAAGGAACGGATGTTAGAAAGGCAATAGACAGATTTCAGGTCAATTCAGCTTGGATATGCCTATAAATAAATATTTCCTTTTATAAGTGCTAAAGCTAACTGATGAAGAAAACTTCCTTTTAACTAGATTCCTGATACCAGTTTTCTTGAAAGTTTGATATACTCCATGCCCACAGGGCTGTAATAAATGAGAAATTTAAAAATGGCTAACATTTCAGGAAGCTGAACGACTGGTTGTTGACAAAGCACTTGCACAGATTTGCATGATTCTGTTGTAGCCGAGAGCACTTGAGCGATGAAGTCCATTAAAAACTTCAAAGTGACTTAATCTGAAGCAAATACTGATACTAAATGACATTAGCGAGAGTCCACATGGAAGAAGGGACAAAGGTGAAGGGAACTGATTTAATATCTTCTACTTGTTGACACCTTGCAAATTAGATGGGTGACTAAATTCTCAAGGAAAAAGCTGTAATTTTCATCACATGGAGAACTAGGAGCACAGATGATTACCCCACTGCCTGCTCCTAGCTCTTTTTTTAGCCAAATGACCTCAGCCCGCTTCACTGACACGATGCAAGACTTGCACCTCCACTGGGACCAGTTCACCAACAGTTCTGAGGTGGGAAGGGGAGCATGTCCACATGGGATAGGGTCAGCTGTGGCACACACGGTTGCATGATGGCTCCGGCAATGGGCAGTCTGTCATTGCTCATAGAAAGAGAACAACAAACTTGCCCCATACATTTGCTTTTTACGTATTTAGCCTTACCTTCCTATTCAAATTGTATAATTCTTATAAATTTTCCTGCTTCTTTGGAAGAAAATAACCATATTGGAATTGTTATCATAGATTACTGGAGACACTAAGACCTTGTCATTGTTTTCCAAGCAATCCAAAGGACTTCCAAAACATCTTCCCTGTTTTCATTAGAAGGGCATGGAAAAAATTAAGGAGAATTTTAAACTTTTCATTTTAGCCTGGCAAGTTGAGACCAGAATGGTGTTCAACAGTGTGATATTTGGGAAAACAGAGGGATGCTGCTGAGTGAACTGGTCAAAGACACCACTAAACCAAACTATTACAAATCTTTTACCTATCTGAAGTGGCGCACTGATTTTGAATTTCTTCTTTAACTATGAGCAGAAAGCACTGTGATTGATTTCTCTTGTGATGAGTACCGAGTTTTGTTGACCAAAGGACATAGGTGGAGATAAGAATGCTAATTTTATCTGAAAATAAGTTTACTAAAATTGCGCAAAATTAATCACAAATCGCAAATTCACCAGAAATACAATTTTTTGGGTTTACTGAAACTACATACAAAACTGAATTAATGATGTTGTCTAGTTTGGACTGAAAACAAATGGGAAATGTAAGATTTTTTGCCTTTTTTTTAAAGTGATATTTCTTCTTCACCGTTTGCTTAAATATACTGATATTAAGCCATGCTCTCTCTCCCCCCACAAAAAATAATATTTTAAAAAAAAAAGCAAAAAAAAGCTTTCATCATTCTGCAACAACGGGTTAGCACTGTAGTGATGGGAGTTTTTTTTATTCTCAGGTCAACATCAAACATTTTTTAAGCCTTATTTTCTAAGAAGTGTGAATTACATACTCTGATTTTTTGTGTGCCAGCATTTAGGACAAAATCACATATGGTTGCACAAAACACAAGTTTTAGTACACATTTAGTACAGATTTGAAAATGACTGGCCTGTATTTCAGGACATGGAGGAAAGATACTGGATTTCACTGTCTAGTTGAAATGTTCCGCAAACTGGACCCCAGATGTCATCCCTCTACAACAGGGAATACAAAGAGCCTGGGTGAAGATCGACCTTTGAATCCCATGTCTGGCGACCTTTTCAGCTGGCCTGGGGATGTGGCTCTTGTTTCCTAACAGTTTCATCACTGCTGATAGTCTGTCTCAGAAGAAATATTGAAAAGAATGGTTCCTAAGGGAGACACAGGCACACAGTTTCCATTACCTCTCTCTGGCCCGTTACAGCAGAAACTCTTTCCACATTTCCAGTCTTTTACCAAAAACTCCATCCTTCAGAAGCGTGGCCTATGCTTCAGCACATGCCATGGAATTTTCTGAAATCCCATATTTCAACACCTCTGCTGGAAAGACACTATAAATGAGAAATCAGACTAGACTAGCATTTCACCAGGAAACCTGCAGTCAGGCAGAGGAGTTAACAGACTAGATATGCCACAACAGGAATGCAAGCTTATCCAGAGGTGCTAATTTTCATTGCAGTTTCTGGTAGTCACACTGGTGAATGACTCATTTCAGACATTCTTGATGCCTTCCATGGAGCACTGACCAGGAATGAGGAGTGCCATCTTCTGGCAGGCACCCCTAGGGAAGCAGAAGTGAAAATCCCAGTCTTTCCATGCAAAGAATTAAAACTTAAATCAGGGTTTTTAAAAAGTTACTTCTGATTTGCAGTGACTCAGTGTTTGGACAACAAATGTAGGCAGCTGCTTATTATCAGTCATGTATGTAGAACTCAGAAACACATACTTGATTGAAAATGGAAGTCCTGACTAAAGCACTGTCCTAAAAACCAGCAACGAACTGCCTTAAGTAATTTCAAAAAATCCCCCTCACTACTGAGTCACTGGCACTCTTTTTTTCCTCTGTAATTTGTTGTGGAAATTGAAACAAGCCTTCTTAGTACTGCCATGACAGTGCATTGAAATTGGTTGTCAACAATGTCACTTTGACACCGAAGCAAATTTACGTGCTATTTGTGGTTGCACTACACATAGCAATTTTAAAACTCTAATCCGTGCTTTTCTATTGCCAAGAAAAAGAACCTATTTCTCAGATAAAAACAAAACAAGGAAAGCAAAAATTTCTGGATTATATTTTCTTTTGAAATGCAAATCTCTGACAGGGGTTGTAAATTCAAGTGTTCGAGGATATTTTCAGCCAAGTATTTTTTAATTACCCAAATAATGTTCTTTGCAATTTACATACAGAGAGAGGCCATATTTCACTATGGATAATCAAGAAATTTGTTGTGGATTGGCTGATCCAAATAAGCTGTTGTCCACGCATCCGTGCAAATTTACAGAATGAGAGTGATTGAAACGTCGGCAATGTTTGGCAATTCTCAATTAAGTATATCAAGAGAGTACATTTACATGAATATTTTGAGCCTGATGAAGTAAAATTTTCTTAGCAGAAAAGTGTTTAATCAGAAATGTTTATGAAAGACCTACAAAGACATTTCATCCAACTGTTTCTTAGGATCACAGGAAAAATAGTCTTTTTTAAACCAGATCAGAACAGTTTTATTAGAGGTTTTTAAATCTTTAGAAGATTCTATCAGCGAATTAAAAAAAAATAAAAATCTTGAGGAATAAGTGAGCAGCTTTACTTTTTAACAGAAGATTAGGTTTGAAAAACAGCAGAAGGAATACTGAAGAAAGAGAAAGGACTGTTCCACAGCAGAAGAGTAATTATTCAAGCTACCATCATAGGTTCAGTTCTGTTCGCTGTGTTTGTAACTCAGAATAAATTATTTTAGAGTAATCTGCAATAGTAAATAATGGAAAAAGATGGAAAATGGATTGAGAGCTGCCCTGGGGAGAAGGACTTGGGGGTGCTGGTGGATGCAAAAACTCAACATGAGCCAGCAGTCTGCGCTGGCAGCCCAGAAAGCCAACCGTGTCCTGGGCTACATCAGAAATAGTGTGGCCAGCAGGTTGAGGGAGGTGATTTTGCCCCTCTACTCCGCTCTTGTGAGACCCCACCTGGAGTACTGCGTCCAGCTCTGGGGTTCCCAGTACAGGAGGGACATGGCGCTGCTGGAGCAAGTCCAGAGGAGGGCCACAAAGCTGATCAGGGGGATGGAGCACCTTTCCTATGAGGACAGGCTGAGGGAGCTGGGCTTGTTCAGCCTGGAGAAGAGAAGGCTCCAGGGATACATAATTGGGGCCTTTCAGTACCTGAAGGGGACCTGCAGGAAAGCTGGAGAGGGGCTGTTCTTAAGGGCAGGGAGTGATAGGACAAGGGGGAATGGGTTTAAACTGAAAGAGAGGAGATTTAGATTGGACATTAGGAAGAAAGTCTTCCGTGTGAGGGTGGTGAGGCACTGGAACAGGTTGCCCAGAGAAGCTGTGGAGGCCTCATCCCTGACAGTGTTCAAGGCCAGGTTGGATGGGGCTTTGGGCAACCTGGTCTGGTGGAGGGTGTTCCTGTCCACGGCAGGGTGTTTGGAACTAGGTGATCTTTGAGGTCCCTTCCAACCCAAACTATGCTATGATTCTATGAAACTTCATTCTATAGCTGACTGAGACTAACACAGCTGTGTTGGAAACATGTCTTATTAATATGGTACTCTGATGTTTGCAGCACTTTAAAAGATACAGAACTATCATTTATTTTCCCTTTTTCTGGGGAGATGGATTTGTGATTATTTAAAAAGTGAGAAAAACTGTTTTACTTAGAATGGTGGAGCACAGTATTTTTATGACATCTGTAACATTTAGCATAGGATGGAAAAAATTGTGTTGCTAGTAGTGAGAACTGCCATAAAAACACAGAAAAAATGTCTACAGAGACTGATAGATATTAGAAGGAATGTTTACTTTAATGACTGCCAGAATAATTCTTGAAAGCAAAAGTGCAGATAGGGAATGAGATTAAATAGAAATGCCAGAAGACGGACAAATTGTAAGAAAGCATTTTTTCCCAGTAATATTATTAAATTAGTATATTTTAGTGAGATATTTCAATACTGCCAGGAGCTGATATTTTTAAATTATGTAAAAGCTTTGAAATGTCATGTCATGACTGATTTAACTGATTTACACATCTAAAGTCTTATGCTAGGAGAACAGTTTCATTTCTCCACATCAACAAGGTATTATTGGAATCTAGAAGAATTGTGAAAGAACTCAAACTATATTTTTTCAAGAAAGAGATATCTATTATGGTTAGCAGTGTATTTTCAGCACACGTTGAAGTAATTTAACATCTTCTGTTTTGAATCCACATTTTATTTGTGTTTTGTTCTTTCTTTTACTATGAAATCATGAGACTTTAAATATACTAAGGAAGTTATCGTAATCATATCTTGTCTTTAACTTGTAGACTGATTTCTCAACCCCTTAACCATTTTTTGTCCAATTACAGTATCCAGGAGACCTTGACACAGATCAGTAACCCCTTGTGTTTAGCAAAGTAAAAACATTCAGAGAAAAATATGTCCATGCAAGCAAACAAGTTAAGCATGTGACAAAAGAAACAGTTCAATACAGAACATGAAGTAAAAGGAAGATCTCCAGTATACTATCCAGTGGTCTCAACAGCCTGACAACTGCTGAGGTCACTAAAAAAAAAAATCACAAAAAAAAAATCACAAAAAAAGTGGACTTGTAGGGGAACAGCAAAGTGGATATTCACCAGGGGATACACCCAAGGAGGAGAGATGGTCCAGAAAACGGAATAAAGGGTTTCTCCCAACACTTAATGAGTGGTCGGTGCATTATTCAACTACATCAGGGCTATTTAGAAGCAGAAAGAGAGGCTGACTAACTGATACTGCCTGAGAGAAGAGAGCGTCAGTGTCCCTGACTGTTAGCACAGTGCAGACTAGAAGGGCCCCAAAAGTGAAGGAAAAAATACTGTTAGCTTGGGGAGGTTGAACTCCCAGAAGGATACAGGGGCAGGGCTGATGCCCATGAAGATGGTGGAAGACCTATTAATAAAAAGAGGAAATGAGAAGGCATCGGAGAGATTATACAAGCCAGCCTAACTTCAATATCCAAAATGATACTGGAGTGTGATACTAGAAAAATAATTTATAAATACCAAGTCAATACACTGATAAGAAACAATCCATGTGAATATGTCAAGAAGAAATCATATCAAGCCAGTCTAATTTCATTCCAGGATACCTAGTAGGTGAGACTGCTGTTGGTGTGACAGGTTGACTGGAATACGACTCTTCTAACACAGTGCCCCACAAGATGTTGCCCAGACAAAGCTGGGAAACAGGGTCTAGATGACAGCACTGTAAGATGGATGCAGACCTAGCTGAAAAGTAAGATTCAAAGATCTGGTACAAAGAGTTTCCTGTCAACAGAGACAGACATATCAGTGTTGCACAGCTCTCTCCAGAGCCTGGTATTATCTCACTTTTTTTCATCCAAACTCTCTCCTCACCAGTGTGTGAGGTTATGCATGGAGTATGATGTCCTCTTTAGAGCACAGGTTTTTAATAAAGATGGAGACAAATTAATGTTCAAAGAACAGCAACAAAAAGACTGAATTTTAGAAATCTGTCTCATGAGACTTGGTGAAAGAATCAGATGTCTAAATCTAGCAAAGGAAAGATTCAGCAGCATTTAAAACATGCACAAAAGAGTTTAGAAAACATCTCACAAAATTACTGAAACATTCACTCTGCTATACAAAGGGTCTGACAGTGAAAAGAGATACCTTTAGAATAATGTATTGGGATAACATTGCCCATCCCTGTGAAGAAACGATCCTAAAAGTTTTAAGTATGAGTTCTAAAAGTTTACTAAGGTAAAGGTAAATAGGAAGAGGATGTGTATGTATCACCGTGGTTATGGAGTGTCCCATGAAAGCATGGGTCTATAGTGATAGGTGGCTCAGATGACTGACAGGGGTCTGGCTTTTCCCATGAGCAACACGGTCAGCTCCATCTTACATGCTGGGGGAGGAGACTGCACTGCTGTGCAAGGCCCTGTCAGGAGCACGTGTCTGGCCTACAAGTGGCGGTGTACACTTTCCTTCTATCCCATATTGGGATGACAACTGTAGCAGAGCAGCTTTGTGATGGCTGAATGCACAGCCATGATAACGTCTTTTGATTATCTTTGTTGTGCCTTGATGGATGACAGACGAATACAACAGACTGTGAGACTGTCCCTTAGCTGCAGTAGCAGCTTACAAACAACATTAAAAGTATACCAGAATATCAAGTTTCTCCCTCTCAAAATCATTAAATTGAATGCAATTAACTAACTCCCTTGTACTTAGGATAATCTAGTAAGTCCATACACATGTGGCAGGTTTAGCCCTAATTTAGACGACTGCCTCTTTAAAGTATCTGAAATAATTTTTTTTTAAAATTTCCAATGACATAAGTGTGTCACAATATTCAGTGATTTTGTGTCAGTTCCTAAGGGTTGAAAGCATTTGAATCCCATCCTCATAGTGAAATATCCACACCAGTGAAGATGAGAGAGCAAGCAAAGGACTCAAATGGATTGACAAGGACTAAACCCTGAAGCCATACACAGTTCTAAAATAAATGGGAAATAATTTTCTGTCTTCAGACATAGCAGGCAGTTATTAAGTTCTTCAGTTCTGTGGATGCTTTAGAAGCCCAGAGGTTATGCAGAGTATCTAGGTGAATAATGCAATATTTGCAATTAGCTAGCACATGAAGGCAGATTTGATTTAATGTCAAAAAAATCTCAGGGATCAGGCATTAAGGAATGTCTAACACTACAAGAATATAGTGAGAATCAATTAATTTTTTCATTCTGCTATTAATTTAAACAAAGTATTGCTCTTCCTGGCATAAGGTACTTAATTGTGAATTTTTAAAAAGGTGAGGGGCAGGCAGGTGGGAGAGAGCCAAATTACGATGCTGCACAGCAGCTGCAAAATTTTAAACAGTATCACAGCTCTGAGCTTAAAAATCATTAACTGCAACAACATTAAATTGCCAGTTGTGTCCACAAAAACAGAAGCTGTAACAATTATTAGCAATTATTTCATCCAACAACATTTAAGATGAAATACAGAAAGACAATCTGCTGTCCTGCTGTCCTAATGGTCTGTGTGCATTATTTTTACTGGCAATGTTTTATGGAATTTCATAACAATAACATGTTTGCCTTTGCAAGCACACAAAACTATGATAAAAACAATTTTTGGTTTAGCTTAAGACTTAGCACTTCACATCTTTCATCAATCTTCACATAACTGTAATTTAGTCACTATGCATATCCCTTGGGTTATGTGTATCTATAACCTATAATACTGATGGAAAGACACACAATTGTAAACCCAAATAATAAATAAACGTGATACATTTACAAAGATAGGTGAGCATTTGTCAGATTTCACGGTTTCCAGAGCCCTCTCTGGCAGAGGCTTTTATTCTGTGGGAGTTGGTCCTTATCTAATCATCTCTTACCCAGTAAGGGTTGTTGTATACAAAGAGCCTTGTCATCTTCTGTTTCATCAATGAAAACAGCCCATTTAGAAACACATCTGTCATTTGCCAAGACCTGTAAACATGTTTCCATGCTCAAGTTTGTAAAGATGCACCAACAGGAAAAAACACTGAAGCAGTCGGAAAAGTAAACGATGAGCAGGGTCCTCATCCAGAGTTCATCCAGGCTAGCTGGAAAACTTCCTGTGATTTTGACTGGTGGTGTTTACAAGCACACACTCTCCATCTCTCCTATGAGGACAGGCTGAGGGAGCTGGGCTTGTTCAGCCTGGAGAAGAGAAGGCTCCAGTGAGACCCAGTTACAGCCTACCAGTACCTGAAGGGGCCTACAGGAAAGCTGGAGAGGGGCTGTTTACAAGGGCAGGGAGTGACAGGACACGGGGAAAAGGATTTAAACTAGAAGAGAGGAGATTTAGATCGGACATTAGAAAGAAATTCTTCCCTGTGAAGGTGGTGAGGCACTGGCACAGGTTGCCCAGAAAAGCTGTGGCTGCCCCTGGATCCCTGGAAGTGATCAAGGCCATGTTGGATGGGGCTTTGGGCAACCTGGTCTAGTGGAGGGTGTCCCTGCCCATGGTGGGGGTGTTGGAACCAGATGATCTTTGAGGTCCCTTTCAACCCAAACCATCCTGTGATTCTATGATTCTAGTAAGATGTTGGACTGGAGACATCCTGAGATCACCAGCCTCAACTAGGCCACAATTCTATGGTTCTATGACTCCTGATTGCTTTAAAGCTAAAGTTTTACAATATAATTCTGCAGGTTTTACTGAAATAATTCAGCATTCTTCTGGTTTCCTTTGGGTCATGCAGTTTGAATTAGAATCACCTTAGTGTTCCAGGACTTATCGGAATTGTTCATTTTCACAAAGAGGACTGGAAGTGCTAATTAAGTTGATGCATTATGAATTGTCAGTTTGGATATCTCAGCCGTCACAGTCATGTTGAAATAAATTATATGCATTATTAAAGGGTGAATATCATCACACCCATGTTATAACTAAGGAAGTCTCGAAAGAGAAGACTTAATTTTCTCATTTTCCTGAAGAAAATGAGCTGTATTCCCATATCACAAAACATGAATTTTAAACCACTAGCCCAATTTATCAAATTTAAATAGTTAAAGGGTGGTTTGAAAGAACTTAAGAATGTGTTCTTAGGAATCGTGGCATACTTTCAAGGTAGTGAAATTTGCTAATATTAGCAGATATATTTATGTAGACAACTTATGTCACCTAAAAATCAGGTGGTAAGTCGTTTCCCAACACAAATCTGACAGACACTATGACATCTAGGCAAGAAAAATGTTTAAGTTTTTCATTACTGAATTCAAAGTGAAAACATTCATTGTTGGTCATGTGAACAGAATTGTGTCCAAGGTTGTAACTTTCTTAACCGTGATGTTACTTATTTTATTTACTTATGAGAGAAGAAGCCGGTCCAGCAATACAAAATATCTTCTCCACAACTTTGCAGTGAGGCAGTTCATTCAACCAGTATTACAACAACACAAGTGTCCAATAAAAACATCAAATGCAAAAGTGTCAACAGGAAAGTCTGCACTGGACTTGTCTGTGGTGAAAAAGCAACTGTCCTCATGTATTGCTTTCCGTGTTCTTGGAGCTGCAGCGGGGGCCTTCAACTACTGGTCCTGGAGTCCGAGGAAACACCTCACCCTCGGGGCCAAGTGATCACGACATCAATATGATGGATGAGCAAAATGGCGTTTATTAAACTGCGTCACAGGTTTATATACTCCCTTTATGGGGTGTGGCCACTGTGGGGCTCTGTGCAGGTCATAGGGGTGTGCCTAAGCTCACCGTACAACGCGAGATCTTCCGAACGGGATTCCCTACACTCATGGCTCATTCAGCTGCAGAATGCATTGTGCCTGCTCTGGATCTAGTCTGCAGAGCGCTCTGAGTTGTGTGCTGCAAGCAGAAATAAGACCTTAGGGCTAAAAGATTAAAAAAAAATAAATCACACTGTCTGAACACAACAAGCAAGCAGTTAATTGTCAGGTCTAAATCAGGGCAACAGACTGTCCTACACAGTATGTTTAAAACAGCAAGCAGACATTGAACATTGGAACCCCTTAAACAGAGGGCAGTAAAGAGATGTGTTTGACACTTGTTCCTTAAAAGGGAGAGACAGGGAAGAAAAGATAAGGTCAGCTAAGGTAGCAGTAGATGAGACCTAATAATTGCAGATGGCTGAATGCAGAAGCTGCAGGATGTACTTTACCACCAAGTGGGTACTTGATAGGAGCTATTTATGTATGAAGTGTTGCCTGAGAGAACCCACAGGAAAAGAAGCGCCTAAGCACTAGAGATGCGGCTGGAAATTGTGATGGAATTCACGCAAGATCTGAGGACAGGATGAAGGAAGGAAGGTAGTTCAGAAAAGAAGAGCACCTGAAGAGCATGGCTGAACACTATCATGAGGAAGAAGAGACAGGTATTGAGGAAGAAATAATAACATAATAAAAAGTTTCAGAATGGGTTTGTTGCTGTAGAAGACAAAGATAAGAAAAAGGAAGAAGCAGAAGATGGATAACAAGGGTGAGGAAGAGCTAGTCTCCCAAGAAGAGAGGCTGGTGATAGTAGACAACTAGAAAAATAGCTGAAAAAAGAATAATACACTGAAGACTCTGCAGAAGAATTAAAAAAAAACAAACCACTAACAAACCAACCCCACCTCCCCAAACCCCAACAACCACCCCAAAAAAAACCCAGAAAAAGCAGCAAATATCCACACCGATAGCATGAAAAGGCAGTTTAGTGACTCACTGGCCAAATCTGCATTAGCATTTCAGTTAAAAGCAGTAAAACAGTTTTGACACAAATCAATTTAATATTTCCAATTAATGCATGTTGGTTTTGTTGGCAGACCTGCTTGACTTTTTCTGTTAGAAGAAAACTATCTCACAAGTTGTGCTCTAAATATGAATGAAAGTCATGCCTGTCCCTGAAGAGGATCTAAAGGCCCAATCCAAAGTAGGCTGCACTGCCACAAACTTCTACCGCACGTACTAAAAATGTACGTGCCATCAAAAAGTTCCTAAACCATCGAGTGTTTCTGCCACACCCTGAGGTCTTCAGCTGCTATAAAGTGAACAAATGCTGTATATCTGCTGCCCTATTTGTCATCAGCTGTCAGCCCCAACTCTCTGAATCTCTAGCACTTCTTCCTCCTCCACCTTCTCTAGTCCTAGCTTGAAATCTTTATTTAACTTCCCTATGCTAGTTGCTGTCCATCCACCCTTTCTGATCCCTTCATGGACAACCTTGATTTTTTTTCACCTTTTTCTATTGGTCTTTATCTCTCTTGTTATGGTGAGGTGCAAAATTCCAGAATATCCAGGAAAGTGCAAATTATCCTCTGCTATGAAAGGGCTCAAAATTTCTCCAGTAGCAAGCTAAACACTGGCAGTCTCAGAAGGTTGCCTCATGATCAGTGTATGAAGAGGACGGATGAGCTGAACAGCCTTAAATTAGAATCACAGAATCACAG
>VWZZ01007986.1:10318-44518 GCA_013399095.1 Psophia crepitans | reverse complement strand
TGATCTCCCAGCTGTCCAAGTCAAGGTTGAATGTTGAATTTCATGTTCCTTGAGCTTTACCTCTTGCTGTCTTGAATTTCTGTGCTGTACTATTTTTGAAATTATATTTGATGCTAATCTTTCCCAACTCATTACTTGAACAATTCTCAGAAATCTTTGGGGGTAAGGAATAGGTTTATTTGCCAATTAAATCATTAATTGGTTTCCAAATTATTTTATTTATGTAACTTTCAAAGGCTTTCATCAATTACTTTCGTTGCTAATACCGCAGCTGGACCTGGAGGAGGGAATAGAATATTGCTGAACCCATTATGCACTCTGCAGCTACCCTTTTTAAGATAAGACTGATGAACTCTCTGCATTTCATGGCAAAACCAATATATTAGGCTTTTGTGCATGCAGCACTTTGCACAATTTACTCAATAAACCATTGTATGAAAAATGTTTTTGCTTTCCACCAAAGTACTGACTACAGAAGATGGTCGTGTTATGAATAAGCCGCAACGTATGCTGCCAACGTAAGCAAGGTCAGGTGTGCTGAACCAGGTCTTTCTCAGAAAAATAGCCTGCTCCTGAGTGAATCCACTACACACTTCTATTCGATGTTCTGTGAGATGTTAAGTTGCAGCCTTAGCCATCTTAATGGGAACCCAACATCAGATTTTTTTCACTAATGGATTCTGTAACAGGCACAAAATGTGCCTTGATGGAGGAGGTCCCTATGGCCTGATGCACAATGATAGATGAGTGGTAACTATTTAGAACACTCTTATTTTGATCAAGAGGGAGATGTGGAATACAATTCTAATTACTACAAGAGTTTTTAAACTGAAATGAGTATAATAATAATAATAAACTGCAGAAACTTGTATATAACTTGCTTAACAAAGAGTTACTACAGAAATTTTGTTGCCAGAGCACAAACCTGTATCAAAGTCAAGAGCCCAGATAGTTAAACTGAAAGGATTAAACTCCTTCACAGCAAGAAGGGGAATGTTGAAGGTCATAGAATTTTAATCTGATCTGTGTTCAAAATGAAAAAAAACCAACCCGTATCCACGTGTAATTCCAGGAACCACAGGCATGTTACGGCAGCTAGAGTTATTGCTGGCTTTCTGATACTTGCAATTGGTCTGGTCTTTAATTTCCTTCCTCCTTCTTAACATTTATCCATGTTTCCTTACCTATGGAAATTAGAGTGTCAAAAACCAGGGAATTAGCAATATGGCTGGGAGAATTTGATTTTTTTTTCTCTTTTCAGAAAATACTGACTCAACAAAAAAAACCCAAAAACCAGAAAAAGCAAACTAATCTTATGGATTTTTTTTTCAGAATTGCTGACACTTTGTTTTGACTTTTCAAAATGAAAAATTCTGCATTCTTAATTCAAGACATTTTTTGTTTTACTAGTCAAAATAGAGCAATACCTGACCTCTGCTTACCCTTGTACAACTTTTTGGAGTGAGTATTGTACTGAAGGCATAGGTAACTACCATTCCCACTCCCAGGCTGTGAGCAGATGACTTTAGATTCTGGAATACAGCAGGTTTTAAAACCTCAGGCATAATTTTTTCAGTTTTGCAATAAAGGATCTTTCTCAACAGGCTCACAGTTTGGAGGAGGAAGGAGGATTAGTCCCCAATCAATAGAATTAGTCATTAAATTGAGTAATAATAGAGTTTGCAACACCAAAGCCTAAACATGACTGTTGAAAATGAGTATGTCAACACCAGCAGCTGGATCACTCTCTGG
Source organism: Psophia crepitans (assembly GCA_013399095.1). Taxonomy (NCBI): domain Eukaryota; kingdom Metazoa; phylum Chordata; class Aves; order Gruiformes; family Psophiidae; genus Psophia; species Psophia crepitans. Next base: position 42,766 of record VWZZ01007986.1, on the reverse strand, counting down.
TCCCCTGGCTGTCCACAGATTCATCAGCCAGGGTTTTCTTCTGTAGCAGATGAACTGGGTTTTTCCTTAACAAAACTGGAGCATACACATATTTGGTTCTTCATACACATCGTATGAAGAAAGGTCTGTGAGGCAGCAATAAAGTCAAGGCCTGCTCAAAGTGCAGTGCACAGAGGGTAAAGACAATTCAGTAACAATGAAAGGTATGGGTACAAACAGTTCTGCAACACAAAGTCCGGAAAATAAGTGTAATTTCTACTGGAACAGCAAATAAAGTTGATACAGACATACTAACTAACACCATGATCCTGAAGAGAGCTCTAGACTGGAAGATGCCTGTTTGCTTGGTTTCCTTGGGCATCTTGTGTTGTAAGCTGTTGCTAAACATTGGTTTGATACAGTACACTGTGTCTCCTAAGGTAGCATTCACTCCCTGACTGAGGAATACCTGCATTAAAACTCATATTGTTAGATGAAATTGCAATTAAGGTAGTTCATTTGAATTCAAGATTTATCAGGTTCATGAAGATTGTCAATCACTGTTCAAATTAAAGAAGTGTGGTTTGGGACAGTTTATCTAGTTAGCAAAAATATCCAATGTTTGAATGTGCAAATGTCATACCTTAATTTTAATTTTAAATACAACAGGTACACAGGGGTGAACTCTGATAATGATGTTTGGGAGTTATGCGCATAAATCGTATTAGCATATAACAGGATTTGTGACTGCAACGCCCACGCATCAGTTCTTATATTTACTGCAAACATTCTAACTAGGTTTGCCTTCCCAAACTGTTCTCTAAGTCTGATTTACTTCTCCATGAAGTGCCATGGGGCCGGGCTAGCTTGCGGGGTTATGATACAGCACAATGCTTTCTCTGCTCTGTCAGTGTTCTTATTTCTCATCCAGAGAAGGATTATAAAGACAAAGAACCAGTTTCTTCTAATTGCACCAGCATGGTTGTGCACACTGGGATAATTTTTGAGACCGCAGCTGCAACAAGAGTTGTAATAAAGGTAAGTGACGTACTCTTAAATATGTGCAATTACAACATTTTCCCATGGAACATCTTACCCCTTAATGGATATATGAGTTACTCTGTGAAATGAGCAAGAAAGAGTATTGCTGTAACAAGCAAACTCTCTGTTTATTTCCATAAATATCATTCATTTGTTGAACTATGAGTTCAAACAGCAATGCACGCCATCTTCTTAGGAATGAACATGAACAGCAAGAGCAGTACTATCGAAGTTTGTCAAGAAATACCTACTGGACCCAGAAATTATTAATACGGAGCCCCTTTTTAAACAGTGTAACTGATTTTCATTCAAATGAGAATCTGACCCAAACTGACTGAATAACTGTCTGCTGTGTGGCCCAGAGGGGATAGATTCTGCATGGGGCTCAGTGCCTTTCCAAATATGCTCAGCTTACCGCTTACATCCTCTTATTTCACCCTCCCTCCTGATTTCTTTCTGGGAGTATGGCTTGGAAGTCATCCACCCACTCTTCTCATTGCCTTTTCTGTGTTTTCCTTCTTTTGATTCCCCACACTTCAGAGAGGGAACGCAGATATAGCACTGCAATTGGCTGACTTTGCCTTTGCTTCCTGGTAGTTGGAAACATGATGCTGGTTTTCAAGGCTGTCACTAGCTAAAAGAGGAAATAAAGCAGCTTTAATTAAAAGAATTACCTTTGTGCTGCCTTTCCTTCACTCCACATTCACACAAAAGAAGTCATAGGAAAGATTTGCTGCAGTCAACAAGAAATAGTTTGCCTCTGAAATCCTCTTCTTTTTTACTAATTTGATCATCTGGAACAAAAGACAGTGGGAAGGAGTAAGCTTGCAAAACTGAAGAATTCCTTCCATTACAGCTGTAAGAACAAACTGACCTGTCTAAACTTGTGATTGCTTTGCACCCTCACAAAACAAATGAGAAGAGTGACCTTAAGCATCTCTACCTCCCAGAACTGGGGGAGGGGGGTGTTTTGCTTTTGGTTGTTTTTTGGTGTTTCTTTTTTCCCTGAAGCAGATGCAGAGAAGCTGAACACTTCAAATCAATGGCTGCAACTCAGCTGGAAAAACAGTAACATAGCCACAAGTTTTGTTGGTCACCATAATTACTTGAAATGCACCACTGCAGAAAAGGCTACCCTGCCATTATTTATGTGGCTAGACCTTGTGTAGCTAAAAAAATGTAATTTAAAATGAACTGATTTTGGTGAATCTAACTGTGGTACCAAAAAGCTCAGCACACTTTACAAGACATGCCTTGCAAATTGGGTAATTTCAAGACTGGCTGGTCCTCATTGGACTCCAAGTTGATCACAACTCCCTGAAAGGAAGTTGTGGTGAGCTGGGAGTCGGCCTCTTCTCGCATATAACTAGTGACAGGACTAGGAGGGATGGCTGCAAGTTGCGCCAGGGGAGGTTCAGGTTGGAGATGAGGAGAAATTTCTTCTCGGAAAGGGTGGTCGGGCATTGGAACAGGTTGCCCAGGGAGGTGGTGGGGTCACCGTCCCTGTGGGTGTTTAAGGAGAGGTTGGATGTGGTACTTAGGGACATGGTTTAGTGGGTAATAGGTGGTGGTGGGACGGTTGGACGGGATGATCCTTGAGGTCTCTTCCAACCTTAATGATTCTATGATTCTATGATTCAATATCTGCGTTATGAAAAGCTACCTCAGATACCACCTTGGTCACCAATGAGCAGTTACACAGAGAGATGGACTGTGAAATACCTATGTCTTCAACACTATTACTGCCCTTCATCACTATTCAATGAATGGACTGTAGAGAGTAAGATATCCACTAACTGTGCTCAATCATCAGTAAGTGGGAATATTTTCAAACCACCTACACAAACGATATATTTAAGGTATTTTAGTCTAGCCTATAGTTATATTACCCAGTTCTTGTTTACCTTTCTATACTTTTTAAAATGTCTTGATGTTAACTGACTGCAGACTTTGTGATGCTAACCTCCAATAACTCCAGTACTAGACTGAAGTCTCCATGCATGTGTTCAGAGCAGAATGTTTGGACCCTCATTGCAAACTCAGAGAAGTTTGGGAAGTTCAGTTCAGCGGTCAGTGATCTATTTGGAAAGAAGAGATTTACTGAGGAAAACAAAAAAGGCCGTAGATATCCTACTGAAACCACTTACCATGGCATGTACTTATCTTGTGAGGTGAGCACAATATTTTTTTATTAGTATAGTTGCCCTTTCTCTTCCTTGTTTTTGTACCCAGTTTTGCACCAAACTAATGTCATATTTTCATTCATACCATGTATCTATTTTACTCTTTGTCTCTAGTTTTTAAACAAAACTTTTAGAGTTCTTGTTTCCCTGGAAAGCCAGGTTGTCTTGGAGAACAGTGTTTGTGAGATGTTTAAAAGAACAGCTTTAATCGCTTTAGGAAAGGAGGTTGTGGGGGTTTTTTTCTTTTCTTTTTTTTTTTTTTAATTTCTCATGGCCTTTTACAAAAGATGCTACTTCTGATAGCACTTCAAAGTGTTCCATGAATGGAATCATATTTCTGTTCATCCTTTACATTGGGATTATAGTATAAAAGATGGACTTTGAGCCCTTTCTCACACATACGCAATTATAAAAGTATTGTGCTTTGTAGAAATCTGAAGTGGGCGACATCTCTTACTTCTCTTATTATGCTAATGCATGACAACTAACATGTGCTGTGTTCCTATTTATATCACGATTCAAACATTAAATAATGAGTTACCAGAGCAACCAACTTGTCATCCAGTGGGTATTGCAATCATACCTCAACAACTCCTTTATCTAAACCTTGTAGCTGGACTCCCACCTGAGATGAAAAACATACTCCACTGTAATCAAATGGGAAGTCAGTTCTGCTTGTTTTATGTATCTTGGATTTTGCCTTTGCTTTTGGATAAACAAGTAAACAATCTCAGCTCACATAAGTGAGATACACTTTGAAGAAGTCCACTCTGCACTGACATTCAAAAGAACTGTGCATGCTGTTTCATAAGTATGTTGTAAATAGCCATTCTGTTCATCAAGGTGGGGTTTTTTAAGCATTCCTTTACAGATAGTTTAATTAAAGTAGCAGAAAATCATCTAATGGTGATAATGGGATATTCCTCGAGCTTAGAGAGCTGTTCATGTACAGCAGTTTGCAGAGTCAAGAGCTCATCATGCAGCTTCTGCAAAGTACAAATCCCATGTAAGTGTTGAATAGGATTGCTACAGCCTCTGTCAGCAACCTCCTCCGTTACTCCAGGTACTAGTATCTAGTAATTTTTTTCTAGATGCCTTTAGGGCATATTCCATGTTCAGGAACTATTACTTGCCTTCTTTCTTCAGCATACACAGCACAGCTACAAACAATGTAAACATAAAAACTATATGTAATAACTAAAGAAGTTTCTCTTCCCTTCCACCACAGCAATTAGTCTTGTTCCTGGAGCATGCCTAACACTTCTTCACCAGTGTCAGGGAATTTATGTGGCTACAAAACATTGCATATACACGTGCCCACATGTTTTTCTAGCTTGCTGGTAATGTAGATGAGTTCACCATGGATCTAATTCAACAGCCATATTTTAAAGGAAAAAACAACAGGGCACTAGTGCTCAGAATCAGTGTCTGAATATCCTGAGTTCTCAAGGTACGTCACCTCTCTAGAGCTTATTGTCTATCTGTGCTTCTAAATTGAAGTTCACAGGGACAAGAGAACAGAAATCAGAACAACACGGGCTGAGCCACAGGGCTTTTCAGTAAAGAGAACACAAATAAACATCTGAGAGTTATTGAGCTCTGACACCAACACAAGTGCTGAGATTAATCCTCTGAAGTCTGACTTGAGCATGCCTGTGTCTCTGAGTACCATTATGGGGCACTGCAAGCTGGGAGGAAGCCTGTCTGCTAGCTCTTACTCTAACTTGTATAGGGTTACCTTCAGTAGGTCCCTACTCTTCATTCTGTCTCTAGATGATGTGTTGACTGTGTCTCGTGAAAGCAGGACAATCTTCTTTGTTTGTCCTTATCACAACATAAGATAATACACACAGGGACAATAACAGGATCTGAGTAGGGAAAGTTTAACTATGCCTTTCTAAGAGCTAAAGAGAGTCCAATTCATTTAGGTAGATTAGCATTCCAGGTGGTCTTCAATCTTACCTGACATCCTCATTTTTTATCTTTGTAATAATCACATTTGAGGAGTCCCTTTCTAACCTCACTACCTGCACTGAGTCAAACCCTGCTTAGCAAGCAGTCTTGCTGAACTGACACATACATTTAAGAGGTAACACAACTGATGAACCTATGTGACATACTGAAGATTATAATAATCTGTCAAAGGGGTAGAAAGTTTGCAATGAGAGAACTTCTTACGAATTTAAGAAAAAAAAATACTTCAAAAAAAACCCTACAAAAATTACAATCAAGATTGCACAGTAAATCTCAGTCAGTAGTGTTGTGGTTTAGTCAGAAAAGAAGGGAAGAAAAGAGATACAATATCCAGGTCTATATGACAGTCTAAAGGCTAGAAGAGTATTTTTATCTAGATAATATCAGGTGAGCAACATGACTTTCTTTCCAGAAAATCTGTGCTCTTACTCAGCCACACTAGTGCAGGACCTAGTGGCTGTGGGAAGAACTGGGATCAGTCTAAATAGCTGTAACTATGACTATGGAAATAAGACAGAGAGGATCTCAAAGCCAAAGACAATGTCAGGTAGAAGGGCCAAAGACTCAGCTGCTCCCAAGAGCTCACTTATGTAAATGCCTCAATCCCAAATTGTTCATTTTGAAGTAGCATCACCCCTGATGTGCTCGTGGAAGTCAGACTTCTGGGAAGCTGAGAACACGAGTCACAGGTTCATTGCACACATACAGTGCTTTGGATCTCAGATTGAGGTCAATAGTTTAGATAGTCTTCTATAAGGAGCTCCTCAAAAGAGGTGGGAAGGTTTTCAAATTTTTAAAAAAGACAGCCCCTGTTAGAGTGAAAGCTAGGATAATTAATTTATCAGATTGAAAATAATGTGCAACAGTTTAGATCAAACAGTAAAGATGGAGTTTTTGCATAGCCCTCCCCTGACCACAGCTGGCATCTTGTTTTCACTCCTGGAGATCGCTAATCTGGGGTTGAGTTTGATGCAAGATTAGACACATAATTTAAGTGTCTATATGTATATGTCAGGATATGAGCTAAGTATTTAAGCTCCATTATAGCTGATGGAGTTCTAGCTAATGCAGTCTAATTGGAGCCTAGGGAACATTTCAGAACATGAAAGGAAAGACATAAGACAGGCTTCAGTTATGCAAGCAGAAGCGTCCATATATTGCTGTTTAGACACATGGAAGTATGTAAGACATTCAGTTAGAGTCAGCAGACATAACAGACCTCTAGGCCCATGGCCTTCTTGAGCAACAGCTGAAGCCATGCAGACTCTCTTAGGGCATCTCGAATGGCTATCACTGCCTTCAGTCCTCACACCTTTTGTGTCATAAACAATCTCAATACCTTCCCTAATTACCCGTCCAAGGGGTTCCACTTGGCCCAGTTACTCTTTGAAGGAACTTCAGTCTCTACCTGAAAACACCAAAACCAAGACTGAAGGATATAGCAAGAATACATGTGGAAGATCTATCATTTTTTGTGCAGACTAGTATATCTCTGACCCTATGCAGTAAATGGCAGCAGTACTTTAGAAGTCAATGGGAAAAAATATTTCTAATGTAGTCTCTAACATGTTCTTGAAAGGTTAAATAACAAACCCGTACATCCTTGATGAAATACTATGGGAGGTGCAGAAAGCATTGGGAGTGTGGAAAGCAACATTAACCTATTGGCCTGCTGGAAAACAAATTAAACCTACTGTAGAGGGAGGGTGTCAGGTAACTTTTACCCAGGTGGTGATTTTTTGCACAGTTTGAAATATCATTTCATACACCGGTCACAGCTGGAAATAAGAAATTAGACCTTTTCTGGCTATTGAGAAGTTCATTGGAAAGTTATATTGATTTTAAACTTGAAAAGGTGGGAAAAGACTAGGTGCAGAAGAGAAAGGTGATTTATCAAAATTCAGCCTATCACCACCCCAGTTTTTATTGCTCTTTATACCATTCTTTGGCAGAATCTTCTTTCTTCTTATCAGTTGTGTTTCGTTCTCCCTCTTCCACTGCCAGATCCTCTCCCACAAAAGTCTGTTGGTGGACTGGTGGCCCTAAGGTGCAAAACAGGAAACTCTGCCTAGCCCCAGCATGCTAACACCTCATGGGATTCAGCAGATGGATCCCTTCCATATTCAATGAGCACTAACGCAGCCAGACAAGCAGCAGCAGTCCCATTTGCGGAGTGCAAAAAAGGCCAGTGGAAATTGTTATTAAAAAAAGTGTGTTACCTTGAGGTTTAGAACTAAACACCCATCTGAAAGCCCATTTCTGTATGAAGAGCACATATCTGCGTGACTACATGTATAAGAAGCAGTGTGACCTCCATTTTCTCTCCTATTCTTTGAGATTGAGGGCTTGGGGTTATAAAGAAAATTTTGACAAGCGCTGCAGCACACTCCTGCTTCAATTCATAGAAAAAAAAAAGGAGTAATTTAAATGCAGAGTACTTGATTTTTTCATCTACCTTTTTAAAGGACCACCAACAAAAAGTGACCAACAGAAGCTTTTTTCTTTTTTTTCTTTTGCCAGAAGAGAGCACTCTGCTGACTAAATATTAGCTCATTAACAGGGAGCATTTATTTTGTGGCAGTTTGTTGTCTTTTAATAAGCAGAATGACACACAGGGTTTTCCATTAGTGACTTAAACTTTATCTTTCATGTATTTTTAGCATTTCTGTCTTGGTTAATTCCATTTTTAAATGCCATGAGATTCCTTTGAAAGTGCAATTTCTCTTTGTGCAGGATCCATCTAAGCTCTCTGTAGTGTATCGATCTGAAATACGATGAACTGCAAACCTAACATACAGCTTTAAACCACAGGCTTGTGGCAGGGCTTTTCTGGAAAGCGTAACCCAGCCATTACTTCTGGAAGCATTATTTTTAAAGAAGACATGATACCTGAAGAAATGCAAGGCAAGCTCAGGCATTTTCGCGTGTGGATTATAGGTAAGCTCGCTAACTGAATTCCTCTCCTAAAACACAAAGCTTCAACTAAAATTAGGCTTTCAGTTCAAAAGATGTAGAAAACATAGAGCAATATCTTGAGCTGAAGAAAAGTGTGTTCATTTGTAGTATATTCCTCATCCTTGCTGTGGACTGGTGAGCAGAGTCTCATCATACACTCCTCAACACAGAGATCGGATCCCACAATGTTGCTGCTTCCCTCCCCGTAGTATATATTTGTCCATTCAGACCCTTCAACAGTCAACCTTGTTTGTCCATTCCACCAAAGGTCAATGAAAGGCTTCACGTTTACCAAAACTTCGAGACAGTTATGGCTAGACCATCTCCTGTGGTGAACCTTCAAAGAAACCTGAAAACACAGGTATTACTGAATAAGAACTGGAATACTTAATCTTTTAACAGAGAGATCTCAAAGTGCCTGAAGTGGAAAGATAAGAAACTAACAAGGTTAGTGCACAACTCTCTCCCAACCACCTGTGTCCCTCCAGATATATTTTTCCTGATCGTTTTCAGTTACTGCAATGACTTTCTGGGGGGTAAGTAACTCTCCATGATCATTTTTCGTTCTCAGGAAGCTCCGTGTTTCCAGGCTTCCCACAGTGATTCCCACACACCTTCTCTCTGTAGCCAAACTCAAAGTCTCCCTGGATTTTCTCCCCTCACTTGCTCAGTGCCCGTAAGGTAAAGAGAAACCTCTCACCCAAGTGATCTTATGTGGGAAGAAAACAACTATGAATAAAATTAAGCGCTTTCTGTCACATTAACCTTCAGTTTCTGAACTCCCACAGAACTTTGAACATACCAAAGACACCTGCAGCTCACAGGACACTTCTTCCTGTCATGACTTGCTCAGTAACTCAAGTCAGAGATGACACAATGTGCATTACCTACATTTGGTCCTCCCTGTCTTGGACTGATAGTGATTTACTGTGCTAAAGCTGCAGGAGCTAGGTGTCTGATCAGCTAGGTAAGGACCACTGTGTTCCACAAAAGGATTAATTTAGGATTGCCTTAACCTCAGCAATCCCTAGCTTTCTGTCACTCTTAAACATAGGACACGCTTTATTCCTGTAAGGGAGGGGTTCCTAGAATGCTTCTATCTGACCTGGTACTTCTACATTTTCTGCACTAATTCCCACTTACACACCAATTTGTTACCTCAGCTGGCCAACCAAGAGAGAGACAAACTGCTGCTTTTGGTTTGGGTGCTCACTAATGGCTATTCATGAAGTTGGCAGTGGCCATATAGGTATGCAATGCCAGTTGCAAAGAGCGCTGTATCACCCATGAATTGATGAATTGATCTGTGATTCTGTGAGTGTGGTCAGTGAAATTCTGTTTTACAAAGGCCTTTGTGCATTTGCTGGATTTCTTGATTTATTTATTTTTTTAATTCTGTATGCCATCTGATTTTTCTTTCCAAAATTCTATATGCCACCTTAGTCAGTAACTATAAAGAATAAGAGCAAGAGATGGCAAAATACTTGGTCTTGCATAGCTATCAAAATTAAGGAGGTTTTGTTTTGTATTTAAGTGAAAATGTCAAGGGGGAAATATTGTGAGGTTATTATTTTTGGGGGGTTTTAGTAATTGAAAAATCTATACTTTAAAATGTGCAATTGGACCCTATATATTTTAATTAAATGTATCCGGGTCTCTACTTTTAAATGATATCTGAAAAATAAATTTATGTCAAAAAGGACACATTAAAAAAAAAAGTAACTGAAAATTTTAAGTAAATTTCCAACGTGCTCATCTAGCTGAATGATTTTTTCAACCCAAAAGATTAACACACCCACAACCCTCCCAAAGAATGAAGAGAGTTAAATTAAGTGTGAATATTTTTAAATACAAGCTACTAAGTAACTGATTTTTATGGAATGCACATAATATTCTACCTACAAAATTCTCCTCCCTCTACCTTCATTTCACAGTCATCCAGAGAGGATATGAAGAATGTTGTGATACATTTCCATTATTCTGAGAAGGAAAAAAAAGAAGAGTTGTAAGAGGTTTGGTTTATATATAGGCCTTGCTTCAGAATACTTACCACTGTAATAAAAATTGTCCTGGGCTTTGTGGTTCAAATGAAAAATTAAAAGATGGGTTAGAAAACAATCACAGAGACGCTTCCTTTTATTTCTCTTCCCCTCCCTTCCTCCCATTTTGTATCCTGTGTTGCTGGAGAGAACAGATGGTTAAGTAATCAACTAGGTGTGAAAATATACAGTAATGTTGCTTCACACATCTGATAACAGCAAAGGCCCGTTTATGGATGTCTCCTGGAAAAAAGAGAGGTGACAGGATTATTTAATTGGATTTGTCTTGTTAGAAGAAAATCAACTTTCTGTATGTAAGTAACTGAAATTGACCTAATCAATGAATTCTACTACTTTTATTGTACCGACAGAACTTACATGCCTCTCAGTGTGAAGAGTTCAGACACATATACCATCTGGACCTTCCCTGCCACAAAGATCCTACCATCGCCTGCGAATAGATGAAGAAAAGGCTGCTGACAAGTAACCGGAGTGCACAGACGCAAACACCTCGGAGGAGGTTTCAGTGCCTACCTGTCACTTAGGCTGCGAAAGTACAAAATTTAGAACCTCACAATCACCAGTGCCAAACCCAAAGGGACCTCTGTGACTGTGCGGAAATGTCTCGGGTGTCTACATTTCTGCTGCTGGGTATGCAATAATCCTCAAAGCTGTGACACTTCCAAGCTGCTTAGTGCCTAGGGGCCAGCAAGATTAGTCTCTCCTCTGCCCATTTACCTCCCTGCACCCAGGGAAAGAGCCGGCGGTGGTGCTAGGGGATATTGAGAGATGAAACCTGATGTTAACCTTTTTATTTTTCAGTCATAAAACACTTGGGACGGCAGAGTAAGGGTCTCTCCTCCTTGCTCTCCTTTTACCCTTGGAGTCATTAATTTCTGTGCAGTAACCTGAGCAGTAACTCAACTACAGTGGGAGAAATGGAGGGAGAGGGACGGTTTCCCTTTGCCCTATTGCTTGACACGAAGGGCTGTCTTCTACGGCACGGATGGGTAGTTTCAAACCTCCCTTTATGAGAGGAGCAGAAGCCGCTGGTAAAGGCAGTTGCCTGACGTTTCAGATGAGACAGTGAAAGTGCAGTAATCTCTATTCAAGATAAATTATAAAAGGATAGATTATATTTGTTTGTGATTTCCTTCAGTGTTGTTGTTGGCACAAAACCCAGGTTTCCCACTTTCTGAGAAAGTTCCCCAATCATGACACATTGTCCTGGTTTCAGCTGGGAGAGAGTTAATTTTCTTCACAGCAGCCAGTATGGGGCTGTGGTTTGGGTTTGTGCTGGAAGCAGCGCTGATAGTGCAGAGATGTTTTTGCTGTTGCTGAGCGATGCTCACACAGAGCCAAGGCCTTTGCTGCTTCTCGCACCGCCCCGCCGGCGGGATGGCTGGGGGTGTGCGAGGAGTTGGGAAGGGACAGACAGGGCAGCTGACCCCAACTGACCAAAGGGGTATTCCATACCATATGGCGTCATGCTCGGTTTATAAGGGGCTTGGGAGGAAGAAGAAGGGGGGGCAGCGACGTTCGGAGTGATGGTGTTTGTCTTCCCAAGTAACCATTACGCGTGACAGAGCCCTGCTGTCCTGGGGATGGCTGAACCCCTGCCTGCCGTGGGCAGTGGGGAATGAATTCCTTGGTTTGCTTTGCTTGTGCATGCAGCTTTTGCTTCACTGATTAAACTCTTGTATCTGAACCCACGAGTTTTCTCACTTTCACTCTTCTGATTCTCTTCCCCTTTTCCAATGAGGGGGACTGAGCGCGTGTTTATGTGGTGCCCAGTCAACGGCTGGAGTAAAACCACGACACATATCTACGAAATAGTTTTAAGAGAAACTCATGACTATTATTTCTACCTATCTGCCTCTCTCTTTGCCATTTGTCTGCTGTCTGGCTTTTTCCATACCTCAAACATTTATGCTTAATTCCCCATTCAAGGCTGAAGTACTAACTGTGCATTTAAACTCCAAGGCCAACATCTACCTTTTAGGTCACAGAGGCTGCAACATCTGTGAAAGTCTGGTATTAGGGTGTCAAATCTGCAGATGCATGCCTCGCAGGGGCCAAACTGAAGGTCAGATGGGGTAGGAGACATCAATCTGACACAGGCGCTGAAGGTTCTTCTATCTGTGTTCCAGACAAAGGATGAAAAAAATAGTGGATTTCTGTTTTTCAGCATGTTCTGTCTGACAGCTCCTAGCTGTTTCCTGGAAAGCAGTTGCTTTACTATTAGTTCATGGTACATAATTTCCCTGCAGTCTGGAACAGGGGTTAAAAATGGAATAGCCAAACATTCACCATTCCTACCCAGAATCATTAGTGCCATGAAACTTCGTTCCTATCCTTTCACTTATTTTAAGGTACGCCTCCATACACACTGCAGATTAAAATATACAGCATATAATGTCTCCCAGCCAGAATCAAAGATATTTGCAGCTGTTGCTTTCCGTGTTCTTGGAGCTGCAGCGGGGGACTTCAACTACTGGTCCTGGAGTCCGAGGAAACACCTCACCCTCGGGGCCAAGTGATCATGACATCAATATGATGGATGAGCAAAATGGCGTTTATTAAACTGCGTCACAGGTTTATATACCCCCTTTATGGGGTGTGGTCACTGTGGGGCTCTGTGCAGGTCATAGGGGTGTGTCTAAGCTCACCGTACAACGCGAGATCTTCCGAACAGGATTCCCTACATGCAACATGGTTAGGAAGATTTCATTTCTTTCATTCCACTAATGTTTCGCAGAAATTACTTGCTAAGGAGACTGCATAACACAAGGGATGGCAAAACAGTAGTATTTCAGCTGTGTTTTACTCAGATAAATCCAGAATGGATGGTTTTCATGTTAATACTTTTGGATCAGTTTGTTCATTGCAATGCTACAAAAGAAAACTGGAGGACTAAGAACAGCACACAATAGACCATCCATAAAGAAAGAGAAGCACTTCTGGGCAGGCTGTGACACTGCAGAAACTGGTCATGTAATGACTACTCACTGAGTGGTGTACAGAGCTCACCTCATCTACTCCAAAGCAAACGTCTGCAGGGGCTTAGAACCTTACTACAACTCATTATCTGCCTGTCCTCTTACTGGTGATTACTGCTTTGAGGCAGAAGCTGCAGACTGGGACGTGCTCATGTCTCAGCACAACTGTGTTAGCACAAACATATCCTTGTCAGTTGTTTAAGGTGCTATGACAGATTGGGTCCTGCAGTACCTCTGACAGAGATAACCATAATCTTTTTAACCACTGTGGTTAGCATGGCCAGCGGTCACCTGCCAGGATCCAGAAGCTGATGTCCTCACACTGGTTCTTATTTCCAGGGAAAAGTCAGCACCACTACTAACATGAGTGGGGCTCCTTCTGACAGCCTCCCTGGAAGAAACCTTCAGCACCTTTGTTTGTAGTGATATATTTTGTTCTTATTTTCTACTACAGAACATGAGATTTAGACAGAATGATCCTTTTCACTTCACCTTCAAGCCCAGGATGGCTCTAGGCATAAGAAAAATAGACAGTTACCAAAGAAAGCTAATTAATGAGGGTGGTAAAGTAGCCATGTCCCTAGCAGCTATCCAAACCTCTGGATAGACTTGTCCAAAAGAACGGTGAAGGTCAGTAGCTTGGTTGCTTCTTATGACCATTTCCACCAATATGTGTTACATTCCAAACACTTTGACCAGGAGGAGCCAGCCAGTATACCCAGGCTTCTTGTGTCCTCTCTGTCTCAGATTCCTTGTTCTGTGGCTGGAGCAGCCTTTCATGTCTCCGTCCCTGCTTTCTCTCTATGTCACCTTCATCTCTGTATATCCAGACAGAAACCGTGAGCATATACCATGGTAGCATGAGGCATTTGATCGCTGCCCTTTCATTTTATCCACATTTTCATACAGCCAATGGTAGTTCAGTACTTCCCACTGGTACTGTACCAATGTTTTTCACACACATACATGTGATGGTCCCTGTGAGTTTCAGCTGATCGCCAAAGTTGTGGCACATCACTGTCCCAGCTCCCTCAAACATGACATGCATCTCTTTGTCTCTATTGTCTGCTCTTGACAGCTTTTCAATGGCTCATGGTGTCAAGGTAGGTATCACTTCAAAGACTTTTTGTTTGCTTGAAGGGAAAATAATGTTGATATGATCAGGGATAAAGCAATAGGCAGAGAAGCTGCCAAGAAAGCTCTATATGCTGATGCGCATGTGCACTTTGTTGTCTTTCAGAGTCTTTATTTTCCTAGAGGACATCAGGTTTCTTTTGTTTTGCTTTGGGTTTGGTTTTTTTCTGTTTTGTTTTGTTTTGTGGTTTGTTTTTTCTTTAACAGAACATTAAAATAATATTGCTCCAGGCAAAGAATAGGCACAGCAATAATGAAAGCTGGCAAGTGGTGATGGCAAGAAGGCAACACACTACATTTTTTATAAGAACATTTTTTATACCTTATCTTTGAAATTGAGGGGTGAGTGGGGGATAAGCAGAAGCCCATAGATCTGGGAGAAAACATTTTCCAAGAGTCAGAGGAGAGGGTGAGGAATCAGACTTTCCTTGAGAGAAGGAAGAGTCACATACAAATTCCAGTGTAAATTTGATGTGTGGGTTTAGGCCTGCCGTTAATCTTTTCCAGTTCCACTGATTTCAGTGAAAAACTTCTAAAGCTGAAGTATGAAAAACCTGAAGGTTTCAAAACAGAGAGGACACACACATAAAATGCCCTTTATCTAAATCCTAAGTATCACTGTCTTTTTCAGGCAGTCTTGTGAGTTGGGGGAACACAAATCTTGATTTTTAAGTTCTTCAGGAGCCTTGAGATAAATGTCCTTACTCCTTGCAATTTATTCTAAATTTGTTTTCAATAAAATAAAGGAGAAATGTGACTGAGCTGACCTATTGTCAGTTTGCAGTAGAATACGAGTTAATAGAATCAATAATTTTGTGAATGTCTTTTTTTTTTTCCTGCCAAGAAACTACCACAGATAATTATTGATCTCACTGCCCTCTCCCCTAAATGGGTGCAGAATGGATTTTACTTCCAACCCTTCAGCTGAGAGCTGGAGAGAAGAAATATAAGCCAATATGTAAACTTCATAAGACATAGAAAAATATTTCAATGATCTGTGAGTACAAATATTCAATGGTTTTCAGTGATAATGAAGTTCAGGAAAATATGCTAAAAAAAGCCTACAAATATTGTTACGTATTAAACAAGACAATATCCCTTTAAATCACATTGAGCCCCATGACCTCTCCATTTACTGATCTATCAAAAACTTGTCAAAGCAACTACTTTTGATGAGTACATATACAGTTCATAAATATGGTTTGTATGGGTCTAGATATGTCTGTATGGTCCCTTCAGAGAAAAACAAGTGAAAAACAACAGGCAGAGAAAACACATTCATTTGAAACAGCATTGTTTTACCCAACTGATGTCTTTTTTTCCCTTGCACCACTAAGAGAAGCTGTAGACAGTCCATCCTCTTATGAACATTTTGACAAAGTTATCTGATGTGAAATACAGCTTCACAAGCAGTGGGGTGTTTTGTGCAGTGAGCACAAATACATGGATATTACCTTCTTCTGTTCTGTAAAACTTAAAAAAAATTGTACTTGAAAAAAAATTTGGAGGAAAAATGTTCTGAGCACCAGTTTCCATACAGGTATATTCCTAATCTTTGTGAGCAAGCTGGAAGACAAGCTAGGAAATAAGAGGATTTTATTTGTCTCTTGTTGGGGTGCCAGGAAAATTAAAATAGGGTCCTCTCCACTCTCTACACTCTCAGCTGAATTCTGGCAGTGGGGAGAGGAGAATGTGGTGGTGGGGACAGCAAGATGCAGGGAACATGATGCATGTGTGACAAGGTATCTTCTGTGAAACTTGGAAACTGGCATAAAAAGATCATCAAGGATGATGAACTGTTCTGAGACTACTGCAATGTCATTTCTTCATCAAAACACATGAGTATTATCACTTTGTGATTCCTGCTTCTTCTTATTTATCTCACACATTACTGCTTTGAAGACGCTGCTGGTTAATTATTGAGGGGTCTGTGTAGGAGGGAGGCATCTGTGAAGAACAATAGGTTGCTCACTGTTTCCTACAAGGATTTCATGTAGCACTGAACAGGGTGAAGATGTCCTCCCTCAGGCTCTAGTGTTTCAGACAAATCAGTGGGGGGAGCAAAAGCCCTGACTTCTCCCTCTTGGTGGGTCTGAGGTGAAGTGGGAAGTGTTGCCAGGGAGGCTAACAGGCTGTCACTCTCCATCAAAACGTCATTGACCCTCCATGAATAAAACACTATTTTGAAATATAAAAGAAATGCCAGATTTTTATCAGTGTCTGGCTCTCAGCGTCCCAGTCCATTCAGCTTTTACTCTCGTACATAGCCCCGTTGAAAGAATAGGTTTCATTTAATTCTTTGTGATCTAGGGATATCAGAATCTGTCAGCTGATTACGGATGCAACCCTTAAGAAGAAATCATCCAAATTCAAAAGTTCATACATATTTAGTAAGAAGAGATTGAAAATTCAGCCTGAAAATTTGTGGGTTAACTCCTTTGCACACCGGCGTGTTTAGATGAAGAGCACAAAGTGCAGTTCTGATTTCTCACATCTCCTGATAAACAAATCCGATTTTCTGCATCAGGTAAATCCAATCTCCATTTTTGCTTCTTCTGCAACATTCAGGAACAGAAGATAAAGGAGAGGTTGCTGCCTGCTAGGCCACTGATGAATAACAGGCTCTGGAAGTCATGAAAATAAAGCCTTGTGCTGCACATAACCCTCCCCTTGCCTTGCTACCAGCTCTTGATGCTGTAAGTAGTTCGCGGTACTTTGAACGTCAGTGGCTGGAGGTTCATGCGGCCCTTAAAGCAAAGGGCAACCTTATGCCCCAGCTCACATTTTGTGTAACCCTCCATACTCAGAGGGGCTGCCCAGGGCAACACCCAGCAGCAAACCCGTCCGGTTTCAGCCGCAGAGTGCAAACAGAAAATAAATCTAATAAGCAGCGGACTAACTGGAAATAAATGCATTTTAGACCATCTCATTTTCAGACTATCAACCACAGGCCAATTAAAGCAGCAGCAGTAGAAAGCATCAGAGATACCACAGTAACTCACTGGGGCAGCCCCAACGACCTCTCCTGGAGCCTCTGCATTTTTCCAGGGAGAATTCAGACTCGGCCATCAGCTTTGTTTATCTTAACAAGATTGAGAGAGTGCATCCAAGGTGCATCCATCTAACCTGTTTTAGATGTCTGCTCCAGGAAAAGAGAGTCCTTGCTGAGAAGTAATTACTGTAGTCATTGACTGCAAAGAGAGGCTTTTCAACTTTTTTGCCTTGGTTAATCAGACAGATCCCACCTCAGTTCAGTGACAGGTGGAATCTGTCTTCAAGAGCTGAAAGGTACCAGTGAAGTACTGCATGGGGAGATGTCTACGTACCAGAGCGTCTTCCTCCTTCCCTCCCTTTTCATACTGGTTTATACCTCAGAGTCATAGTATAAGTCAGGTTGATAGTCCCACTTCCTAATCAAAGCAGGGCTTTGACAGATTTTTAAACCTCTCTGGGCAACCTGTGTCAACATCTGACCACCAGTGACCAAGTATTTTCTGTGAATTTTGCAGACTAGAATAAATGTCCCAATTTTTTCCTTATTTATAACCAGAATTCCACTTGCTACCACTTTTGACAACTGCTTCTCGATCCCTTCTTTTATCAGGCACCTCAGTGCATGTCTCTATCTTCTCTGTGAACCTTGTTTAAGTTGTGGAAAAGTGCAATTACATGTCCATTAGATTTCTCTTCTCTAGGATGCCTAATAAAGACTTCTTTATGGGAGTCTTTATGGATGAGATTGTTCTGGTGTGTATAAATGTCTGTAGTGCAAGTGTCTAATTGTTTCCACAGATGATAATTGGAGCTTAAGTTGATCCACTCATACATAAATGTCTACACCAGGCTTGTCTAAAGTTAGATGAAATTAATTCCACCCATTGTAGAGAGTGAATGATCTGGGTAATATACAGTAGAAGTGCAAAAATTTAGCTGCCGGTCTCCTTCTGGCTTTGAAAAGCTGTTGAAGTGGAATTCATCCCACCTCACTCCAAAAGTTTTCAATGTATATGTCTAAATCAGAGCTGCTTTTCTGGACTCCTTTACAATCAGTGGACACAAACAGACACTTCTAAAGAGTAATGTGTTGGATCTATTTTAGCTGTCAAGAAAAGATCAGAAGAGTGATGCTCCTTTAGCTGATAAAAAAGAGAGCCCAGATAGCTCTCTCAAGTGTGTCTATGGACAACCTATGTACCTGGAATTAAGACTCATTGATCCATTGCTGCATTTCTCAGTAACATGTTATTTCCAGCATTAGGAATTTTATTGGTGTTAATTACAATTTTTGAATGAACATTGTCTTAAAATTCCAGCACCAACTTATGTGATTGTTTATAAGTGATTCAAAGCTCAGTGAAGCCACTGAAAGCCTCTGAAAGGACACAGATGGGGTTTGGCTTCTACAGGTTGCTGAAGTAATTGAATGGTTTGTATCCAAGTGCATTTGTACCGTGTACAGGTTTCATTTCATTGCAGTCATATTAACATTCTGCAAAGACTCAGACAAAGTGACCTGGAGGGTGTTGGGTTTTTTTGTCATCAGGCCTTATTAAGATGCAAATAAGTAGACGTATCACTTACTTAGACAATTCCGCAAGATGGCCTTTTCTTTCAATATGCTGATCATGATGTATTAGCATTCACCTGTGCCTGCAACGGGTGATGCCACAGGCAACATACGATAACAAAAAAAAAAAGCGGAAACCCATCGAATCTTCAGAACAGACTATCTTTAATTCAGCCTACTAGGATGAAAAGAAAAAAACCCAGAAACATAAAGCAAAAGGCACTGAGAACATAAAAGGATAAATGGGGGAAATTCAGAGTTAATTCCACGTGTAAGAGAGATTTGCACCCTTGCTTTCCTTTGCAGCCACAGCCATTTCATTCTTACTGCCACAGGCAGAGACTAAGTTTTCTATATGAAACAGATATGATAGGGCTGTGCAATGGTTTACAGACAGGAGTGAGCTAACTTTCAGTTATCTCAGCATATGGGCAGAGCAACTCATGAAGGAGGGCTGGTAGGGCATGTGAAGCTCAAGGGCAGCCTTGTCTGCAGCGATCACTAAATGGTGCAGCTCAAGATCCTCATGGCAGTGAGGAGGGTGTGCAGCAAGCTCACTACCCTGGACTTCAGGAGAGCAGAATTTGTTCTATTGAGGGACCTGCTCGGTGAGTACCGTGCGACAAAGCCCTGGAGGGAAGAGGCACCTAAGACAGCTGGCTAGTATTCAAGGGTCACCTCCTCCAAGCTCAGGAGCACTGCATCCTGGCAAAGAGGAAGACAGGCAAAAATGCCAGCAGGCTCACATGGATGAACAAGGAGCTGCTGAACAAAGTCAAACAAAAAAGGGAAACCTACAGAGGGTGGAAGCGAAGGCAGGTAGCCTGGGAGGAATACAGAGAAACTGTCCGAGCTGCCAGGATGAAGTCAGGAAAGACAAAGCCCTGACAGAATTAAATCTGGCCAGGCTTTACATCCTGTAAGGGCAAGAAAAGTTTCTATAGGTATGTCAGTGATAAAAGGAAGAACATGCAACATGGTGACATGGACAGTGGGGTTGAGTGCACCCTCAGCAAGCTTGCCGACAACACCAGTCTGTGTGGCGCAGTCAACATGCTGTAGGGAAGAGATGCCATCCAGAGGGACCTTGACAGGCTGGAGAGGTGGGCCCATGAGAACTCCATGAAGTTCAACAAGGCCAAGAGCAAGGTCCTGCACGTGGGTCGGCACAATCCCGAGCACAGCCACAGGCTGGGCAGAGAATGGATTGAGAGCAGCCCCAGGGAGAAGGACTTGGGCGTGCTGGTTGATGAAAAGCTCAACATGAGCTGGCAGTGTGCACTGGCTGCCTGTCAAAACTGAGGAACAAATGAATCCCTAAACCAATCCAACAGGGCTGTAACCAGCCTGTAAAAAGATGGGATGCAATGAGAAGAGGGAGATGATGCACTGACCAAAGTGTTTGGAAGATATGAGTTTCTTTATCCATAGTGTTCATAATTTCCCTAAGGAAACAACCTTTCTGTGTCTCAGTCTGCCATCTTTAACTAATGGTAATAAGCTACTCTATGTCATACAGACATAGGGCATGTATATTTATGAAGACATATGTTGTTGCAATTGACAGCAACATGTAAATATCTCCTTTAGATGGTATCATCTTGCACATGGGAAGGACACAAAGGACACACTGAACATGAAGAAACAAGGAGGTAACAACCTGAGCCAGGGCATTTGACATTTATTTTTCTTTGGGGTTTTGTTTGTTTGTGAGTTGATCAGACACAATCTCTTCACCAGCTTTGGAAAGAATAATATTTCAAGCCCAGAATAAGGTCTCTGAACAGTCCTATGATTAAGGCATTTAGACAAAGTATTTATGCTCAGGTATAACTTCAGAAGTCTTAGATCTACAGAGGTCAAAACCACAAGCCTTCTGTTTTTTCTGGAGTGAAACTTCAGTTGTACTATTCAAATAAAGTCAACTTTCTCTGTATCTCTTTTCCCTACCTTCCCCTACCTTCCCCTCCCTCCCTCCCTCCCTCCCTTCCTTCTTTTATAAAACAACCGTTCATCACTATCATATCAGAATGTTTTAAAAACATTAATTTATACATGTGCAGAACACGATGGGAGGTTAGAGTGTCACATTAACCTCAGAGGGAGATCTAAGGGACTTCTGGCCTGTTATTGCAGGAGTCAGATAATGAATGCTCTGACCAGGAAGACTTGGTTGATGCCATGCCACCACTGGTGTGCCATCGTGGTAGTAATCAGCAATTGCTGTACTTCAACGTGCAGCAATCCCACAACAGAAGGGTCCTCCAAGAGGTAGGATCCTTCAGGCAAGGTAGACAACTCTTTAATCTTCTCTGCATCCATGGTGATTACACCAAAGTCCACCAGTACCCTCTGAGTCCTGGAAGCATTCTTTTCTGAGGAAACCTATGCCAAGGATACATGGACCCACTTAGCTGATCACAATAGAATGTTTCTGCCACTTGTCTCCTGCTAGGCTCAGCTCAGGCTCCAATAGAGAAAACTGTTATCTATTAACAGAAGCAGAATCAGTGACAATAAAGTAAAAAATATCTCCTATCTTGGGTGCAGTTTAAAATAGAGATGCCAAGGACCTAGAGATACTTCTTTTTTCTGCACGCCCCCTCCAACAAGATTTACATGCAAGTTTGTATAGTCAAAGAACAGTGCTCATCAGCTTCAGTTATAGCACCAGCTACTCTGAGCTGTAAGTGTCCATCTCTTCCACAAAGGAGTAAAAAATATCTCTAGTCTCTAGCTGAAGTGCAAAACATGTGCAAAGATGTAAAAGATGTGATTAAGGTTGAGATACACCCCCTTTAATTCATCCATCTTAAAGTTATAAGTTCAGTCTAAGCAAGCTGAGTAACCATATGACAGTACGCAGTGGACAAAGGCATCTCTCACACATGGCTCATTATATCTTGGATGCCTCTTCTAGGTAAGATAATTCATTCCTAGAGATACTGCTTTCCTCTGTTGGCTACAGAGAAACCCAGATAACTAGTTTAGACAAGATGTGTGACTTTAAATCAAGTTAGATGAGGTGATCTAAAATATGACCCATATTACACAGTAATCTTGTAACACTGGCATAGACGAAAGTTTCTCTCTATGAAACTCAGCTCTTTCTGCCTGCAATCCTCTGCCTCATCCATGTATGTATTCCAGCTGACAGTCTTTCTGGGGGAAAATATTTAATGACAACTCTTCCACTCGTATGAACCAGTTAAAGGTCTCTGCTAATTTCTTACAGTATTGTCCAGCGGTACAAGTAGGCTTCTGAAGGAAGAGATCAGAGAGAGAATTAGGGCTCTGTGACATATCTGCTCTCTCCACTGTTCCTAAGTCAGTTAACAAGACTTACAGTAACCTGCTCACTTGAATTTAGTAAAGAAACTCACACTGAGGAGACAAGAACTGCTGTGGTCTCTACTGAGACTTATAATACGTGATAAGCTGGCATTTCTTAAAATTCATCCTGTGTTTCATTGAGATGAAGCATTCTGAGGTACCTGGGGCTTGTATAGAAATTATATTTGGGATGTCTGGAGACTTTCACTTCTGGAATACTAAGGACAAATTCTGATCTTATTGTCATGAGTGTAAACACAGACAAACTTCACTGACGTCAACGGTGTAAAAGCCATATGCTGTTCCTCCTGGAGCTGACTTCAAATGAACTGATGGGCATCATAGACCTCCCTGGGTACAAATGAGAGGAGAATCTGTTTGTTAAACCTTTCCTGGTTGAATATACTCTTGGTAAGAATTTATTGTACAGCACTGCAGAGCTATAATAGAGAAAAGAACTTGGAGCAACACTGCTCAAAAACTGGTTCTTTCACAATGAAGAGACTACAGTATATTACAGCCGTCTCTCAAAATGTAGGACTAAATGAGGAAGAAAAAAACAGCTGTAAGAAAAGGTCAGAGCTGGACAACATGCCATCCTCACTGCTTGCTGGCTGTTCTATATCTGACCTGCGTTTGGAATGACAAGTGGCCAAGGCTTTATTTCCATTCGACTTGTTTCAGTCATAGACATTCAACATAAAATAATAAAGAGTGAAACATTTTTATAGTGAATTGTTGGATAACATTACATTCCTACCTTTCCTCAGCATTTTGAGGTTCATGGAGAAAAAAAGGTGCTAGACAAGGGAAATAAAGAACTGTGGTTTTAAGATAATCAAATCATCTTATACTTTGTTACATTCTAAATCTTTATCGTCTAAACTGCATTACAACACCTTAAGCAAAGACTAATCTTTAAGTACATATTCAATCACATTTATTTCTGCTCAGCAAGAAAGAAAAAAGAAAAATTAATAGCTATGCCAGCCACTAGTTTGCTTATACTGGTGTAGATCCAATATCATGCTGGTAAGAGCACACTGAGCAGCCTATGCAGAAGCACAGATTTCCAAATGCCCTAATCACCCCTAAAAACTCCTACAGCTCTTTTCTTCACTCAGAGATGATAGCCTTATAACTCAGCACATTTCTCCAGCCAGTGTGTCTAGAAATTATTGTGATAATGTACAAGATATGCTGCCGTCACACTTCATCACTTCTTATTATGTACAGCATCAGCTACTGACTTGATGGTTGTATAATCGAAACTCTTGTATACAGCATGTCTTTAGCCAGATATAGAAAAAAAATTAAAGTGCAAGTTTTACATCTGAGCTACATGTATATGGGGTAATCTGTGTCTCTGTTTTTCTTTAACTGATCTCTTTAAGTAATTATTGACTGCTTCTACTAACCCATGTTAAGCAAAGAGATGTGGGTGGCCTGAAGACTGACTGACTAAATTATGCAGGAATAAAAGATTAAAATGATTCTTAGATCATCAGCGCTAACCCTGGTGTTTGTAATCTTTAGTCCAATGGACTTTTCAAATATCTACTTCAAGTCCTTCTCACCCCTCTTACCTTGTAAACCACTAGGCCCTTATACAAAAGATAAAATGATACAAAAAACTATATTCCAAAACTGGAAAATAACCTGAGAAATCTAGGGCATTCCCGATTTAAAGGCATGGAGGAGGTAACCATTTCGAGTTATTACAGAATAAAAATCCTTCCTTAGAAAACTCCTAAACATAGCTAGGGAAACATTTCACCCCTTGTTCTCTAAACATCTACTAGTGCTGTAAGATGCAAATTATTGAGAGACTTTTGCTTTGTCTCTTATGTTGTTACAACCAACATTTTAGACTCCTGCAACAACATGCAATTTGTAGGATGAACCTAGAGTCACACTGAAATAAATGCAAAAAAAATCAAGACAGTCTGATTGGGGGAAAATTCACTGGGTGAATGGTTTACTGTGAGCACATCTCACTGACTACGGTCATGAAACACTTCTCATTAACACTAGAAGCAGTAAGACTCTTCATTCAATGTCTTCTCTTCAGCTATGCCACTTGTCTTCTTTCTAAAAGAGGAATGGGAAAAATAATGGCAGTCAAGTTATTTGGAAGATAAGAAAGATAGTCCTGGCCCTGGGAGGGAAACAACAGTAATTAGGATTTATCATGCATAAATATATCAGAATAGATAGAAGTTATGTGTTCTTTCATATCCTCCTGCCTCGATTTTGGGGAATATCAGAAGCTAAATATCCATAACTTCTCACAGACTTAGTTTTTTCATTCTGGGTCATCCCTCTCCTGTCATTTTTCCCCATAGGCTTAATTAGCTTCATGTTGGAACAATGCAATATTCTTACCTTATCTGTCTTACTTGGGAAGCTATTTCAACGCTTGAGGTGTCAGTTAATTTTTGGTGTAAACATATCCATGATGAGTTTGTCTATATTATTTTCTGCCAGAATTATCTTCTAACATAAATATTTCTACTCTGTGAAGTAATTCACTTACCTCGCACCAGATTAAACAAGTCAAGTTCTGCTGATTAATCTCTTAAGGTGTGCTTACTATTTTCCTAATCTTCCAGTCTTTGTTTGATAGCTGATCTACCCACATGGTTCTACATCAGGCTTTCTTAAGGTTTATGCAGTGGTCTTAAAATCTTGCCTGTTGTGCTGAAAAAATAACCAAAACTAATCCAATGCTTTTATTATTGCCCTCTACAACTCCCTGAAAGGAAGTTGTGGTGAGCTGGGGGTCGGCCTCTTCTCGCAGATAACTAGTGACAGGACAAGGGGGAATGGCTGCAAGTTGCGCCAGGGGAGGTTCAGGTTGGAGATGAGGAGAAATTTCTTCTTGAAAGGGTGGTCGGGCATTGGAACGGGTTGCCCAGGGAGGTGGTGGAGTCACCGTCCCTGCGGGTGTTTAAAGAAAGGTTGGATGTGGTACTGAAGGACATGGTTTAGTGGCTAATAGGTGGTGGGGGGACGGATGATCCTTGAGGTCTTTTCCAACCTTTACGTTTCTATGATTCTGTTCTATGATTATCCCTTTTCATGGCCTTGCTACCTTAATAATTCATAGTTGTCAGGGATCCTAAGGGTATCTAATTTTTTTTGTTGCCAACTCAACTACTACAGAACAAGTCATATGATGAATATCTAAATCAAGGACTTTGCACTGTACATACTTCTTCTGTTAAAAAAAAAATAAAAATCTATGATGATCTGGTCCATTGCCAATAGATTTCATACCTAATTCTTATACCAAGATGTAAGAATATGTTCTGTAGGTCTGTTTCCAAGACCAAATCTTGAAGCAATATAACTAATAACAGCTCTTCACTCACATCTTATTCACACAGCCATGAACTACTTGGAGTATTTGTTCAGTTTCAATTATTTTCATATTACGTTGCATGTATGTCCTGAATCTATAATGAAGACCAGAGTTTTTGCAATTCTATTTCTATGTTATCAGCTTTACTTTTCAATGGCTCTTCAGTTTGTAAGACAAAAAATTAATGCATTAATTTATGTCTTCATTTCTGAATGGTATTCCAGCGTTCAGGACTGAAGGTATAAACCTAATCCTTTCAGATTATGTGTTAGTTCCATGCTAAAGGTGATGGAAAGTGCCAGTTCAAAGCAAAGGTACCAATACAGAAATGGTGTTTTATTTCTATTTGCCTGTTGTGTTATATTGCAGCTATTGCAAAGGACAGTGACAAATTTAAGGTTACCTTTGACTACATGATATTTTTTGGTAGGTGCTTGAAGATCTACAAAGAGAAATAATACTGTTACATCAACACTAAGTGTGCTTCCCATGCCCCACAGGTTAGAAATGTCCTAGCCTCTGGTTTAGATTAATTTGTATGAGCTGTAAATAACTTAATCACTGCATTTTTTAATCTGTCTTACTGATATATTAAAGCCAATTTTCCTTAATAAAATATATCTATCTGAGCAGGCCTTGTAGGAAAGATAAATGGTATAATAAATTTGAGTAAGACATTCAAGATGCATAGTTTGATTAAATTCTCATCAAAATCCATGCGAGTTCATTAGGGTTTAAGAATGTGACTTCTTTATATTTAAAGTTCTCTGTAGCTCGCTAGCCAATCTTTACAAAAGATATTTCACTTTGGGGATGTAGTTTCACGACCAGTTTAACCCAGTCTATGGATGGACTCTTGGACAAATGGGTTGTTCTGCCTTTTGTCATGTTCTTAGCTACATGTTTCCAAGGCTTCCCATAAGGTCATCCAATTAAAAAACAAACTTACAGAAGTGGATTTGTTTTCAGCCACACTCCAACTTCCTGACTTGACTGACCAAATACTTGTGCTGAAAGTGGGTGACAAAGTGCATGGCTAGGACCAAGGGGAAAGGTGGCGACTGCCCCCATCAACAGTGATACAGATCAGCTGCACTGAATGTGAAATTTAGATCATCCTTATGTCAAACTGGCATTTAATTTGGTCATTTGATATGATGATTGGACAACGTTGCCCTTGAAGGATTGCCCTTCTCTGGACAACGTTCAAGGCAGACATCAATTGCAGACAACTGATGGAGCAGACGTCATACACTCAAGAGTAAAACAAGGAAAAATCACATGTCTCCTTTTGCAATGAAAGGTGAGGAGCTACTGCGTAAAGCAATAGTTAGCTTGCCAGTGCTTCAGCAGCAGCTAAACTATGGGAGCCAAAGGGATTTTCCCTGAGGATTGATTGTAAATGTCAGGGCTAAGCTCTGGATCAGCTGCTTTGGAGCACTTATATGTCAGCGGCAATACGGAAACCAGAAACCTCAGAGAACTCAGGGAACTGGAAAATCACACTGAACATCTGAATATGCAGCAGAGAAACACACCATTTCTAAAATCATTTGCCTTCTTCATAGAGCAAATTGAAATTGCCTCCAAAATTGTATAAAGTTTCAGATCTGGACCTGGAAGGATCAAAAATTAATGGGCTACTTCTTATATTGAGATCATACATCCCTGTTTTCTTAGTGACCTATATGTCTCATCTGATCTTCATCTGGTCTCTCTGAGCTCATTTGCTAAGTCTGCATTCCTACCCATAAACCCCATACAAGTTATTCTCTGCTGCTTGTCATAAACTGAACTAAGGTGTCAGTGATGTGCCTTTTGCTTTCACCCTTCTCCCTTCCTTTCTGACTGCCTGATCTCATGTTCTGACAAGGAGTATCCGTTATTTAAAGGTACCTAGGTCCTGGCGCACAAAAGATCTCATTTTTGTTTGATTATTTTTCTTTTCTTCATGGAAAGTTGTTTATGCTTGTCTGAGAAGTCAAACTGAGGAGCAGCAAGCCCAAGACCTCATCGGCAATAACTAAACGGTTTATTCTATAAGCTGACCTTTCTGAGGGTTTCTGTTTGCAACCCTTCGGTGCTGTACTTTCTTTGACTACAGCTTAGGGCAATATTTAAAATAATCTCTGTGGGGTTTTGTTTGTTCGTTTTGACAACCAGAAACTAGTATATTGCTTTATTATTTTGTACTGTTTAGACTTAAGCTGTTTGAGAGTGTATATCGAAAGTCTGCATGCTGCTTTCCCTATCAAAATCTGTTATTCTCACAGTGTTATAGCAAACAACATAATGACTCTTTCACAACATTTCAGTTCCTTGACCTTTCCAAAAACTCCGTATTTTCATTAATTGCAGAGATTATACAACGCTCCTTCAGGAGAACTGTCTTTATCATTTTGTCACCTCTGTAAAGGAAAAAAAGAATAATTCACCACCATCTTCTGGAGCCATTCACTGGGTAGCCTCAAACGTTCACTTTCCTTTAGACAGCTAAGTGAGGTTCCCGAGTTAAGAGTGTAATCATGTTAAATTACTGTTATAATCCAAGGAGAGGAGAGAGGGACACATTGCCAAATAATAATTCAGAGCTCTAGTGCTTTGGATTGAGAGATCTCTATCTCTTTGTCTGCAAAAAAGAAGCCCAGGGACACCGTGCAGAACAATGCCACCAACTTTGCAAAGAATGTTGAGCAGTGAGGGGGCTTGGATAGGGCTCCCCAGGAAGGGACTGAACATGCTCCAAGCCTGCTCTGTTGGGTGTTAGAGACTGATGCTATAAGCGATATTGCTTCATTCCACCCTAGTGATAATTAAAGATGCTTCGTAAAAAGAAAAAAAAGAAAAAAGTTGAAATCACTGAAATTAGTTTGGAGCCACGCTTCATATATATTTTAGCAAGATAAAGACATTCAAATCTTTTAAATAGCCTGGAAATTGTCATCTTATATGCACATTAAACATAAGACACCAATAAAATTATCTTTAGATGAAACCTAGCCAAACATTCAGTGAAACTAGGACTGAACTAACATCACTGAACCAGCAAATATGAACAGTCCTTGCGTATTTTTAGAGATTCCTAATAATCTCTTTGCAGATGGAAAAATGTAGTTTTAAATAACTGCTGCTTGGGCAAGCAAATAACATCAGTACGGAACAGATGAGTCTATATTTTGCACCTTATACATTCTTGCCAAATTCACTATTTAATTTAAAGTCTTATTAAGGATGAAATGAGTATTTATTCAAATAAAATGGAGGCAGAAGCAAAGTCCTACAGAATTCAATGGCAAAATTTCCTTTGGCTTACAAGAGGTCACAATATTATTACTCAACACATCTTGTTCCATGAACATTTGCTGTGTCTACTCATTTCTATTACTTAAATGACACAAGGAGTGATAATTGTTCTTTGCTCCTCTTATCCCCTAGTGCTGTTGAAGTGGACTAGATGATTCAATCAGACTCCCACTAGAAATAATATCCAGGTCCCGAAACAACTTTAAAAAATGGAATTTTAAAGACCAAAAATGTTTCATTAAAAAATACCCAGTTGGTTATGGCTCTTACATCTGACAAGGGTCCAGTTTGCCTAGAAACATATGGACCAGTCACACAGGATGGCTTCAACCCCACATGCACAAAGTGAGCTTAGTGCCACACACAGAAATGGCATCATCGTCTCGACCCTGTCTTTTCCTGTACCATCACTACAGACATGCTTTGCAACTCTGAATATGTTTCACTTATGTTTCAGTTCTAATGTGGTCAAAATTAATCTTGTTTAGATCTAAGAGCTGGACCAGATGACCTCCAGAGTTTTCTTCCAACCTACATTATTCTGTTATTCCCTGTACACTGTTACTTTTTGTTGTCACTTTTTCTTTGCTATAAAGTACTTAATTTGATTATGTATTTATTAGATTAATAATATTATATTAACATTGTGCAACAGAAACTCTGCAAATTCCTCAGCATCCTCTTCTTTATCCAGCAGTAAAGCCCTGTAATAAACTTGAAGCCAACAAAATCACTCCAGATATTTCCTAAGGTAGCCAAGTCTGCTTACACTAACAATGTTCAGCAGATTATTTATAGCAAATAAATGATGTTTTTAGATATTCAGAAAATGTCTCTCATTCTGTGATTTTGTGCTTAATGGCTTTAAAGAAGAAACAAGGATTTGCATTTCTGGTCCCTTGTTATCTCTATCTCCCTCTCTCTTTCTCTCTACCTGTTTTTTTTTAAGTTGCTTCTTTGCCAACTGAATTATAATTTCAAAAAAGGTATAAGAAAGTGAGACTTCAGAGACCTTTTACTTTTCAGCAGTTCTGCACCATGGTCTCCAAACCAACTCCCAGCCTGCTGACCTTCTGTCAGGAAACCACCATAAACTGACAAGATAGCAAAATCCCAGAAGTTTTTGTCTTGATATCAGACTCATAGCCATGCCAAAGTTCCCTTAGTTCCCTAGTCAGCCTGACACCTTTGTCTTCACATCAGCTACTCACCTGAGCGAACAACATTTTGCCAGGAGAAAAATATGTCAATTGATAATTTTTATGTTTTAATTGAAAATATATAAAGCTAATGTTCATGACAGCATCTAAGGCTAAACTCTGAGTGTGTTCTGAAGATCAAAGGAGATTTTACACACTGCCATAGGTGTGCAAGACTCCTTCAGGCAAACTGGGAGAGATTTCATGAGTCTCTGAATCTGTCTTGTTTGTTTATCATGGTTCATTAGTATTTGTACTCCTCTAATCCCTAGAAGTTCCAGATATACACCAGAATAAACTGGAAAAACAGACATTTGTGAGCAAAAACTTAAGAAGACTCCTTCGCCATGGATATTCAGAGCCTGAAGAGGTAGAAGCGTACCAGGGAAAACCTTCCCTTTTATCCTCACCTGTACAGCTGGGAGCAGTGGGACATGGGGAGAGATGTATCCATTGCCACTTTCCACAGCGGCAGTCACAAAGCTGTACAGTTTCACATGCAAGCTCATATCCCTTTTGAAAAAACATTTTTTTACCTGTAGTTATTTCTCTCTATGTGTATTTACATAGTTGTATATATGTGTATGTCCACTTAGGTACATAGACAGAATTAGATAAGCATACCTGAATCAAGGTGTAAAAACCTTACTGATACTTCTTATTCTTACTAGTACTCACACCTCTTATTTTGACAGTCAACTTTTAAGAAGTAAAGAAGTTAGATGGTTTATATGAGATCCTACCTTAATATGTTATCCTGGTGGGTCTATATAAAGGGAAAAAATTTTGCTGGACGGGAACAGCAGTAAGTTCTATGAAGTCAGAGGACCCAACATTATAGCTATGAAAGCCTATTTAGCCCCTGAATATGACACAATTCTTACATTTCTGTTATTTATAAGTAATAATAACAATAATATTGCCAATTTTCAACAAGACTGATGTAATGGATAGACTAGCCTCTGACTTACAGTGTGCAACAATGCCTGAGTAATCATCATCTTAACGTTTGGATAACTTCTCATTGCACATAACAGGAACATTGTTTTGAAAGGTTTAAGCAAGCATAGCATATTATAGACAAAAGAAATACTTAAATCTTCAAACCACTGTGCACAAGCATTTTGTGCTGTTGCAGACAATAGAGCTCACTATCGCTTCAGCTCAACCCTATAGCTAGTACTTCAGTCCCCGAAATTAATCAGAGCTGCACAATTCAAAAGCAGCACAAAATGATTAATTAGAATCGCTTGTCAAACAAAAGAGACCTACTGTGTGGAGGGAAAGAATGGGAAGGTAATAGGAGCAAAAACAAATCCTGATAACACAAATTAGGTTGAGAAATCTATCCCACTAGGAAAGAATTGAATAAGCTGGATGAGGCTGATTACACTTTGCTTGTTGAGTTGCATCCAGTGCAGCTGCTCCGAGGACTAGCAGTGTCGAAGTTATCCTTGAGCTCTATCTGGATTTCGATCTCTCCTGAAAATAATCACTCATACACCTTCATAATGGTTATTTTTGGGACTTCTTCCTTTCTCTAAACTAAAGCAGATATTAGCCAAAAGCTTCAAAATATGCCAGGTGGATAGACACACAAAGCAAAAGTGATGAAATAAGTTTTCTTTTAGATTACCTGGCTGAAAGTGTATGCCACAGCTGTGCAAGGCAGAAAGAAAGGCAAAATACATATACAGTCCTTAAATAGTCTCAAATAGTTTAGATATGGTCACCCTTCTTTTCTCTAGTAGTTAGTGCCTGTACCATTAGCTGTCCTAGCTCCACTTGTGCTCCAAGTCCTCCTCTCCACCCACTTTTTGGCTTCTCCAGAATGCCTACCCCAACCTCATTTACCCTTAACTCATTGCAGCTAGTCCTGCCTACCCATCTTCTCTCCCTCCCAAAAAGAAACTTTTGCAGTCTTTTAATTTCCCTCTATTCCCATCCCTACTGGTCTATCGTACTACCAGAGGAAGAGGAAAAACAAAGAGGAGAGGAAAGAGGCCAAATTAGAATCACAGAATCATAGAATAACCCGAGTTGGAAGGGACCCATAAGGACTATCAAGTCCAACTCCTGGCTCCACACAGGACCAGCCCAATCAGAGCAGATGACTGAGAGCGTTGTCCAGACGCTTCTTGAACTCAGCCAAACTCAGTGCGGTGACCACTGCCCTGGGGAGCCTGTTCCAGGGCCCTACCACCCTCTGTGACCTATGACTGCATTGTCCTTCAGGTGTTTTTCAATAACTCCCAGTATAATTTTCTCCATAATTTGACCAGGCACTTAAGTGAGACTGACAGGCCTGTAATTACCAGGGTCTTCTTTCTTGCTCTTCTTGAAAATTGGAACGATGTTTGCCAGCTTCCAGTCAACTG
>VWZZ01007984.1:0-17843 GCA_013399095.1 Psophia crepitans | reverse complement strand
AGCAGCTACCAGCCACCCCCACCTCCGGTGCAGACCCCCCCGTCCCCCGCGGGGCGGTATCGCACGGGACAGACACCCATCGCTGACCACCCCGTGCTGGAGGTGCCCTTTCCCTTCAGCCCTGCTCGCCAACTTAACGAGCCGACTGGGTTTTAACAACTCCTCAGTGCCTTGCTGCGCCCCTTCCCCGCCGTGAAGTTTAACGGTGCCAGTGAACGTAACAACCAACAGTAGAGGGGCTGGGGGGGGGTGTGGAAATCAGGGGAGATTAAAACCACCCCCCAACGCTCCTGCGGTGGGAACTACAATAAAAGTAGGTGTGTGGAAACAGCGTTTCAGAACTTACGTTGAAATTCCATTTTGAGGCAAGTGAGGCCGTAAGACAAGGACGGCACTGGCGATTTGGCCGGGGAGACCCGGCGCTGCCAGCCTGCGGAGGAGCAGCGAGCTGGGGGCACACGAGCTCCTCACGCGAGCCTCCAAGGGCCTGCGGCACGCAGAGGCAGCACCAAAAGCCCGATCCCGGCACCGGTGTAACGGCACACGCGGTCAAGGCTGCGGCGAACAGAACGGCGCCTCGCTGCCCGTCTCCGAACCAGCCTTCCTACGCCACAGAAACTCGCCCTACGGCTACCGGCGGCGCTGGGGAGACAGAGTCCTGCTCCCGCCGCCACCTCCGCAGCCGGGGTTCAGGGAAAGAGAGGGAGGGAAGGAGAGAAAAGCGTTGCCTGTGTGCTCTACGGGGACCGGGTCAAGGTCTGTATCTACAGAGCAAGGACAATCCAAACGAGAAGAGGGAACAGCACCCGCGCGCCAGCGGGCAGGAGGCCGGCGGTAGCCAGGCACGTTGGCACGTGTACGGAGTAAGACAGGGACAGGCTGCCGCAAGCGTAACAGCTTCTCTTTAAATTAAAAGCAACACATCCACGCAAGTGCTTTGCATCACATCCCACAGCACTCGTCACACAGGCTCCAAACACACAGGCAGGCATTCCCTTCCCATACAACTTGTTTTTAAAAAAAAAACAAAAAAAACAAAACAAAACCAAACCAAACCCCCAAAACACCCAACAATAGGTCCCTGGTTTTGACTTGGAGATAAAAAGAAAAAAAAGCAATACTACTTCCTTGCTTTACAGAAGAACGACGCCCCTCTTGCCCAGACGTGGTGTTTCCCCCCTTCCAGCCAGAAGAGGCCACGCTCTCTCCAAAAACAGATCCACAGGAGTTGTTCCGTTCCTCAAACACATCTCAACTGCTTTTGTCCTCAGGAAGACTCCAGAGCAACCGGCCTGTAGGAAGCTCCACGTGCACGGAGGTTGTTTAGTTGTGGGGTTTTTTTTGTTGGGTTTTTTTTGTGTGTTTTGTTTTTGAAGCCATTGTTTTTCCTCTCTGTTAACTAAAAGGATCAGCCCGGACCATGCAACAGCAATTTCGGAACTCTCCAAACACGCTCCTTCTGAGGTGGAGGCTCTGCAAGTCTCCTCCAAAGTTTAGAGCCCAAAAATGTATTTGAAGGCAGTTGTCAAGCATGCCAAAAATGAAGCTGTATTAAGGGAACGACTGTACCAAGTACTACAGTACCTACTTTGGGGAATTAAAAAAAAAAAAGGAAAATAAGGAGGAGTTCTCCAGTTTCTTCACGTAACGGGGATGGCAGGCTGTGAAGAATGCCCTTAGATTATCAGGGAGGCTAACGCCCAGGCCGAGTCCAGCCCCCTCGCACCAGCTGTATTGAACAAGTCTGCCCAGCTTCTACCTGCGCAGATGTGGATCCGAAGACAGAGGGACCCCGAGCAGCACGTCAAACCTGTTCCCACAGAGGCAAGGATCTCTGTCCGGAGAGGGGACAACGCAGCAGCTGGGATGGCCTCGGTCCGGTCTCAGTGGTCCATGTCCTGCGTGTTCTCTCCAGGATACAAACGTGAGGGTTGGAGGACGTTGGTTTAACATTTCTCTTGTACCCGTTTCCCTTTGCGAAGGGTGAAGCCGTTAACCTTTGGCAGTTCCCTCCCCTCCCCAACCCCATCCCAAGTACTGCCCAGCATGGTTCACAAGCACGTGTTTAATGATCATCTGTTGGGTCCGTCCTCCAGTCCCACTGGCGCTCCCTCCCCTTCTGGCTGATCGTTTGGGGTTCCATGCACACCACGGGAATGGTTTTATCCTGCTATGCCAGGCTGCAGTCTCCTGGGTCACAGAACTTGGGGTTTATCGTATCCTGGTGAAGAGGTTGAGAACAGATACAGACTCCTGACAAGAGAAGACAAAGCAGGTTCTAAGTACTCCACGGCTCTGCTGCGGTGTTATTCCACGCGCTTTCGGATTTGGTTTGGTTCTTTAACTACACCTGCTAATCTGGTGGGGTATCTCTAAGCCCAGGGCATGATCCAAGCTCACCATCCAAAGTCCAATACCATAAATATTCCCATGGCTTTTTTCCCAGCTGAGAACAGGGAGCATGGCAGGCAGGCGGAGCGTGGCAAGGAGCTGTAGCCCAGAGCTGTCCGAAGCCAGGGGGACCCAGCAGCAAGCGACGCCAGCTCCCCGCAGCTCGCTCCTCAAGATGTCTCTGCCATTCTCCGCCGCCTCTACCAGACACCCAGAAAAGCTCTCAGACCACCCGGTACAACCCGCTTTCGGTGACGGCCAGTTGTCAGCGGCAGCATCCATAGTCCCATCACCACCCAGCCACCGTTTCAAGCAGTTTGTGAGGAGCGGGGGGATAACCACCTCTGAGGACCGGGCCAGTTCACAGCAGCACGCTAGCAGGGAAAATGGGAGGCTCAGGGGGAGCTCCCTGAAATGCTGCTGTGTTCAGCAGCCCTGTAACAGCCAGGAGAAGGATGTTTGGTCACGCTGCCTTGGGCATGCAAATGAAACCTTTTCTTTTCACCCGATGGCCACAAATCCCTTTATGTCTTCGCAAAGTTTAACCCCTCACCGCATCCAGCCCTCGATCTGCAGGGTATGCTGAAGAGATCAGAGGCAAGGCAGCATAACGGAGCAAACCTGGGCTGAATTCACCCCCAAAGGCTGAGGCTCCCGCAGGACACGGCTGCAGCCACCCACACAACGCACCCTTACCTTTGTCGAGCGAGTTTTACTGAAGACATTCCAGAAGCGCAAGGTTTCGTCTCCAGCTCCTGTGACTATGGCCTCCCCATCAGGGGACATCGCCTAAGGCCAAGAGAGAGCAACCTTTAGCATGTTACATTTTTGAGGTTGAAAACAAATCTTCACTGGAACACAGGAGAGAAATTTAACTCTCCTTCCTACTTGGCTGGTGGTGAGAAACCAAACAACTCCCTCTGCTTTCACGTGCCTTATTCAGTCTCGGTAGGTGCCAAATCAAGCACTTGCATCCTACTTATGCAGCTACGGAACACAGGGGTGGAATTAACACAGGAATCCTTTTTATGAGAAGTAATCTGAGCCATTTGTAATTGATAATTGACACTATTCTTCCCCGAATTATAAATGTGAGTTAAGGCAGGAAGCGTGGTATGACTGGCATTTGCCAGCTCCATTAGTCACTTATGTTGGAATCCACCTCGCAAAACAGTATCAACATATTTATCACCTCTGCTACGAATCCACCGAAAGCCCTGTGTAACAGTAACAAAGGAGGTAGGAGATCAGCGCAGATAAACCGCACCAAGCATTTTAATGACAAATTAGGAGGACTGAAAGCATCAAATTCATCCCCTGCTGGCAGCCAGCAGTGAAAAAGTGTTCAAGTATTAAGGGACCAAGAAGAGATGTTTGTGCTTCCTCAGAAGAATTTTGGCAGGCTTTGCTATTCATTAAAGCCTCACATCTCCATAGCAGCAAATCAAAGTAACCCTTGCAGGCAAGGAAACCAGACACAGAATGTTTTCCATCGCTTGCAGGGCAGCATTCAGATCTGTGCCCAGACTACAGGGAGGTGACAGCGCCACTGGCACTGCAGCTTCGGGTCCCGTCCCAGCACGCGCGCCACCAGATGAAACAGCCGCGGAAGTTTTCAGAGACACGGTCATCGCTTACCAGATATAAGACTCGGTACGAGTGCCCCGTTAGCTTTGCTACTTGGGTTAACGAGGGGTATTTCCAGACGAGGATCTGGTTCTGTGAGTATCCGTGGGTACTCACCTGAAAAGGGAGAGGGAAATATGCATCACACTTCCTAACACAAGACAGCTCAGCAGCAGGACTGCTCAGGGAGGAACTCACTAGCTCGTTGGCGTGTTTCGACCAGGCCAGGTTGCACACTTGCGACCCAGTGTCGATGCACTGCAAAGGCTGCCCGGTGAGCGTGTTCCAGAAGCGTATGCAGCGGTCAGCGGTCCCACCGCCAGAGGCAAGGAGTCCGTGCTGGTGCGGAGACCAGGCGATAGCTTTTACTGCTGCAAGATGTTCCGTGTACTGTTGGACAGGACTCAGGCTGGAGTGATTCCAGACGAGGAGCTGGCAGAGAGGAGAGACGTGATCAAACTTGCGCTGCGATCATGCATCTGCAACACCCACAAGCCACGATGTCGCACTGGGACTGACGAGGGCGGCTAGACAAGAAGATGATTTCCCACAGCTCTGTCCAAGCACGTGCATCTCCGCTCTGCACGCGCAGGCCTGAAGCCAGTCCCATCCCACCACCACGCTCAGCCGAGGAGCCACTCGCCACTGGACCACAAGGAAGCTCCGGAAGTTAAGCTTACAAAGCCAAAGACACAACGTCACTAAAGGTGAACTCAAACCCTTCTTTTGTCTTTATGGCTCTATTATTCTAGAACACATTTAGAAATATGCTCAAGTTCATCAGCAGTTATTCTGAGCAGGAGGAACTGGGTACAACCGTGCTGTCACACAGACACTGGGCAAACTCACTACCTAGCAACCCGCTCCAAAGGGCTCTGAACACTGCTTCTCCGCAACAGATGCTTCTTCCATATGGTGCTCAGCGAACTACAAGCCTTCATTATAGGTATCAGAACTTATGTGGCTCTAAACTAAGTTTCCTTCTATATACATAAACATTATTGCCAACAACTTGACTATACACTACCTAAACAAAGTCGGGAAGTACAGCTTAGCAGTAGCTTTGTTGAACTCAAATCCCTGAGTCAAGCTATAGATTTAATCAGCCAAACACAGAAGCAAAATTAAATTTGCCTTTTAAATTTTATTAGGGAGAAGAGACTGAGTAGAAGCTTAGCATGATTTCTGTTTGGACATAGTCCAACAACTGAAAAAAAAACCCCTTTCAGAGAGGCTAAATATCCTTAAAGAAAGGGGGTCTGACACTTCTTGGTGAAGATCTAGAGACATCGAGCCTCACACGACTCCTTGGAGGTACCATACCTTGTTATCATTCCCTCCAGAGGCCAGGAGCTGGTGGTCTGTAGACCATTTGAGCCCACAGACCTCCTGCCTGTGGCCCTGGAGCCGCCGCTCAGACTGCAGGGGTGGGGTGCGGATGTCCCTCTGAAGGATCATCCTGTCTCGACTCCCAGAAGACAGCTGGTCCGCATTCCACGCCAAGGCACCTGTAACGCAGGCAGAGCACGAGGGCACGTTGTGGGAGTCCCGCGGGGGCGGGCAGGCGGAACACAGCCACCACATTGCCAAGATTCAAAAAAACTAGTAATTAAAACCCCCCAGCGCTTACAGATCCACTGTCTGAAGCCCTAGAGTAGTGTACAAAGACAGATTAACCTGCACAAGGTTACTGAAGGTATCGGTAAATCCCACTGCACAGAGCAGCAAAGCACAGAAATAGAACTCAGAAGGTGCCTCGACTTCCAAAAATCTCACTTCAGCATTCAGATTCACAACACCTCTGAGTCAAAAAAAAAAAAAAAGGTCCCTGTAGAATAAGGGAACTGGAAATCCGAGTGTAAAGCAGCCTGCCTGCAGGGCTGAAACCGGAAGCCAGTGGCAGTGAAAAAAGATGTTGTAACCAAACGTAAAACGCCTCAGACTTGGAGGAAACACCTGCTGCAATAGTCAAACACCGCCACACCCAAGATCAGAACACACAATTACTAGATGGTAATATTTTGAAAACTGCTCAAGACATAGCAGGGAATAAAACCCAATTCTTGTGCTTTTTGAGTTCTGCTATTTCAAGCAGAGCTCTTGCTCACAAGAAAAAAGGCTCAATCGCGAAGAAACAACACACCTGAAACCCCTGCCTCCCACCTCCTTACCGACTCTGGCTGTGTGCCCCTCTAGCATGGAGAGCTTTTTTCCTGCAGCTGCATCCCAGATCTGTACAAAGCCCTTGTGAGTGCCAACAGCTACCAAGTTCCCCTAAATGAACAGAAAACAACAACCAGTAAAGCCTGTAAGTAAAGACAGACGTAAAAGAAAAGCTAGAAGCTGAGGAAGAGACCCGAGATAAATCCCACAAGATGCAAAGCATCCAGAGTTCCTGCATCTTACATGGTTTCCCTACCAAGGGGGACAAGCAGCCTGGAATATATTTATTGTAAGATGATGTTGTCAAGAGCTGGAGAAGCAAACTGGCTCTTTCTCCCTCCCACACCTCCTAGCAAACATCTCGAGAATCTCAAGAAACAAGCAGTCGCTCTCCACCACCTCTCATTTACCAGAGGAAAATAGTGCAGACAGGAAAACACATTTGATTTGTGATGCATACAGCACGTCTGGGAAAATACAAGAAAATAACCCAAGAAGTTAAAACTTGTGAGGAAGAGCGATACAGTGATGGCGTCTAAGTGTTTCAGCTGCCGTCGTCGATAACGTTATACTGACCCGTTCTGACCAGCCCACAGATGTTACAGAATCGCCTTCCACAGAGAGATCACACAGTCGGGTTACCTTGAAAGCAGGACAGGACGGAAGAAGAAACACTCGTTACTGTCATGCCACTCTACCAGCCATCTCCCTAACTGGTCTCCCTAACTGGTGGCGCTCTGTCCCAAAGCGGGTACAAGCACCAAGTGCCTCACGCAGCATGTCCCACAGCTCTGCAAGACACCGTGGCTGGAAGAGACCTACGGCAACAGGTACTTCGCTCTCCAGGCGCTGCTGATCATTTACCTGGCTAGTGCAAGCGCTCCATAGGTAAACACAAGTCCCAAGGCCAACGCTGAGGACGTTAAGAGAGGACCAGTCCACCAGGTTCAGGTAGAAGTCGTCCTGCAGCTCTGGGGCATCCAGCACTTTGAAAGGAATCTTTGAGATTTTCCGAGTTGGTTTTCGAGGCGATCTTAGCAGCTTCTGACTGTTTACAGAAACAGATATTAAACCAACTACAGGATCTTGCACATCACAGCAGATAGTGGACCCAGTGGCAATTTTGTGTGCCTTGGAAAGAAGCCCTAGAGAACCTCACCGAATCTCCTGTCCCAACCCTTTCAGTCTGTGGAGAATCAGTATTACCTTTTGTTGCTGACAGGAGACAGGGAATACGGCGAGACCTCGTTGCCATCGTCTGGACTGGAGCGTTTTGTGCTGAGCGAATACTGCATAAAGAAGACACACCTAGTAAGAACCCTGGCGTGCCCAAGACCTAAGGGATCACTCACAACACGCCCTGACGCCTAGCTAACTCCAACACCCACAGTCAAATTTTCCAGATGTTTTGGTTCCTCCCTGTCCCAGGTGCTCTGAACTTCACAAAACCACCTCATCTCCACTGAAAAGCTTGATTTGATCATTTAGCACACAGTCCAGAAAAGCTTGGTTCCAACTCAGTTTCCCTGCTGGTACAGAAGTAGGAAGTACACAGCTTGCTGCAGGTACTTATGCTCTCTTCACAGGCCACCAAATCTTATCATCAACAGCTTATCTCAGTCAAGCCACAACACTAACTCTGGTAGCAGCAGCTCAGCAGAACTGTGTGCTTTGTTCCTGTGACACACACATGCAACCTCCACCGGTTTTAATGCAAAGTAACAACTTACAGTGAAGAGAGACTTCTTCTCCGGGGTAGACGGCTGCAGCCTCCTGTCTTCTGTCTGTGGGTCTTGCACTTTCTCGATCCCCGCTCCTAAGAGTTCGTTCTTCAGCAAGGCAGAGTAAGCAAGGCCATCTGTGAACCCAAACGAGCGGTTAGAGAACTCTGAAGCAGCAAACAGGTCTGCAGGGAGTGGCAGGATCACGTCTGCCTGACTTGTACATTCACACGGTCTCTTAATGAGCCTGGGCCCCCAATTTGGAATCAAGATTAGCTGCAAGCTTCCCCTCCTTCCACTCTATCAGGAAAGTGCTTCCATGGCACAATAATTCAAGGGATACAAGCAGCCTCTCGCTTCCCAGATGCTCATCAGAAGCCAGTTGAGGTGACCTGGTATTCACTCTCATGACGGGGGTGTTTCCTAAAACACCAGCATGAGTTTTTGCACAAGCACAAAGGGCTAGTGTTCCCTTAACTTCCAAACCTGCCAACAGTTTGAAATAAAAGCTAAAGGCACAGCACACATGGGTGAAAGGTGGTCTCACCTTTGCCGTTGTCTGATGTAGCATCCTTTGCTTTTCTGTTTTGACTTGGTGATTTTTCATTTTCCTGAAAGGGAGAAACATGCTGTTACCATGCAGAAACCTCATGATTTCTGATAAAACAACAAACGAAAAAGCCTCCTGGACCACAGGGACAGCCTGCTTGAAGACGTGCATTCAGCGGAACTCTTTTGAGGTAGCAGAAGACAAGCAGAGCAATCACGCCAGCCAAAACAAAATGCATCATTTCCTTAGTTCCAAGACTGAGCTGCAGGAGAAGGGAGCAAAACTTACATTTATTCTGTGGAAGTTGATGCTCCAGTTGGCCCCAGCTCTGGAGGGAATGAATCTGTCACCATGCTTACTAGGAGAAGACATCGGAGAATTGGAAGGCGTCAGGGTTCTTCTCATCTCTGCTACCTGAATTAAAGGATAAAAGACACACACAAGAACAACTGTCAATCTCAGCAGGGTCTGAAAAACATCGATGAGGTCTTGTCAAAGCTGAATATGCCCTAGTAGAAGAGCCAAGCCTTAGTTTATCCCCTTAACAGAACTAGTAAGCACATCAGAATCCAACTGTCAGGGGAACTCCTGTCAAAAGAAGCAATTAAACAGCCTCTTTCTCACTGCTCCTTCTCAGGCTGACACGGTCAAGGCAAACATGGAGAAGGCTGGAGAGGGCAGACTGCTTGCAGGGTGAACAGCAGATTCCCCAGCTGCAATCACATTCTTTTTCACAGAAAAATCTATGTTGGAAAGGGCCCCAGCTCATAACAGAGCTAATTTCAAAGTCACATTGAAGGTCACAGCCTCATCCAGTTGAGTTTTCAGCATCTCTGAGGACAATGACCCCACAGGCCCCCCTGCTGCAGTGTCTGGACGCCCTCACTCTGAACATTTTTTCCTAATATCCAGCTGGAATTCCCCGTTGCAGCTTGTGTCCATTCCTCTAATCATTCCACTGTGTACCTCTGAAGAGGTTCTGACTCCACTTTCTCCATAACCACCCACCAGGCAGTTGGAAGCACCAATTTCACCCATCCTGAGCCTCATCTTCTCCAGGCTGAGCAACACACGTCTCAGTACCTTCCTGCTCCAGCCCCCTGACCATCCTGGTGGCTTCCACTGGACTTGCTCTGTCTCATCAAGCCCTACAGTTGGTTCATTTTCCTTGTTAGCCCCCAACTTCTTTAGGTTCCACAAGTACTTACCGAGATTATTGAGTAAAAAGGCATTACTGAGCTACATAAAAATATCTTAACTCCTTTTTGCAACATGAACTGAGTTTATACATTCAAAAGCTTTGGTTATTATATTTTGGGGTTTTTTTTATATATTCAAAAGTTATTTGGTTATTCCTTGAACAGCTCAGGAACTCACACCTCCTCACAGACCAACAAAGGACTAAGGTTTGCTTCAAAGAGGTCTTCTATCTTTCAAAAGCTCAAGTGAAAACAGTCACAGGCGAGACAGACAACTTAACAGCCAGACTAAGACCATTTAGCACAGCCCATTTGTACTTACGCACGGCATCGTGTTTTCATTCTGTATGTTGATTTGGCGTAGGAGACGCCTCTCATAATCTTGGTCCATGGTGGGAAGCAGAGGGGCTGGGGAGTTCAGCAGGCTCAGGAATTTATGTTCATGAAGTCCAAGTGGTAATTAGTCTGCTGCAACAGACAGGGAAAGAAACCCACCAAAATATTACATCTCTTTATATAGGGGCAGCCTCTTCAGAATCTCCTACGCCTGTTCTTTAAACTCGAGAGCCCTTTTCCTATCCTATCGGTATCAACCTTGCGCGATACAGCCCGGGGCTGCTAATGGAAGTGTTTTTCTGTATTGCTGCTCTCAGTTGCTGATTTACACAAGCAGGTAACCAGCATTTTGTGCCTGACAGGACCTCAGCA
Organism: Psophia crepitans; assembly: GCA_013399095.1. NCBI lineage: Eukaryota > Metazoa > Chordata > Aves > Gruiformes > Psophiidae > Psophia > Psophia crepitans. The sequence goes on along the minus strand of VWZZ01007984.1, from coordinate 7,485 downwards.
GGCAACCACCACAACTGGAACAGAGACTGCAATAGTGGAAGCCAGGCTCTGCGCGTGAACCGTGGCAGCACAGTTTAACAAGCCTTCGGTACCCAGGATGGAAAAGCCAGACACCTGCAGCCTACTCACCCCTGCCCCGACCTCAGGGCGTGATAGCAGCGCACACCCCTGTGCTGAAGCTACTTGGGGTGCTTTTAGGTGTGTTGGAAGTATCGCAGTTTTAGCGCCACACGCTGCAGGAAGACGGGCAGCTGTGGACTAGGTAGCCCCTGGGTTAATAGTCAATGCCTGATGTCCGTGCTGTCCCAAACACTCCTGTCGGCTAGCATGAAGCTAGCTCACTTCTGGCCATACAGTCTATAAGCAATGTTAAGCATCCTTCGAGTGCACGCTCTAAGAGAGGGCTGCTTCACAGCTTAGATTTGGCTGGCTGAATTACAACGTGCATCTGTAAAAACAGAAAAGGCAGCTAACACTTCTGCAGGGTTTTGTAGTCACAGCCCTTCCCCAGGCTCTGAAGGGCACAGAGCAGCATCATTAGTGCCCAGCCTCCCCAATTCACACACACCTCGTGCTTTGGCCACAGCTCACATCGACACAAAAACGCCAGCGCCAGAAGAGACGCGCGCCAAGCTGGTCTGTCAACCCAAGATAAACATCTCCAAGGGGAAAGGAGGAATCTAACACACAGGCCACAAAAAAATCCCCACAATACACAGGCATCTAGAAGCTGCGCAGAATGTAAAGAGATTTTCATTTGCTGTTATTGTATAAACATTTACGGCATCTGGCTGGAGTCCCTGCTACACAAATGGAGCTGCCTCGAGGTACAAACTCGTGGCAAAATCTGGGAGGCAACTGCACGGACAGAGCTGTGCAGGGACAAGCTACACACTGCCGCGCTCAGGGCCTGCCACAAACTGCCTCCGGCTTCCTCCGCCAGCGGGGAAGGGTTGCTGCGACAGGGTTTACCTCCAAGAACAGAAAACCTACCCAGGGTTTACCATGAAAAATAGGAGGTGAGTTACCAAACTAAGAGGGGTACAGCCGCACATGCTGTAATACAGCGAGATATGATTAAGCACCACAATATTCCATGACATTAGCTTGAAAGAGAGATAAAACGCACAAACTCTGGACTGCAGTAATCAATTAGCTAGCAGAGCTACTCTCCTTTTATCTAAGCTCTTTGTTAGTACTGAAACTTGGACTTCTTACCAACGCTGACGTGCAGAGGCCTTGGCTTGCATGCCATTAAGCATGCCAACACTTCTACAGGAGCATCCCTGAAACAGACAGGGCCAAGCTGTTTCTGCGTACACCTGCTTACCTCTGCCACCTCCTCCCCCAGGGGATTCTCTTTAATTTAATACATCTCTTGCGTATGTTCTTTCAGAGCTAAAGCTGGAGAAAGCTACCAAATGTAACAGCAATCAGCTTCCACCAAATTAAGAGTTGGAGATGGCATTATTGTGAGGGAAAAATGGAAAAATCTGTGATGTTATTAACGAAGGTGGTTAAAAAAAAAAATCAAAGCATCCCACGTCACACACTCTCCCTCATTTTGTAATTTACTTACTCTTATCCTCACCTACCCATGATCTTCCAAATCTACCTTAGAGGTTAACAGGACCTCTCAAACCAAGAATTTAAACAAAATCTCTCTCCTCTCCTTTTTTTGTCTGGTTTGTTTTAACCCCACGGATAAGGGAGATCAGCTCGCAGAGCCCACACAAGGAGCACGATCAGCTGGGGAACACCACACGTTTGAAGCGTCCTCCTGAAATGCCTCAACGCAGTATTCGTGAGAGATCTAGATCTGGCTACACGGCAATGGGGCATTCCTCATACTGGGTATGAACACTTTCACTTTTAGAGCTCAGTTACAGCTTCTAATCAGAAATACAGCATACACAGAGCTAACACCAGAGGAGACTGCATAAGCAGAACTAGCAATAATACTAATAAGCCCCAAACAACCTTTTTCAGGCTTCAGATGCTTCAAAATAAAACATCAACATAACATTCATTGTATTCGAATTACCAGGACACCTTCTACCCCCCTCAGCCTCGTTTAAATTTGGGAATATATTCAGTTTTTACATTTAAAAGTTATCGTGCCTTTAGTATTCTCAGAATCTCTCACTCTTATCAGCACCTCTCATGTTTAACACCCACCCAATTTTAAGAGGGGCAGAATTAATTTCTGGAACAACAACAACAAAAAAAAAAGGGTCAGGGATTGTCCAGCTCTTGATCTAGACCCCCCTTAGGTAGGTCACATCTTGAATGGACAGGGCCACCCCAGCCTACGTTTGTTACCACAACTTCATCACCCGCTGAAAAACCCAAATAGGTGCAGGCTGCCTCTCAAATGGCAGAGAAACAATTTTGCAAACTAACTGCATTCATTCCCCTGCCAACCCTGGCATTCCGCACGCTGGCTTATTAAAAACAGATCCATACCAAGAAAAAACATTTAAGTATTTGAATACATTAAAGTTGCATCAATTAAACAACAAAAAAAGAACGGGACGCGCTTGTTCGGCACCGTAACTTTGCCGAGGAGCGTTGTGCTGAAAGTAACGTGAACTGTGGGAAAATCCAGCCAACTCAAGGACAGGACATCAGGTGTGTAAAGAAAGTAAGGTCAGTCAGAATACAAATTCTTCCCTAGAAACCAAATAAATTCCACCAAAACCCACCTTTCTTCTCCATGCATAAACTACACAATTAGTAACAAAACAGTACCCAAACAGAACACGTAACACTCGTCGCTTCTCAACATCTTCCATTTCTTCAACTAAAAGAGAACTTGCAGCCCGCACGCTCGCAGTCCTTACGGCAAAGCCTTTCTTACTCGCTTCAAGGGAAATGGAAAACCCACCCACAGACAGATTTAGAGTCGGCAAAAGCCTGCCCAAACCCAGAGACGCCACCTTCTCTTTGGGCCTGTATGTAACGGCACAGGTTTTGAGGTAAAAACACGTCATTACTCAGGTGCTGAATATTTACAAGCTCTCGGGAAGAGTCCCGTAGTTCACAAAGGAGAAAAGGATGGAGTAAACAAGTACTCAGTCCTCTAAGTGATGAGCAGCAGGATTTGAAATCAAACCCAGATGTCCTGCTTCTCCAAAGCCAAAGCTTTCATCTTCCAGCGATGTATCTGAAACCCATCACTAGGCAACACTTGCAAATCAACACGTTAAAGACCTCAGTTGGCAATGGAAACAGCAGTCCATCCATCCGTGCCAGCTAGAGAGCCCCACACCTCCTTTGTGCCAACTCCAGCCCTTGTCTGGCCACGCCACGCGCTGGTTTGGCTCACCAACAGGACAAACCCACCTACTTCGGCCCCAAACGGCGGATATTTTCTGCTGGTTTAGTAAGCAGCACCTCCGCCTCAACCTGGAGTACTGTAAGAGTATTTCCAGTTATGGATTCTTCTATTTCCCAGACTTTTGAACAAGCTGTGAAGAAAAAAAAAAAACCACCCTAAAAAGCTAAGCATTTTTGTTATGTAATAATCAGGCCCATCACAAACACATCCAGAAGGCTAAAGCAAACAGGGACAGGGAGCAGGACACTCAGCCTGAAATACCAAACCACCAACCCTTTCAAGTAACTAGCCTCCACTCAAAAACAGCAATAGCACAAAAGCTAGAGCCTAGTATAAGTTTTACCAATATTTACCTTTTTAAAGCTATAACTGAGCAACTTCTAATCCAGCAATTTACTAAGGTAGAAGTGTGAAAAGCATTTAGAAAAGTAACCATTTAGGAAAGCAGCCCCTAGCCAATGGAAGCAGGTAAAGCTTTATTTCAAAACAAAACACAGACTTTGTTGAGGCAACAAAGTCACTCCTCCAAGAAGATTGTTCCCAACCAGGTACTGCAGAGACCACGCCAACAGCAATGACAAAATTCCTTTGGTGTTACGGCGACAGACAAGATTCCCACCCTTCAGCCTCGCTCTTGAAGGCTGCAGAGATCCAACGCTCCACCAACAACCCAAGCTGCTGTGTTACCGCAAGAACCACCACACCATGTCAGTGTATTTCAGAGCATAATATGCAGCTGACTACTTCACTGAGGGTCCTGCAAACCCCCATGTTATTTCTGCCTTCCCAAAGCATCCTGCTAACAAGCACCTCCCACTCAGGGAGCTCTAAGACCCCTTCACACGCTCTTGACTCGCTACCATCAGCTCTAGAGTGCCCCTATTTTAAAAATGCCAACTTTTAGGTGACCAGCAACAGGTGCAAACTGAATTCAAGTTTGATTTGAAAGGTAAAGTGGATCAAAGGCACAGGCAAGACATTGTTTTCACCTCCCGTCTGCCCTCAGCCTCCCAGTTCGTAACAGCAGTATAGAACCTTGAGATGCTGCAATTCCATGCTAAGCATAGGAGACCAACAGGATCTGTGCCTGCTTTCACCTCCAGTACCAGAAAATAGCACCCCGTCCTCACAGGCTGTGGCCCGACCTGCAATTCAGATCAGAGGTGACAAACATTTGACTTTCTGTAACTCGCTGCACCTCCACCTGCGCTCGCAGACAAGCTGCAAGACTTCCCACAGCCCTCCAAGTCAGCTTCTGAAACTAATGCAAGGCTCCGGGTCTACCTTTCCAAAGCAACGTACGGTCCTACCAAGATGACAGAGGAACTCTGACCGGCAAGCCGCAGGGCAGCGGCGCTAATTTAGGACATTCAGGTCGCAGAGTGCTGCAGGAAGCCTGTGTGAGCCAAGGATGAAGTAATCGCGGTAAAGGGCTCTGGACACGGCATGGACTTTCATGCACCAGCAGAAATTCAGGGTTGTAACACCTTCAGGAAACAGCCAAAGCTCTGTCTTCGGAAGCGCCTTTACTAAAAATAAACATTCCCCCTCCACTAACAAATCTTCTCAGCACACCATCATGAGCCCAGAAGTTTCTCACTGGGGCTTTCACACACAAAATAGTTGCTCCAGGAAGTCTACCAAGAGCATTGCTACTGCTGCCTCTTCTACATGGAGGATGCTCAGGTATTACCACAGCTTTCAGCAGAGATGTTCCTCCTAAATCCCCACTCTCTCCCCTGCTGGAAGAAGGGAAACTGACGGAGTCAATCCTGCTGCACCGGACTCAAAGAGCTAAATACAGTTTCAACTGTTCAACCTGAGACCTGAGTGCAAGTGTGACAGTCCGTTACAGAGATCAGACTGTGAGAGTCAGCACCCACCTCCGCTGTTGAATCCACACAGCAGCCAAGCCCCCAGCTGAGGGGTTGCCAAGTTCGCTTCAATCAGCTTTTAATAAGTTAGGAGAACCGGAGGTTTGTTGCTTTACCTTCACAGGTGACGTTTTCATTCGATACACATCTCACTGCAGTGTACAGCAGTTCTGTTTGGAGCGCGGGGTTTATCTGAGCAGACATGACAATCGTGTATTCAGCAAGGGATTTCTCAGAAAATCACCACCGTTAAAACCCTTTTTATTGCCCGCAGGTAGTGATTATTTCACCTTTACACCATGCCGCTCCGTAAATAAGAGGGCCACGCCTGCTCCCAGGGACTCCGAAATAAAGTACAAAGTCTTCAGCAGTGCAGGAAGCAATGCGCTGGGAAACGCAGAGGGCGTGACAACACAACGCGTGCTCAGCGGGAGGTCATCTCTGCGCCACCCCTTACCCGTGGGTCAAAAGGCAACCTCTGCATCTAACCAACAGAAAGTCTCATATGACATTCATCTATTACGAAAACAAAACAAAGAGGCAGCAGGAAAAAAAAGCACTCTCTGAGTTTAGAGAGGCAATAATTAGCAAAGGTACCTGGGTTAAACATCGTTTCAACACGTCTTCCTTTCTGGCTGCTACAAAGGCTCAATTAAATCTCTGAAGCCCGAGTTAAAGATCAGGTTTAGCTCCTGCAGATCATGCTTGAGAAATGACAAGCGCTGAACAAGTTCTGCTACTCCCATTTGCTCCCGCAGATGTAATGGAACAGGTTCCTGCTGGCTGCGCCTTTGCGCTCGGGCCGAGCGGGTGCGAAACGCTATCCCCTTCTGCAGGTGCTAGAGGATAACGCGTAACATGCCGGCTGGAAGGAGCTGGGCGCTCATTTTGGTGATTACCTACAAGATATTTAGTCATTTATTTATTCTGCACACCGCAAAGCGTTTAGCAAGAAGGAAGTGGGGATGGATAAAGTACACAGGCCTCAGGGACACAGGGTCTTTACGAGGGTGGAGTTTTTCCACGTTAGGCACTCTGGACTCGAAGAAAACTCAGAGGTAGAGGGAAGCACAAAAGGCTACTGTATGTATTTCTTAACATTTTACAGAACCTTCAGGGCTTTGTTTGGGTTTGGGGGTTTTTTTAGTAGTTTATATACTCTGCCTGAGCACACCAATTTTTCATAAAACTTCAACAACATTCCGCTTCCCTTAAAAAAGGAAAAAAAAAAATAAAATCACATAATACAATCATCTGATTATCTTACATCTCAAAACGGAGCACGAGCCAAGAGCACCAGCTCCAGATGAAAGGTCTGCTGTATCGGGAGCCTTATCAGACGTCAGTGCCCTAACAGCCAAGGTTAAAAATTCACCAGCAGCCTTGTCCATGGAGCTTTACTGAAAGGGCCAGGCGATTTAAAAGTCTGCTTCACCTTCACATTTAAGCTACTGAAGGCGCAATGGTGCCCCTGGGTCAAGCCGCAAAAGAAAGTCATAGAATTTAGAAAATGTAGCAGCTTCACTCAACAGACTCAGAAAATTCTGCTTCTGTAATAATAATAATAAAATAAACATCAGTCTTTAACATGAGTTGTTGTTGCCAGCAGGAGAGTTGCTCTGTGAAGAACCTTTGGCACAAAACACTAGCTCAGCATCATTAAACACATTAACTCAGTAAGAATCAGCACTTCACAAGAAAATGAGCGCATCATCTTGAGAGTGCCACAAATCAAGGGCGGGAGGGGCATCATCCCCGCAGTACAGCCTACACCACCTTCGCCAGATGCCTCCAGTGTGACCCGCAGACCTCGCCGACTCCTCTGGCGGAACGCCTCCCACCGCGCACGGAGGACGCCCGGTTCGAGACCTCGAGCCTGTAACCTGCTGAACGCGCACAGCGCTCCCGTTTGCGACGCGTCAACGACGCCGTTACAAAACCCCACGGCGAGCCACGGCGATGTCTGGCTCCGCGGGATGGACGACGGCACGTCGCCAGCTTGTGTTGCGTGTAAACGAGCGGCTTCTGATAAAAGCGGCAACGGAAACTTTATCAGAAGTCACTCGTTCATTGGCTTCGGCACCGGAGCCCACGCCGTGAAGGCCGCGGGTACCGTTTGCGGAGAAGCCAAGAACGGCTGAAGGCCCAGCAGCGGGACCAGCCCCTGGCTCTCATCACGCCTTTCCAAAGCGGGTCAGGCTGAACGAGTAAAGGGGCTACGGCAAGGGCCTCCAGCGGCTCTGGGCAGGCACTGCAAACACCGCCGGGCCC
>VWZZ01007980.1:0-45553 GCA_013399095.1 Psophia crepitans | reverse complement strand
AGTCCTGGTCAACAGCAAGCTCTTCATGAGCTNGGAAGTACTGGAGAGAGTCCAGCAGAGGGCTACGAGGATGATTAGGGGGCTGGAGCATCTCTCATGTGAGGAAAGGCTGAGCAAGCTGGGTCTGTTTAGCCTGGAGAAGAGAAAACTGAGAGGGCATCTGACCAATGCTTATAAATATCTAAAGGGCAGATATCTAGAGGAAGGGGCCAGACTCTTCTCAGTGGTGTCCAGTGACAGGACAAGGGGCAGTGGGTACGGACTGGAAGTTCCATCACAATATGAGGAAAAACTTCTTTACTCTGCGGATGACAGAGCACTGGGAAAGGCTGCCCAGAGAGGTAGTAGAGTCTCCCTCTCTGGACATATTCAAAACCCACCTGAACGCGACCCTGTGCAACCTGCTCTATGAGATGCTGCTTTAGCAGGAGGTTTGGACTAGATGATCTCCAAAGGTCCTTTCCAGCCCCTACCAATCTGTGAATTTGTGAATCTGTGAATCATGTATTAGCCACATTTATGGATTCATGACTTCTCTGTAATAGGAAATGTAGAAAGTGCAAAAAGATGTTGTCTACTTACAAGATAAAACAGCTAGACACAGCTAGATAATAAAGGGGATAATACTACTGACTGCAGTAGACCAGATATTTTTGAATTGTTATAATATATAAAAACTACATGTATAATAATATGCCATTAAGGACAGAAAAAATAACGTTCCTTTAGTTAACTACTCCTCTTCAGTCCTAGTGAAAATTTAGTTCAGGGCTAATGAATCCATAATGCATACATTGTAGTTCCTGCTGCCAGCATGGCAGAAGGAAGATTATTTTCTTTTTACAAAAACACGCTCAAGGACCATCATTGTTCAAAGATCTCTTAATGATGCCTTTTTCTTTCTGAGAAAAAAACTTTTCTTGTAGTGTCTGAGAAAGATTGTGGAAGATGTTGATGTAAGTATAAGAGAATACACTATCTTGTATCACTTTTCTTTATCTTTTACATTTTCAGACAGGAGTGTTTAAATTTTCTCCTGTACTCCTTGTCATCTTTTGTTAGCACTCCTTGAAAACATCTGTATAACCACCCTTTTCCTTAAAACTCTTCAATGGCTCTGCAGATGTACAGGGACACAGGATGGCTAACGTACAGGCTTAAAATGTGTGATTGCTTCTCTGTGCTCTCTCTCTCTGTTGCGTCTCATTATATAATTGTATAGTAACTTCTTTGAGAAAAAAAAATGACCTTTTTCAGATCACATCAGACTGATGATCCATGAAGGATTCAAAAGCATTCTGGTAATAAATAATAACAGCAGCAGTGATAATAGCATGATACATTCTGAAGTACTTGCCCTTATTTTGTCACTTGAAAGTCCTATGGTAATGTGATTTTTAAAAGTTCAAGATGTATGCTTTTCCCATTAACCATGATGAGATGATGTTTCTGTCCAGCAGAAATCTTTTTGTCTGGGCTTTCTTTCACAGGAAGCTTTTCTAGTTAACATCTTCAGTATTAAAATTTACTCTTAGGTCCAATGAGTGACTCTAATAATATGGCTCCACCTATTTAATCTGCCATTCCTAGAAAATAAATGTATGTCAATACATAATGATCTATTCATTTCTTTGGACATCTTTATATCCTCCGAGTTTTGTATTTAATTCATCCAATTTAAAAGTTCCCTATACAATCATACATGTAATTTCTTTTCATACCTACCTTTCATTCTTCTATAGCCCGTGTTTATGGGCTATTAAACAGAACATTTATATTTCCATTGTTTAGAGTGTACAGTCAAAACATGTTTTTGATTTAGGTTATAATAGAATTTTGAAAAACATATTTTTAACAAAATTATTTTCCCTGTAAATCTTACTTTTTTAAAGAGCTACAATTCCAGCTCAAGGTCTATTTCTTAACCTGTCTTTCAAATACAAGGAGAGGAAGGCTACCCTCTCTTTAGTGACTATGCAATGAATAAGTTTGTCCTTGGCCTGACAGAAGAATTTTACCTTGCGTAGAGCTATTTTTACCTTATTAGAAAGAATATAGCCTGCTTTATACTTTAGATATCTTCAGCACGTGTCTTTAAACATTTTAATACATATGATGTCCATTTTAAACTGCATAATAAATTTGCACATAAAATAAACTCACAGAATTGGGCTGGCAGAAGATGTTGTTCTGGAGCAGTCTAATTTCTACTTTAAAAGTGAATTGACTGGTTTAAGTCACTAATAATGAACTACAAATCCTTTCACAGCTTCGATGTTAGGTTACCAAGCAGTAATTGCCTAAAATAAAAGATCTGGGTTTAATTTTTAATTTAATCCTAATTTTATAGCAATCATCAGTGGACTGTTGTCTGGGTCACAAAAACCTGCTCATTCACTGTTGCCTCCATCAGCTGCAGCCAACTGATGAACATAGAGAATGAATGATCCCTTCTATGCATGCCTAAAATGCAAACTACAGTGAAGGTAAATTGGAAGGCTATTAAGTGGAAAAAACTGCGCCAACTTTTGTACAAGTCCTTCTGTCAGACTATGGCAGACTATTTCCCACTTTGTTTCATTTTTTATTGTGTTGCTAACCCTGCAAAACCTTTCTGTTGCTTTGAATGCCTTGAGATTTTTCTCATGTATTTTCCAATTCTCCTTTCTTTTTCTTCAGAAGTGTTTTGTTTTCTGTTGGGTGTTATTCATACTCATACATTTGTGGTGGTGAGCATCATTCTTCCACAACGCGCATCAATACGTACATATGTGTGCTGAGAGAAACACGTATTTCATCTTTCAGAAGAATGGGAATAACCACTGCAGAGACAACCATACTACCTGGCAGCTGCTTTGGATCAGAGATTTGAGTATTTTTCATAGAATCATAGAATTACAGAAAGGCTAGATTTGGAAGGGACCTCAAAGACCATCTAGTTCCAATCCCCCTGCCATGAGCAGAGATGACACCCACTAGATCAGGTTGGTCAAAGCCCCATCCAACCTGGCCTTGAACACTGCCAGGGATGTGGCATCCACAGCTTCTCCGGGCAACCTGTTCCAGTGCCTCACCAACCTCACAGGGAAGAATTTCTTCCTAATGTCTAATCTAAATCTATACTTTTAGTTTAAAACCATTGCCCCTTGTCCTGTCATTATTGAGGTCTCTTCTAACCTTAATGATTCTGTGATTATCTACCCCAATAAAGAATCCCTCTCCATCCTTCTTATAAGACCCCTTTAAGTATTCAAAGTCTGCAATTAGGTCTCCCCAGAGCCTTCTCTTCTCCAGGCCGAACATCCCCAATACTCTCAACCTTTCTTCATAGGAGAGGTGCTCCAGCCCTCAAGCTTATGTCAAAGATCGAGTACTACACTGACCTAATTCTACCTGAAGTATAAGTAGGACATCCAGAAAGCATTGCACCAAACCCATCGGATTTCATGTCTCGTGTCTTCATTAGCCAGGAATGTTTCTACTGTTTCCCTTTCATAGTGAAGATCACTCCTGTGTCACAAGTTGTTCTCTACTGACATAATATATTTTTTGTTGAATTAAATATTTTTTTAGCTCTAAAGACAACTGTGCTACTCCTGCAACACACACTCCATCCTAAATGCTCTCTGGATGTTTTGCATATATATTGCTAATAATATCTTTACATTAGAAGTGGTGACTGGTACTTAACTATGTATTTTCAAAGTGGTCAAGTCTGTGCCTCATGTTAAAGAGTATGGAAGCCATGGAGCTAAAACCCCAGGAATTGCTATGAAAATAATATAATAAGTGTTATCATCTTTGCTGCTGGCACTGAGATAAGGGTAAATAAATCCAATTCTTCAGGGCATAAGATGAACACCTATGGAGCACAAAAAGGCATTTTCTTATCAATCAACCATATACATTATAATAATATGAAGGATAGATGCATTCTGGCTGGTGCTGTCTGACATGTCACCTATGCTATGGGTTTATATCGCAGCAAGAATACTCATCTGATTGCCAGCACTGCTGTGTGAGAGGTTACAGTCCCCACCTCTAAAGCTGTATTCTGTCCATCCTTTCTTTTATTGTCTATTTTTTAAGAGATTTTGAAGTAACAGGGTTTTGAATATTTTTTTTTATCAGCTGGTTTTCTTCTTTTTGCAATATGGCTAGATATAAAATGGATGAGATTTACGGGAAATGAATTAAATTTGCCTTTCATTTGATTCTTCCATAAGTCCGTAAGTGGACTTATTATTTTAATGGGGGGGAACTGCAAGCATGGTTCTTCACCTTTCCTTCCTTTTAAGCTTTCCTACATTTATTTGTTTTACAGCTAAATCCCTGCTTTTGTACCTCTTAATTCTTTTTTTCATTATATGCTAACAAGAAATCCAATTTAAAACCAACAGCCAAAAAGAGCTGAAAATCAAAGCTCTTTGTTACCTTCCTTCTTTAGTTTGAAATTGATTGGTTTGAACAAATAAAAACTTCAGTCACACATAGTTCTTTTATTTTTGAATAAAAAAGATCTTTGTTTTTCATGTGGAGAAAAAAAAAAGAATATTTATCTATCACAGTACACATACAAAACAGGAAATGGAAAAAAAATCTTGAGGTTGCTATAGCTATATTGGAAAATAGCATTTATTCACCTGAGGAAAAAAAATAATAAAAACTATAAAACTTCTGCCTATAGCAGTTACAGTTTAGATGTCACAAATTTCCCTTTTTTTGTGTGTTGGTAGGCTTCCAGGTTGTGCATCACAGGTAGTAAAAATTGCTTCCTTGTCCCTCTCTCTGTATAAATTGCAGAGAATCTCTCCTTATACTGGTATGAACTTTTGCTATTGAACTCACTGTATTTTCATTTATTCAGCTATTTGATTCCCTGATCCAAACATGTTGGGGTTTTGTGGTTTTTTAAAATATAATTATCCTTTTATAGTGCATATAGCAGGCTTGCAGTATGGGTTTCAGGTAGTCAGTAGTATTAAAGCTCTTTTTCTGATGTCTGCAATATATAGGTTCATTTTTTCCTGAAAATGTTGGGGAAGGAAGTACTGCTATGATAGCATCTATTCCAACACACAGATCAGTGGCCTATGTATTTCTCACAGAGAAGCTATTCTGGTTCCAGAACACCTTCTCAAAACATGTTAAGGCATGGCACATCGGTTCAAGTTCTGTCCACAGTTTAAATTTACTGAGGTTTGTTTGTGCACATAGTCTGGAGCTTTGAAGGCATTTGAGGAGTAAATCAAACTGTATATTTTAGGACACCTATACAGAGAAGATTCATCATATTTTCTTGAGAAGGAAGGCTACAAGAAAAACTTTGTGGTAATTTAGTGTCATTCTTGCCTGAAAAAATGACCTTGAAAAAAATCTTTAAGGACACACATTGTTTTTACAAGGACTCAGGAATAATGCATTTAAAAAGATTATTGTGTTCCTGAAATGTGGATTAAAATAACAGCTGAACATTAGTTTCTTATTAGGCTGCAGACAATATTGGTTGATATACCACCTTTCTTCTAGAAAAATACAGGACTTAACACAAACATATACAAAGTTTTTGACTCAAAGTTGCATGCAAATGAAATCCAGACATTCTTAACTAAGAAAACTTTTCATTGCAGGTTGTTCTTCCATCCAAAATAACTTCTTATACAGGGATATACCAGCCCACTACTTTGTAGACATATAATAATAATAATTTCATTTCTGCAGAACATACTATCAGGTAACATTAATTAGGTGATATTTTTAATTGAAATTACACCAGATTGTATTATAACACATGATGCACTTATTTTAAAATGCAATATAATATTTTAAGGTTGGATGTGTTACTTAGGGATGTAGTTTAGTATGTAATATAGGCGGCAGGGGGACAGTTGGACCAGATGATCTTGGAGGTCTTTTCCAACCTTAATGATTCTATTATTCTATGATTTCATTAACTATTGCCTAGCAATAACTATTGCCTTGCATAGTTTAGGAATGCTACCTTATTATTTGTTGAAATTCTACTGAAGCCCATCCTTCTTTTCTCTGTTCAAACATGATATCTATTGTTGAAATCTATCGTTGACTTATTTTGGCCAAAACCAGAACAAATTTCAGTACATTTTAATTTTAGGGTTTTGCCTATGCCCAAGACATGGAAGATCATAAGTCTCTTTGTACTTAAAAAGTGCACCTAATCCTCATTATGAAATCCATCAAAGATCAACTCATATTACTTTTGAAAGTGATTGAACTTTGGATTTAGGCACTACAAGGCATGGAGCAAGATGTGGAGCTTCAACATTTGACAGAAAACTGTCAACTGAGTGCAGTTAAGAAAGGAATATTTCTAATCAACCTATTCAACCTGTTTGATGCTGTCTGGCTCATACCAGCACCTTGGTCTGTGTGCAGAAGTGAAGAGGTATGGCTATGGGTTATTGAACATCAATGAGAGATGCTTCCACTGGCCCCATCCATTCATCTCCTTCTATGACCAGGTGATCCGTCTGGTGGATGAGGGAAAGGCTGTTGATGTAGTCTACCTAAACTTCAGCAAAGCCTTTGACACAGTCTCCCACAACATTCTCCTGGAGAAGCTGGCGGCCCATGGCCTGGACAGGTACACTCTTCTCTGGGTTCAAAACTGGCTGGATGGCCAGGCCCAGAGACTAGTGGCGAATGGAGTCAAATCCAACTGGTGACCGGTCGTGAGTGGTGTTCCCCAGGGATCGGTGCTGGGGCCCATCCTCTTCAACCTCTTTGTGGATGATTTGGATGAGGGAATTGAGTGCACCCTCAGTAAGTTTGCAGATGACACCAAGCTGGGGGGAAGTGTGGATCTGCCGGAGGGTAGGATGGCTCTGCAGAGGGACCTGGACAGNTGTGCCCAGGTGGCCAAGAAGGCCAACAGCATCCTGGCTTGTATCAGGAATAGTGTAGCCAGCAGGAGCAGGGAGGTGATCGTCCCCCTGTACTCAACCCTGGTGAGGCTACACTTCGAGTCCTGTGTCCAGTTTTGGGCCCCTCACCACAAGAAAGACATTGAGGCCCTGGAGAGTGTCCAGAGAAGGGCAACGAAACTGGTGAAGGGGCTGGAGCACAGGTCTTATGAGGAGCGGCTGAGGGAACTGGGGGTGTTTAGTCTGGGGAAAAAGGGAGGTTGAGGGGAGACCTTATTGCCCTCTACAACTACCTGAAAGGAAGTTGTGGTGAGCTGGGGGTCAGCCTCTTCTAGCAGATAACTTGTTACAGGAAAAAGGGGAACTGCTGCAAGTTGCGCCAGGGGAGGTTTACGTTGGAGATTAGGAGAAATTTCTTCTTGGAAAGGGTGGTCAGGCATTGGAACAGGTTGCCCAGGGAGGTGGTGGTGTCACCGTTCCTAGATGTGTTTAAAGAAAGGTTGGATCTGGTATTTAGGGACATGGTTTAGTGGGTAATAGGTGGTAGAGGGACAGTTGGACTAGATGATCCTTGAGGTCTCTTTCAACCTTAATGATTCTATGATTCTATGATATTTCATATCTTCATTTAGTGCCTGCTGAAGCTTCAGTTTCCTTTTCAAAGATATCTTTGGGCACCCTTGCTGCAGCTCTCTTCCTCTTGATCCACATCAGAGAAAAATAACTCCAGGAAACCCCTGAGTGAAGAGAGGCTTGAGATGGTATTGCTAGCACTGAGGAATAGATGAAGGCACCAGCCTGATATCAGAACTGAGCTGTCACATCTGTTCTGCTACAGATATGCATGCCAGAGCACAGCTATCCACCTCAAACGTGAATCCAGGTCCAGAGTACCTGGTGGTAAACGGAGTAATCGGATCCTCTAGTTGAGAGCCTTTAAATAAACACAATGAACTGTTCATAGCAGCACCCTTCAGCCTCGTTTATAAGTTTTTGTACAAAAAGTGAAATGGTCCTTATTCACCTGCTGGAGGGAAACTTCTGGAGGGAAAATATATTTACCCACAACTGGATTGTGTTTATAACACCACAGAAATCAGAAGGAAAGTATTTTAAAAGTGTAAATGTGCTATAGACCAGTTTTGGGTTTAGAACCAATGCAGCTGATTTTCACTTCTTCTCATCACGATGTGCCATGCACTGTCCAGATGATGTCAGCAACGCCATCAGTCTGGATGTTAGCCAAGGCATTCTTTCCACTTTTATTTCTTTTTTTCACTGCACATGAATCACTTCTACAGGTGGAAAAAACCAAACAGGATGTGGTAAAAAGAAATAAAAGCACTCCTAAATGTTTTTTTGTAAATATATTGTCTGCTACTTTTCTTTTGATACTGTATCCACGTGCAATAAAAGAATAATAAAGTGCTGACGCAACATGAAAATTTTTGTAATTGAAATAGATTTATCTTTAAAGGTCCTCCTATTATAGATGAAGATATGAAAAAATGAACTTTCAGTTTTACAAGGGGAAATAAAACCTAAGTCAGAATAGCCACAAAATTTAAAATCTTTGCTATGTAACTAAAATGCTCTGTTCTTTTCACAGATCTGGGGAATTTTAGTGGTCGGACAAGAAGCGCTGTCTCTGTACGTGAAGGTCAAGGAGTTGTTCTAATGTGCTCCCCTCCGCTTCATTCACCAGGTACGGTATGCTGCAGCTCGTATGCATGCCGGTCCTTTACAATTTGCTCATTATTGGATGCTCAGTATTTTAGATGCAACGTGTATTTGATTACAGAACTTCAAAAATTAAATATCCCTCATTCTGCTGGCAGTTTTTGGAGTACCAAAGGAGTAATTAAAGCTCATATACTGCAAATGCCACTGAATAGCAGCAGAATTTCTGTTACAAGATTGTCTTATTCCCAGTATAAAACTCGAATGTAACAGCAATAGTGTCCATGCCACCAGTGGTGAATATGTTGCCTTGAGGTCAGAGAAGATTTAGAGTTTAGAAGCCTTCAGAAATTGTTCCAAATGCCAGTGTCAAGATACTGTTGTTGAATACAAATGGTCCTTTGGTTTTAGTACAGCCGTGATTTTGTTTGCTTCCTCTTGCTGTACAGCTTAGTTTCTAGTACAACTGCATTATTGCTAGAAGTCAGAAATATCATAAATCCCATTAAATGCCTGTGGATTCCCAAAATGAAAGTGTAGATATTCCAGAGAGTTTACATTTTTGCTTTTCAAATTGGCACTCCTGCAATGTCTGCAGATAGCTAAGTACGTCTTTATATTTGCATATCATATAACACCTGCAGACACGACGCTAGACAGAATATCTTGTTTTTCAGTTGATGCAGTACAGCCTATCCTTTCCCTCTTTGGGAATGAGGACTGTACTGAGGGCATTTTTTCTTCTTCCAAATCTGAGTCCTGAAAAAACTTTAGATTGCAAATGGAAGAGCTGCAGAAACAAAAACCTCCTCTGAGTTTCTGCTACAGAAATGTGTTCGTTCACTATTTATTCCGGAAGGTTTGTTGTTATTATCAGTGTAATTCATGCTTGTTATCTTCTGGCCATGTCTCTGCTTTTCTCTCTTCTGCGTACATTCTCTTCTTATGGTTGCCTTTGTAATCTATTTCTGAGTTTGACACTGCAGTGTCTATGTGATGGAATTGAGAGCATGATGCTGAGGCTTGATCGTGATGAGTAGACTGAAAGGGAGAAGACGTAGGCAGAAAACGTGAGAGACGGTTTCAACACCACAGCTGAATTTGATTTCCCCAAACAAACTGAGAGTGTAAGGATAGACGGGCATCAATAGTGAAGTAGCCATATGCCTTGTAACGGCTGTCATTCCACAGAATGCACCTTCTATGCCATCAAACTGTTCATAATTTTTTTCCCTAAAATTATGCTTTTAAGCTTATATTTAGACAGATTCCAATGTGATGTCCTGCTGTAATACATACACTGCCTCTGACGGCAAAAAATTGGTATCTTTAATTTTCATCAGTGGGCCAGCAAAACCCCTGCTGTGAAAACTACTGTGCACACAGACAGCATTCAGTTGGTTTAGTTTATATTGTTTGAGCACTGGTACGCCGTGCCAGAAGGAATATTACTTCTAGAAAAATATTTTGAGCCCCTGTTGGTGTATTTTTGTCACCATAGCTATGCCAAGAAAGGTTCTGCAGTGTAGAGAAGTAAACACTGAAAGCTGAAAAACTGAATTCATATGCAGTTGTAAACACACCACCATGTGAATGGGAAGGGGACTTGGCTTCATTTTCTTTTGTTTGCCATGTAATGCAGAATCAGATGCAATTTCCCTCCACCTCCCTACTTGCAAAATACGGAGGGTCTGCAAGCCCTTGTGGTACAGCACTGGGACTGCAAATGATACTAGTACAGTGGTTGGACTCTCCTGGGAAAGGAGAGAGCTACCTTTATGGCCTTCCAAAAAATTCCACACCTGGTGATATTTCAATAATAACTCATTCCACGAAGCTCAGGCAATAAGGTACAAGACATTGCAAAAGATGATTTGCCAGAACAGAGTTGGTTTGTGAAAAATAATTTTGGACTAAAGCGGAACTTTAAGGAAGAAGTGCATGAACTCAATTCTGAAATTCAGCAGTGACTATGAAACTTCCAGCTACAAAACTCTTTTGCAAAGCAGAGGAACTTCAAGGATTTGTGTGTACGGACACCTAAAGTACATTATTTATTTATTTTTTTAAGTATTCAGTTTCTGGATATTCTATTTTAGCTTCTGTGTCTGATTTGCAAAAATGGTATTTTCTTCTAAATATTCATTAAAATCACCTAGGAGACGAACTTTCAAATGAATACTAAGCTATTGTAGTGGATATATCTGAGCTAAAGACTATTTAAAGTATGTTTGAAATGTGCGAACACCTAACATTAACAAGACCATGAGTTATGGAGGTGTTTTTGATGATAGAGAATTTTTTCTGGATGAACACCACAAGCTCCTCTATATTGATTTATTCACATTGATCAGCACCGTTAGAAATAATTTTCACTTACTTATCCCACGAGATAAATCCATGATACAATATCAAACCTAATCATTCTCCACAACCTCTTAAGCAATTCGTCCTTCAACAGAATCCCATTCCTCAATCTCTGAAGTCAATAACTACTTATAAACTTACCTAAGCATTTCAGGATTGAGCCCTTTTAGAAAATGACAATATCATTGTGGGAAAAGAAAGATGACTTAGTCAAAGAACACTATATTAAAAGAGACATAAGTTTATTAATATTTTTTCAAATAGAAGAGAAAATAAGTACATTTGACTGAATAATACCTACATCCCATTCCTACAAAACACAACTCTAGAAAGCTCTGAGACTTTACAAAGCACCACTGACTGAAAAAATACTACACTAATTTCTTTTGACAAGAATTTAATCAGAAAACAAGTTTCATATATATGCAGACTTGATTTCTGTTTATTAATGCTGTGATATATTATCAAGAGGTAATGCAATATTTAAACAAACAAATGCAAACTTGTGATATATACAGATTATTCATGTGGTTTTTCATTAGATTGTTGTCCAAATATTTTACAAAGTAGATAAGGAAAAAAAATGTGCATCTGAAATATATTCAGAATATTTGTAGTGCAGATTCAGATGAGAGAATTATTTCTTGGTTTTAATAAATGAGTTTTTTAAGTTATTGTCATCTTTGCTGAGAAATAGTGGAGCAGCAGATTTTTTTGGAAGATACTTTATCCTCTCTTTCAGAATAGTGAAGGAAAATACATTCAATGAAAAGGATTTTGTGCAGACGACTTATGACAAACAGCCACTCACAGATTCTCACCTTCTGTTTGTCCCTGGAATATCAACCCCAGAAAATGCTGCCTGTGACTTCATTGGGAGTCCTGTATCATTTTAGTGGGTCTACTCTAGAAGCTTTTCCACTAATACTTATTTTGTTACAAATCCTTAAGTTGTCGCTTGTGAAATATATTAATTGTGGATAACTTGATCACACATAAAAATAAGATTTTATAATTTCTTTTTCTTCTATAAACTTAACATGTGATTCTCCCTCACCACCCATTATTTTTTTCTCCCAGATGTGTTTCCTAGACAGTTAACTCTTATGCACCCTTGCTAAGTGAGAGGTTCATTAATTACCAACTATTTAAATAACAGGCTTTGTTTGATGTCTCTATTTTAAATGGCCTCTACTGCTTTTTTGCATAAACAGGATTATGGCTTTTCATTGTGGTGTTCTAAAGGATGTAAATACAGGGTTTTATTCAGTCATTTAATCATCTTAATTACAAGGTTTACCAGAGCGAGATTAAAAATGAATGGAAGATTTCATCCAGATTTACATGTTTCCCTCAGAATTAATACTTTCAGCTGAGCTTTTTAAGGCTTTTATCAAAGCTTTCAGTATGAGCTTAATAGAGAATGACGATTCCCATTGTTAAAATGAGAACAGCGCTGATGCATGCGGGGGAAGGCAGATGCTTGCTCCCTTCCACCTCAAAGGCATGCTTGCTGTCTGGCAGGAGCACTGCTACATAATCTTTCCACAGCATTTAACATCTGTACAGATTTTAAAATATAAATTTTTTTTTTTTTTTTTTTTTTTAAATCTCTTTCTAGAGGACAAAGCTGATCTTGCACATTTTGGAACCTGTGTTATAGGCGGCATCTTTTATGCCTCCCCTTTAGTGTTATAAAAATGGAGGTTTCATGAGAAATGCTTCGCCAAAGATGATTAATGCCAGTGCTGTGGGGATCACAGTCCTTCCCATGCATCTTCTGGATGTCTGCAACAGTGTGCTGCTAAGCTGGCAAGCCACTAAAGTAAAACTCTTCCTAGCAAGGTCCAGGAGGTTTTGTCCTGTTCTTCCATTTCCTGCACAGCTGCCCTAGTCCTCTTATTAATTGGAGAAAGTCATGTCAATTATTTGTTTTTTAAGTTGTTCTGAGCTCCTGTTTGTGTGTACTTCGGACATATACAGAAACATACTTTGGAAGTAAACACAAACCAATCACTTCTCACTGCTCAGGGTCTACAAAAGGAATCTGAAAGCTGTGTTTGCATTCAAACTGCAGCTTCAAACTGCAGCTGCTCTATGAGTAGGAAACCAAGTCCCACTGAAGTGCAGTAACTTTCTACTTAGAACTCCCCTGGTTAGGCCCATACTGCACAAATTATACATAGAAATAATGAGGCAGGCTCTAAATGACCTCATTCAGGTACAGAATTGTTAGGAGTAGACTTCTCCAGGCAAATTAGTTATTATAACAAGATTGTTATATTTGGGCTGGACTGCCCTCAGTATGCTCATTAGCTAGCTTGTTTACAGGCAATTGGCTCAGGTATCTACTGCACATTCTGGTTTGGAGGTATCCATACAGCCTCTGGCTCTTCATTTACTAAGCTGGCTTTTGTGAATGCAATTCACAGACGTCTAACTTTATGTATATGGAGGTCACAAGGTCATCTTAAGGCTGCGAATTGAGCCCCAGGATACAGGCACCTAACAGTGGCATTTCAGCCCACATTGGAGAATTGCCGTATTTATGTGGATCTAGCCATTACCAGTTCCTTCAAAGTCATAGGAAGCCTGCAGGAACTTAGATCTCTGAATGCCCATCTCTATCTAGACATAACTGGATGCTACTTCATGATGTTAACCTATCACTAATAGGTAAGATTTATTCCTGACCATGACTTGTGAATTCAATATCGTTCTCTATGTATTAAACAGTAAAGTAACATTCAGTTTTTCCTATGATATTTTTTTTTCAAATCTGACTTTTCAAACCAACTTTGAAAGTTATATTAGTTGCTTCCAGGAGAGACAAATGTGTAGGTGAAAGTCACATTTCTCCTCTCACCTTGAGAACAAGGCGGACAGGTTTCTATCACATCAGTGGCCACTAACAGTATTCCTGAAACAACAGCTGGGAGGGTCATGCTTGCAACCATGACTCTCCCTTAACCTAAGCAGAACCTATTAATCAGTCAGTAGCTTCTATTAGTAGTTTGTAGAGATGAATATATATGAAACTGGTGATGGGAAAGAGAACACAATCAATGTGATTATGGAGAGACATGGATTTGACAGATGGACCACTCACTGGATAAGGAGTTGGCTCGACAGCTGCACTCAAAGAGTTGCTGTCAATAGCTCAATGTCCAAGTGTACATCAGTGATGAGTGGTGTACCTCAGAAGTTCGCACTGGGACGGGCACTGTTTAACATCTTTGTTGGCAACACAGGCCATGGGATTAAGTGCACCCTCAACAAGTTTGCCAATGAGACCAAGCTGTGTGGTGCGGTCGACACGCTGGAGGGAAGGGAAGCTGTCCAGAGGGACCTTGACAGGCTGGAGAGGTGGGGCCATGCAAATTGCATGGAATTCAACAAGGCCAAGTGCAAGATCCTACATGTGGATCGGCACAATCCCAAGCACAACTACAGGCTGGTCAGCAAATAGATTGAGAGCAGCCCTGAGGAGAAAGACTTGGGGGTGCTGGTTGATGAAAAGCTCAACATGAGCCGTCAGTGTGCGCTGGCAGCCCAGAAAGCCAACCGTGTCCTGGGCTGTATCAGAAATAGTGTGGCCAGCAGGTTGAGGGAGGTGATTCTGTCCCTCTACTCTGCTCTTGTGAGATCCCACCTGGAGTACTGCATCCAGCTCTGGGGTCCCCAGTACAGGAAAGACATGGAGCTGTTGGAGTGATTCCAGAGGAGGGCCACAAAGCTGATTTGAGGGCTGGAGCACCTCTTCTACAAGGGCTGGCTGAGAGAGTTGGACTTGTTCAGCCTGGAGTAGAGAAGGCTCCAGGGAGACCTGATTGCAGCCTTCCAATACCTAAAGAGGGCCTATCAGAAAGCTGGAGAGGGACTGTTTCTTACGGACTGCAGTGACAGGACAAGGGGTAATGGGTTTAAACTAAAGGAGGGGAAATTTAGATTGGACATTAGAAAGAAATTCTTTACTGTGCAGGTGGTGAGGCACTGGAACAGGTTGCCCAGAGAAGTTGTGGAGACCCCATCCCTGGAAGTATTCAAGGCCAGGTTGGATGGGCTTTGGGCAACCTGGTCTAGAGTAGGCTGTCCCTGCCCATGGCAGCGGGGTTGAAACTGGATGATCCTTGTGGTCCTTTCCAAACCAAACCATTCTATGATTTTATAACATTTCACATTCACTGGATGTATCTATGATCTCCTGCAAACTGCTAGGCTTGCTGGGAAGATAGAACTGTCCAATACCTTTGAGGCTTCTCCAGTTACTAGCAAAAGTGAGATTTAGAGGACCACAGAAGTTTGGTTTGGTTTGGTTTGGGTTTTGGGGTTTTTTGGTTGTGGTTTTTTTTTGTTTATTTGTTTGTTTGTTTGTTTGTTTTGTTGTTTTTTTTTTCCTTAAGACTTGTATGAATGTTATAATGGAAGCCAAATATATGTCCTAGACTTAACAAACATCTGACCTGTAGTAAGGGGATCTATATGAAGACATAAAGAAAACCCATCTTAATTCTGTTTCTCTAGTAATTGCATGCCATAGTTTGTCTTCACTCATTTTAATTCATTGTGGGAACCTGATGCTAAGTAACAGAAACAGGCCACTTAAGTAATGGTATTACAAAATGATTGTTAACAGTACAGGACAGAAGAGTTTGTTTAATAAACCCTTAATTTTTCATATATAGAAGACAAGACAGCACAACTTGTCTATCACTTCGTTACATGTCCATAACATATAAATGAT
The DNA here is from genome assembly GCA_013399095.1 of Psophia crepitans. Classification (NCBI taxonomy): domain Eukaryota; kingdom Metazoa; phylum Chordata; class Aves; order Gruiformes; family Psophiidae; genus Psophia; species Psophia crepitans. Next base: position 29,860 of record VWZZ01007980.1, on the reverse strand, counting down.
CATAATATACATATCAAATGTTTTTAAAACAGTATTTTGAGACCCATACATACTGCTTTTGAAACTTTCTTGTCTAGTAATGCTAATTCCCATGTGTGTTATCATTAAAGTGAGTGTCTGTGGCCTCTGACACAACTCAGTACAGGAATCTGTATTCTTTATTTGTGCAACTGATAGATGAGTATGCCTGTAGTTTTCATCATGGAATGAACAAACACAATTAACTTTTTTTCTTTTTTTTTTTTTCTTCTGTGGTCTTTTCATTACTCAATACATGACCAGTAATTTTGCCTCTGACTTCCCTGGAGCACTTTATAGGGTTTCCTTCCTCAATCTTGTTGAAGGCATACATCTGAGGATATGAAATTTAAGAGTTTTGGAATGATATAATTTTCTGTAGGTTAGCATTGTAACAAGCTATGTTTGCCAATGAGGAGTTACTCCCAGTCTGTTGGCAATGTGTTTTTATTAGATTTTAATTACATTTTAATGATCTACATGTGCCCCAAATTCTAGGCAATGTCTGAATAGTGGGCATATGGATAAATAATTATTATTGATTTAAACTTTTTCTTATTTTTATTTTTTTAAAAGAAATTGAAAAGTAATAAATGAACAGAAATGCATTACTGATTCAACTGTAGTAAATTATCCCAAAGAACTCATAATTTGATATTTTTAAAAAACTTTTCCAAATGTTATCACTGTCGATGTCATCCCCACCCCCTCAAAACCACTAATAATTCTTTCAAAATATACACTAAGCTACACTACAAACTGAAAGTTTAGTGTCCCTAGACCCACAGGATCACTCACTGGAGCTGTTCTTCCCCTCAGAGACTATGAAACTGTAGTGAAAGAAGGCTGGTTGACCTTGGCCAATTAAGGCAGCCCACAACGTTGGATGAAGGGGCAGCCCTGACACGGCTCTGCTTAAGAGACATGTGCTGTAGTTTCATAGCCACACTATAGTCAACAAATATTACCCCAGCTGCCAGTTCAGGAGAATCACAGTGAAAGGAGATACCAAGAGACGAGGGAGGAAGCACAGGAGATTAATTAATTTAAAAAATGCGTTGAGTATGTTGGCCCTTAGGCTCATGCTCTATTGTTTTTCAGGTGTCAGCTGTATGTGGCTATTTGTCTACAGCTGGACAAATGGGACAATAATGATTAAAAGTTTCTGTAGTGAGCAAGCTCCTCTTCCCCAGAGACAAGTTACTAGCCTGTTACTGAGATGTCCTAACAAATTAGACATAACTATCAGGAACCCCTCAGTCTAGTGATTAAACAAGACAGCATTGTCCTGCAAGGTTTAACAGAAATGTATGGTCACGGTATTACAACCACATTTCTGCAACTAGTATTGTAAAAGTACCAAACTAAAGTAACAAGCGGTGTTGCAGAAACTTTTTCTGTGGCATAGGCTAAGTAATTTCTAAAATAGCTCAATGTTAATAGTTTTAAGTTTGGAGTAGAAATGTCAGAAAGCCCATTTTACTTAAGATAGGAAATTCCCAATTAATCCCAATTACCTCTCTATTTTGTACCATGGAAAAGAATAGACTGAGAATACACATGTTAATCAATGTAACTGAGGAGGAGCCAGAAATACAATGCTGACCAGGCAGCTGAAACAAGAGGAAACATAAGAACGAGGAAGAGATGGGAAATTATTAATTTCCAAGGGTCTGGAGTCTAGATTTTTCTCTCCATTACCAGTGTGGGAAAATCTTAAAGGATTAAAAAAAAAAAAGTTGAAAACTGGAGTTTTCAGAAAATGCAAGTCTTCTCAGTCTGGGCATGACTGACTGAATTTAATAGTGATTTTGGTAGAGACGACTACTGAAAATGTTAGGAGGTAAGTCTTGATTCAAGATACAGAGCTTTGAATTCAAGATACAGAGCTTTGGACTGAACAGATCTAAGTTCTATACGATGCCATTAACAAGCTTCCCTATATAATAAAGTCAGTTATTCCTTATTTTGTAAGTACGATATAAAAGTGAACTTATAACCATTTGAGGTGATACAATGCTTAATAAAACATAGATTTTCATATAGTCTTATTTAATCTGTTTGGGAAGATTGTTCCAAATAAATGAAGCAGTATGAAAACAATTCTTGTTGGCATATAGAGTTTTCATTATTCCTTTTTCAAAGGGGAAACTAGAAATTGTTTAGAAATGCGTATCTAGGTTTATTTATGTTCTTTTCTCCTACCCAATGCAATTGTAACTGGTATGAAGGTAATTATAACTTTACAGTAAATATATTAAAGGCAATTACTTGGATTTTTCAAAGATAAAATTACTGAATAGTTATAATATCATAGAGTTCAGACAAAAATCTGAATGATTACAGCCAAAGCCAAATCCCTGTGCAGCAGCTCATGCACATCCTTTATCTTCTGACAACAAAATACGTTCTCCAGAGCAATAACGGTAGAAAAGTTACTTCTTTTTGATCACAATGCCATGCTTTTAACAATGTAATAATTAATACCACACTTAATTCTGATAATTTGATTGCCCACTTCTATCTCCTGTGTTCTCATGCTATGTTCCAATATGTTAAAATTATTGCTGATGGCTTCATTAGCCAGCTAATACAATTCCTGTTGCGTTGATGCTATTACACTAGAGCAGAGAATCTGTAACTGGAAGATTCAACTTCGTTTATTGAAGCGTTAATTTTCATGGTATTTTCATCTTTCAATAATTAAGAAAGGCTTCCATTGGAGACAGCAGGGTTAAATAGGAAGAAGAAAGGGGAATTATAAGAAGGGTATAGATAATATTAATGAAGAGTTTGTCTTAGTTTGTCTTCTCCTGCAGAACCACAAGATCCTTTAGGAGTTTAGCAAGTAGTTTCAGTCCTGAAGAGTCTAATTTCAGCTCTGCCAAATGCAAGATGGAAGGAAGGAGCACTACTCATTTTACAGAGGATAACAGAGGATAATTTACAAAGAAAATTTCAGTAAAAGACTAAAATTGCACTGATTTACAGTCCAAATCTTACGTCTTTAAATCAGGGTCCATGCCTAAAAGAAAAATGGCTTTGAAAATCAGAATTAGTTTTCTGAAAACTATGCACATACTCAGCACAGAAGAGAGCAAATTGTTTGCATTACTTTAATAATGATATTTCTTTTAGAAGAAAAAAAATCAGATGGAGTTGAACAAATAACTCCCTTTTCCGTGTGATATGTATATATGATGTGACACATCAAGTGTCACTTTGACTGCTATCGCTAAGGAGTTGAGAAGGAGAGATTATAATCACGGGACACTGTCCTAGGCTGAACATAAGAAAACAGAAGGCTATGCATTATCTCTAAATAACAATTATGTGACAAGTAGGAGATGGATGGAAACAGTTCATTGGGTTTCCAGTTGTGCAGAACAGTGTGCATAGGGACTCAACAGTGTATTGTCTGTACGTAGAAACAGGTAAGAGTTACAGTTTCTACATTGTTAAATTTGAAATGATTGATTGTTGCTGAGGTTATTTGTAGTGATTTATTTGTACAACATGGCTGAACAATATTATCAGCATTCTAGGGCAGTTTGCTAACGTGACACGTATCTTACTCTTCATCTGCACTTTGAGTTATTTTTTAATTAAGGTGAAAAAATTAATCTGTCACTGTCATTCTTACTACTTAAAAATTGTCTTCTGGGGACTACAAATTCAGTTTTATGTTATTCTCTTTAGCATATGTTCACATGTTCCATTGTGTTTGGAAAGATGTAAATGGAAGATCCATTCCTTGGTACATTTTAGCCTAGAAAATATACCAAAAAGGAGCTGAGCATTAGACCTTGAGCATCTAGGGTATTATGTAGTCGTTACTGTTAAGTTGTTCTAGGTTGTTTTGGTTTTTTTCCTTATTATTTGAAAATCAAATTCAGAGGGAGGATGAGGGGATAGCAACCCATCTCCAATGTTCATCTACACAGCTCCTAAGGATTCACCGACTATAACTTTTGTGAGGGTGCTTTGGCATTTCTTGAAGAGGTACAAAGAGCTGTTGAGAAGAGGAAAGGCTATTAGAAATTTAAAAAATTATGTATTAGTGGAGTTTTCACTTTGACTATGACCGGATTCATAACTGCTGGGAAGTCACTTCCTTCTACCTTTTTCAGTTTTCCCATATAAAAGTGATGATAATGACACTGCCTGTGATTTGAGATCATAGGATAATAAATACCATAGGAGCAAAGGAGCAAGCCCAAGGAGGATCCATCAATCAAATGGTGCCATGGCCATGATGGAATTTACCAAACACTGACCTGCAGATAGACTCAGCAAAAGCCTTTAAATTTGTATAAAAAAAACCTAGCACCAAGAGAATATGAAGCAGAGAGGCAGTGGGGTGTATCTTAAGTTCAATATGTGCAGCCATACAAAGGCGACTCTATGGACTCCGAGCACTCAGTTTTTGCAAATACAGTTCCTATGACAAGAACTGCATGTAAAGAATGGTGAAGGCTGTTAGAAAATATTGTGTTTTGAAGTATAAACTAAAACTGCAGTAGCCTTTTATTTTCATTTCTACACCCAGAAGCCTGAAATTAAATCTTGCCGAATAAATCTTTCTGCTACTATTAATCTTTCCTGGCATTAGGAATCAAGGTGAATGAGGGATACAGTGACAAATTGAGTTGCTTGCTTTCTTGGAAGTACAAAAAGCCAAACTGAAACATACCATATACTCCTTGAGAGACCTCTGGTAAGTGGAGCTGTAGTGAATATTTTCAGCCAAATTACAGACTTTTCTTAACAGAGCTTCTGTTGCAAATGATGAGTAGAGAAACACTAGGGATGCAGAGCTTTTGCATCTCTCAGCTGAAAAAAAAGACAATGTCACTCTTGCACTTGACAGAGAGATATTCCATAAATTTGGATAATCTTCATCCTATCATTATTTTGTGGGTTTTTTGATTTGATTAATGTCCTAGTTACACCTTAGAAAGGCATTAAACTATTGGTATCGTTCCATGTAACGCAGCAGCCCACTTGGATTCAGGATTCTGGGATTCACTGTAGTTAACACTGCTCTGGTATATGACTTTTCATCATGCAAATGCCTGCAGCAGATTTAGGTAAGAAGTAGAGCATGCTGGGGTAACTATCACACCAGTGCCATTAAAATGTAGGGAAATGTAGATAGGTACATTACTGAAACTTTACTGTCTTTCTCAATAAAAAGAACAATAAAAATATACTGTGTTAGTTTCACTAGATTTATTTTCTTCCAATATTTTTAATTATATCACACTTTTATAATTGTATGTTAGTCAAGTCTCGTATCAGTCATTGAATTATTTTATCTAAGATTGAAACTGATGAACTTACAATGCTGTGAGTCTTCCTGATTACCCTTTCTAGTGCTGGAACAAAATTATCTCTAATTCTTGACTTTGGAAATTACTAATCATATAATCATAGAGTCATTCAGGTTGGAAAGGGCCCTTAAGATCTTCGACTCCAACCCGTTAACCTAGCTTTGTGAAGTCCACCACTAAACTATGTCCTTAAGCACCGCATCTTTTAAATACCTCCAGAGGTGGTGACTCAACCACTTCCTTGGAGAGCCTGTTCCAGTGTTTGACAACCCTTTCAGTGAAGAAATTTTTCCTAATATCCAACCTAAACCTCCCTTGGAGCAATCTGAGGCCATTTCCTCTTGTCCTATCACCTGTTACTTGGGAGAAGAAACCAACCCCCACCTCGCTACAACCTCCTTTCAGGTAGTTGTAAAGAGTGATAAGGTCGCCCCTCAACCTCTTTTTTTCCCCAGACTAAACAGCCCCAGTTCCCTCAGCCGCTCCTCATAAGACTTGTGCTCCAGACTGTGGGAATTACAGGGAGTGTTGCGAGAGACCTTGAATGAGAGAGTAAGTGACAAAACAAGCACGCATAAAAGCAGCCACTAATGAGACAAAAGTAGTTTGGAACACAGGTGTAGGACTGAAGATAGAAGACCTGTGTTTTGATTAACACCACCAATTAGAAGCTTAGCCAGGGCGCTTGAACGGCAAGTGTTAACCAATTCATGAACAAGCCAGGGCGCATGGACAGCTAATGAATCTATATAAGCACAAACTTGTAAACAATAAAGGCTCCTTGGCATTTGATTTCACCCGCACCAGAGTCCGTGAATCAATCCCTACACCAGACCCTTCACCAGTTTCGTTGCCCTTCTCTGGACATGCTCCAGGGCCTCAATGTCTTTCTTGTGGTGAGGGGCCCAAAACTGGACACAGTATTTGAGGTATGGCCTCATCAGGGCTGAGTACATGGAGACGATCACCTCCCTGCTCCTGCTGGCCATAGTTCTACACCCAGTTTCAATAGTTCTACAAAGTCAGTAGTATTGATTAAAAGAGCTGCAATGCTAATAGTTAAATTTTGAATTAACTTCTCTGGTATTACTTATTTAGACTGTTTAACTTTACTGCTTTTTACCATGCAATTTTTTTTCTACTTTCCATAGGAAATAGCATTATACAAGAACATCTAGATTGCCTAGTATGTTATAAACCAGAATTTACATGGAGCACTCAGGATTTTGTCTACAGAAGTATTGATTTATCTTCCTACATAGTAACAGAGGTGTATCAATAATAAAGCTGCTGTTATAATTCTTTTGCTTGCTTTAAAAAGATTTTTAAAACTTCCTATTAGTAGTTTGTCTCACTTGAGATGAGTTTTCTCTTCCCAGCTTTTTGTTCCTTAAAAATATTCTTTTAGCCCTAAACATCAATTTATGTTTCCACCTTCAGCTTTTTTCCATAATTTTACATAATTTTAATATTTTCTTTACTTAAATAAGAAAACAATGTATAGTGATAAAATGGCCTTAAATTCTGAAATTATAGCATGTGCAAACATTCTTTTACACTAAAAAATTACCGACAATACGTTATCTCAAAAACAATTAGTTCAAAATATGTCAAGAAAATAACTTGGCTTGGGTTTTGGGTTTTTTTGTTTGTTTGTTTGTTGTTTGTTGGGTTTTTTTAATAAAGGAGGGTCCATAGTCAGTTTGAGTTCTGGAAAGTTACTGTGACATAGTCTTGAACACTGAATTTGTAGACAATAAAATTATAATGAGGTGTTAAGAAACAGTCAATACAGATTTGTCAAGAACAAATCATATCAAATTTAATTTTTTTTCTTTGAGAGTGTGGGTGACCCAGTGGAAAGCAAGGCACATTTAGCATTTGTGAACGACTCTTAGCTGCATGAGGTTACAATCACTGCAGAGCACAGAATGAGAATCCAAAAGGATCAGTACATTGGAGAAATTGCTCACAACGAGAAACACAAAATTCAGCAAAATGCTGATTATACTTAACAAAGATCAAATTTACAGATAGAATAAAGGGAAATAAATAATTGAACAGTATTCATCCTTAGAAAAATACTGATATTACAGAAAATGGAATAATTAGTAGAATGGAAAATTACATACTTCGGTTCTAGGACATACTAAAATGATAGCTACCTATAGAGTACATGAGACTATTATTCCATTTACCAAAAGTATTAATGTCTCAAATGGAATACCATGCCCAGCTTTGGGTTCTACATTATAAGATGTAGAAAAGCAATAGAGTTGACAACAATAAAACTAAGTAAAGGATTCAAAAACATGACTTCTAAGGAAAAGTTGAAGAGATTTGTTTGATCTAGCCTGAAAAACAGAAGCCTGATACACACAAGGATTATGGTCTTCCATTGTAACTGTTTAATATAGGTAGCTGTTTAATATGGTCTTATGTTGTAACTGTTTAATATAAATCATCAACAAAGTGTTTTCAATACGTTCAATATAGTAAGATGAATAAGTAATAAACAGTATTGAAAAAAAGGAATTACACACAAATATTTTCTAAAAGCATCTAATTATTAACTGATCAATGAAATAAGTTATTCTGAAGATGTAAATTTAGGAATATAACTCACTGGAAATTTTTAAAGACTGGGCTGAGAATGTCTGATCTTTCTTGAGGGAAAAGAAGGGGCTGAAGAACATGTAGGTTTGAGTGCTTTTGATCACAATATTTTGATTCTTTCTGGAACAGATTTTTTTTAATATGAAAGTCATGCCAATGACAACTAAATATCCATAATAATCTAGCATCCTTTCCCAGAAGCCATAGTTTTGCTGTATGCTATGTGGACTCTTTAAAGAGCGTATGTATGAAAAAGAAATTTCATCAGTCTTTACATGTTTCAATAACTGGCTAAATTTCATACATGTCAACTGTACAAATGAGACTATATTGGCTGTGTACACTGGTAATGATGATATAATATTTGTATCCTCCAGTACAAGATCAGTTCTGAGAGTAGACTGACTTTTTCTACCATATTTTTAGTTATTGACTGTGTCAATAAGAAAGAAGATATTTGAAGATTTATCACTGTAATTAAATCTGAACAAAGACAAATATGTGATCGGTAGAATTGTGTTTCAGGTAAGTGAGCAGTAGATACAGAGCCCCCAGAGCAGAAAAGAAGCAATTTCATTGCTAGCTGATAAATCGACAATATCTGTTTGTTCTATGTGGGTGCATTACAATGCAACAAATAAATTACCTTCATTAAATATTTTCTTGGAGGATTAATGAGCACTGATAATAAGCCGCAGCAGCACAAAGAAATGCACCAAAATTATTTATCTGGTTGTGGTGGGAGGCTGGAGGAACAACCCATTATTATCATTTATCTTAGCTGAAAAGAAGCCTTCCCCACCCTGAATATGAAGTGTTCTCCATCATCAGAGATGATGGTACCACATATTGTACTCTTATTCTGTGGCTGGTACACAGAAACTGTGATGATAAAAGATGAAAACGAGGCTTGAGATAAAATAAGGGTTTGTATTTTCAGCAGGAGACATTTAGACATATATTTTTCCTGATACTTTATTTTGTTTAAACAGGATATTTCTGAATGGAAAAGCAAAGCCATCATTCAAATTTCATGATTTATAGCTATGCATAGTAAATTCAGTCTGTAATCTGGAGTGCACCTTTTGCTGCTTTTCTTATCAATAGAAAAAAAAAAAGAGAAACAACTTCTTTAGAGTTGCTGAAACTCTCAGATTATCCCAGATTTTGGCTGTCATCAGGCATCAGTGCCATTTATTCATCAAGTACTGCCATCTTGTGGAACTGGAGTAATCAGAGGAAATCCTAAACAGAGGAAGAGAAATATATTTTCCCAACAGGGTGCTGGAGGAGACAGAGTATTATACCTCCCACTACATCACAAAAACAGACTTATTTCATGTACAAACACCATAATTCCACAGAATTGCAATTATGAGATGTGTATTTGCATGTTTTGCCCTTGAAGATGCAATATTTAACTGTTGTATGGACTGTACATTTAGGTTTTAGGTGGCCTTAAATGAGTTGGTATGGTGACTTTCTTACATCTTCAATAGCCACCTGAAATACCACTTAGCTTACAGGACTGATGAAAAGGCTGTCCAGAAAACTCATGTTAAAAGGACAAAACAAGCTGTTTCTCAGGAGAAAAGCCTTGAAGTAAATGTGGGAAACATTCAGGCACTAACATCCAGTGGTGAATATTTGGTGCTACCAAATGGTCCCAGCACAGCTCTCGTTACAGTACTTAAGGGGTTGTTTCTTATTGACCCACAATGACAGAAAGACTTGCATTACCATAGTACTGAAATTTTCTGCATCAGAATGCTACCTCCAAAAGCACAATACAGCACTAACATAAATGCTGATATGTCGGTATTCCAGCTTCATTCATTATGGGAAGTTCCACACATTGTGACAGTGTAGAAATTAGTGCTGTGAAACGGGGAAAATAGATCTACAAAAATCATTTAAGAAATTATAGTAAACAAAATTTCACACCATAAATTCTTTTTGACAGGTGATAGATGCTCTTTTCTCACTACTTTATCACCCAGTGACCAGATTTTCACCTACATAGCCCACTAAAAAGTACTTAATAAAACACAGAAACAAATTGGACCTTTAAAAGGCTTTCCAAATGACCTTCAGAAAATGGATACAAAACTACTCGGAGATGGTTTTTTTGCTAAACAAGGCTGTTCAGTCATAAAATTAAATACCAGCTTTGCAGTTACCAAAACAACTTAAAGCATTTTCAGACTAAGACTTTGCATATAACAGGACTTACCAACATAAGAGTCCTCCAGCCCAAGCCACAGGAGAATGGCAATTTACCACTACTTCTATAATTCATAATTTCTCTGTCTTTTTACTTTCTGTTTACGCTGATGAATAGTATCTGCATAAAAGTTGCTTCTGTGTTGGCAGTCAACTGTAATTTCCAGGAAGGGCTTTGCATCATCTTTGTGATTTTGGCATAGGTGTCACATAAAAAATAAAAATATGGGCATAAAAATAAAAAATAAGCTCAGCATATATTCTGTAAAAATACTCTATATTTCTCTATACTGCGGTATTCGGTTTCCTGTTTTCATTTCAACTTTTTTTTCCCCTATTGAAAGCAAAATGAGTACAACATGGAGAAATCATTCACTCAGTTTTTTCTCAAAAGGAGATGACTTCAGAAGGTTCATATCTAGGGTAATTACATCCTCATTTTACAATTCTACTTTGGGTTATTTAGATTTTGGTAGCACTGACTTTTAGCTTCAAAATCTCTTGAAATTCATCATTATTTACCTGTCAGGCTTGAGATGCATCTCTGGAGTTTAGTCTCCTATGTAAAAGTTAATACAATGACACTTGTGCTTTGTGCTTAGCCAAATGACACTGATTCTAAAATCTTTTAACCTAAACCATTATAGGAAAATATAGACTTAAAGTACACTAACAACTGCAGCGAGCTGTGTACAGATAGGCCTAGGATCATCTGTTTGGTCTTAGGCTTCTTGTTCTGAAATTCAAGAAGTACATGCAGCAGTTCACAATTTTGTAAGAGTAGGATTTTAGAGAATATTTAAATGAAAGCCCCTCTGTACTGTGCTCCCATGCTGAACTGCTGCGGGACTTATGGCGTGTAACCTTATTCACTACTGCTTTGTTATATTTTACTGTGCATATACTATAGATGACAAACTTGTCTATAGACAGACAGCAACGTTTTAAATATTGAATCTCCATCATTCTATCTTTATTAGTTATTTTTATATGTCACTGCAGTCATCTGGGTGTTGTTCTTTTATGTGCACTACTGCTAGAAGAAAAAAAATAAGATTAAACAAAATCCCAGGTTTTATAATTGAACCGCCTTGATTAACAATTTTGTGATTGAAGAACTCTAAATTTTAATTTTGCTGGCATACAAAGCCAGAACATTTAGAGCCCCAGAGTATGAACACCAATGTATGTTTCATCCTCTACCATGGCTGCAAACTTAGAAGTGTGAGACATTTGTACAATGGATCAATGTCAAGGTACACCCATTTTCCCGTAATTGCAGTCATTCTCTTAACAACCTTTTGTAAAATCCCTTCTGCAAGATCATCCATTTATTTCTGTCAGCTGAAAACTCTTGGGTCCCCAGATCCCAAGCCAGCTGTGGTTTCTTCTGACTGTTCTGCATAGCATGCATTGGAAATTGAAGAGTTTCCCTGTGGTATTTCCACTGAAGCTTATGCATACTGTGTGGTCATAACCCTCAAAATTATATTTAAGAATCTGCTAAACTCATTAACCAGGTCAAATTGGAGAGAAACTTCATCAAGTGTGTAAGGGGCTTTTCACCTGTAAGGAAGGTTCAGAATTCCAGATCAATTCAGATGCAAAGTTTTCAGGTATTTGAAAGTGTATTCCTAGGGGTTTGCTTTTTGGAAATGAAAAATTGGAGTAATTCCTTCAATGTCAGTGGGTTGACAATGATCAAGAAGTAAACTGTTAGCACTCTTGTCTGTACTTTGGAGTTTGGGCTCCTGGCTGGAATACAGATGTTGTAGGTATGCACAAATAGAAGCATTAACCACAGCTTAATAGCATAAATTATTTGAGGTTTAGATTTGGCAGAAGTTCTGTTACTTTTTTATCTCCTAAAAATAATTTAGAAATTGACAAAATGACAGTAACACACACACACACCCACCCCCATGATTTGGCAGTAGACTAAGTATGCAGTTTCCTTAGAGGCACATAAATTGATGTGCCTGACATCCATTCCTTAGGAGTAGTTCTAATTAATAAATGAATAATTAACTGTGTGTGTTTTTAAGCTACAAATGGAGAAAATTCTATTCTACATGAACTACCAATGAACCCACAATGATGACTACTTTACATTTGGTTTGAACTACTTTTAAGGCAGAGCAATTAGTGAGACTGATTGCTTTCCATTTGAATTGGTAACAGGTGTCTTCAATTAAAACCAATGCATTTTCTTTGAACTTGTATGTTCATCATCACTTGGTAGAATTTTATGCTGCCATGAATCATTTCTGCCAAATAAAACATCATGGCAAAATAATGTGGCAATGAAATTTGCAGAGAAATATTTTGGGCTAATTAGTACTTTGCCTGAAACGTAGCTGAAGAGAAAGGACATTTTGAACACTTAGAGAACTCTCTATGAGCCCTGAATTCCTCGGGGTCCTGTGTAACCACTCAGAATTACAAGTAGATCTGAAAAAAGTTTTCTTGCAGCATAATTCCCCATTTTGGAGAAGTTTTCCCCTACTGTCAGGTAAATATGTTTAGTCCTTTAACATAGCTTTTTTTTGTTCTAATACCATCAGTTTTTCATGAGAAAATTTTCATCTGACTTCAAAATTGGTGAAGTTCATCTCCAAAATTAATCCAGAACAACCTGTATCTCTGTATCACTGCTTGCACTGCTGGCTTATCTTGGTTAAAAAACCCCTAGTCATTGTGCTTTCCTATTCCTTTCTGGCAGCTGTGTCAGGGAATGGTATAACACAAGGACAAATCAGTTGGAATTTCTAATGCTTTCTATACTTTTAAAGTCAAACTGCATACCTGGCTATGGCACATATTTTGCTGGATGTTAATGTATTTCATACTTCTTGTACCATGAAGGGCTATATAAGTTCTTCTCTTATCATTAGCAGAAAAACACACAGAAAAATTTAAATTTTGAGGTGTTTCCTCTCACCCCATTGACCCTTTCCTTTTCCAACTAACTTTATATCAAGACAACATTTTGACTGTAGTGGGATAAAAGTATGTGAGAACCAGACTGACATACATGCAATTATTGTCTTCATATCGCTGCTGAAACTGAGAGTAGTCACCTAAGAAATTTGAGCGTAAAAATTTGGAACTTGCTATACCAATGGAGCATTCTAAGTATTGGAGCAGGAGCAGGGATTTTATATACCTGAACTAGCTTCAGCTTTTCTGATTTTGGAGTCAGTTCTTAAAGACTATTGTGGGGGGAGATTACAGAAGAAATTGCCTTACAGCTAATGTGCCAGTTTAAGTAATAAAGAATTATTTTTTTTTTAAATGTGAAGGCAAAATGAAACAGTGGAAGATAAGATTGAAAGGAGAACAACATATAAAAAAGTATACATAAGGTTAAGGCTTTAAAGTCTCAGTTGGTGGAACTCCACATGAATAATTCCCTGCGAGGAATTCCCTGCTAAATCAGAATCTCATTAACTTTACTGATACTTCTAATGCAAAGACATTAATGCATCTAGGTCTTTAATAAATCACAATATAATCTCATACAGAATAATGGGAAATAATCTTTATTCTCAACCAATTATTATGAGTATAAAGGGAAAAGTATATAATATCAGGTGAACAGAATGATTTGTGGGATAAAAATGAGAACCAAGGCATGGGCTTTAATTATCTTTTTTAAAAAAATCACTTTGATTAGTATTTGATCCATCAGATTCTCAGGCAAAGTCGTTGGTAGCTTTGGTTTAAGGAATTATTCATTTGATCATAAGGATTTAAGCTGCATATAGGAAGATTTCTGAGATTCTTCAGTGAAGTAGAGGTAGAAGATAGAAGTGTAGTGTGGTAATACTACATGTAAGGTAGGTTGAAGAGCTATTAGAATCTGATGATTTTAAAAACAAATGTTCATAATTAAAATTGTTTATACACACACACAGAAAAGTCATCTGTATCTGCATAGGATGCAGCTTAGAAGCACGTAACGTTTCGGGTTGGAAAAGATCTCAAATGTCATTTAGTTCCAACCCACTGTCATGGGCAGGGACACCCTCCACTAGACAAGGTTGCCCAAAGCCCCATCCAACCTGGCCTTGAACACTTCCAGGGAGGGGACATCCACAGCTTCTCTGAGCAACCTTTTCCAGTGCCTCACCACCCTCACAGAAAGAATTTCTTCTTTATATCTAACCTAAATCTCTTCCAGTTTAAACCCATTACACCTTGTCCTATCACTACCTGCCCTTGTAAACAGCCCCTCTCCAGTTTTCCTGTAGGCCCCGTTAGGTACTGGATGGCTGCAATAAATTTTCCCCAGAGCCTTCTATTCTCCAGGCTGAACAAGTGCCACTCTCTCAACCTGTCCTCGTAGGAGATGTGCTCCAGCCCTCTGATCAACATTGTGGCCCTTCTCTGGACTTACTCCAACAGCTCCACATCTTTCTTGTACTGGGGGCCCTAAAGCTGGATGCAGTTCTGCAGATGGGGTCTCACAAGAGCAGAGTGTAGGGGCAGAGTCAACTCCCTGGAACTGCTGATCAGATTTCTTTTGATGCAGCCCAGGACACGGTTGGCTTTCTGGGCTGCCAGCACACACTGCTGGCTTAAATTGAGTTTCTCATCCACCAATACCTTCAAGTCCTTCTCCTCGGGGTTGCTCTCCATCCATTCTCTGCCCAGCCTGTAGCTGTGCTTGGGATTGCGCCGACCCACATGTAGGACCTTGCACTTGGCCTTGTTGAACTTCATGCAGTTTTCACAGGCCCAGCTCTCCAGCCTGTCAAGGTCCCTCTGGATGGCATCCCTTCCGTCCAGCATGCCGACTGCACCACACAGCTCAGTGGTTTCGACAAACTTGCTGAGGGTGCACTCGATCCCACTGTCCATGTTGCAAATCAAGATGTTAAACAGTGCCTGTCCCAGTACTGACCCCTGATGTACGCCACTCGTCACTGATCTCCATTTGGACATCGAGCCATTGACCACAACTCTTTGAACACAGTCATCCAGACAATTCCTTATCCAGCAAGTGGTCCATCCACCAAATCCATGTCTCTCCAATTTAGAGACAAGGATGTTGTGCAGAACAGTGTCAAAGGCCTTGCACAAGTCCAGGTAGATAACATCAGTTGCTCTTCATCAACACTGTATCCCATCATAGAAGGCCACCAAATCTTGCTATAGTTCATTGAAATTTTGAACAATTAGAGAAAAAAATACTTTATATATTATTTCTGGTTTCACCTGAAAGATTAGAAAGGGAATTACCTAATATTTATGGGTGATTTCCTAGTCTGTTGAACAATTTTATTAATTTTCTTGGACTAAATCTGTCCTGTGGACTCGTTCCTTATGTTGTTTCCAAAATTCCAAGGAGAGATAAAAATCTATTCTCTTCAGTTCTAAGAAAACAAACCAACCAACCAATCTAACTTCTTTATCTTCTAGCTAAAGAAAAAGTTTAAAAATCTTTAGCAATTTTAGATTATTTAAATAAAGGTAATGAATATATATTTAGTGTAACTATTAAGATTACACTACATTGTTTTCATAATTGCTTTACCTTATTTTTTCTTTTTTTCTTTTTTTTTCCAGAGATCATCTATAGCTGGGTATTTAATGAGTTCCCATCTTTTGTGGCAGAAGATAGCAGACGCTTCATCTCTCAGGAGACAGGCAATCTCTACATCTCCAAGGTGCAAACATCTGATGTTGGCAGCTATATATGCCTGGTAAAAAACACAGTGACAAATGCCAGAGTTTTGAGTCCTCCTACACCTCTGACACTGAGAAATGACGGTAAGAAAGGCAGTATATCGGGGTACTACGTGGAAGCAAAAATACTAAGCCAAAAATACTCTAGTTAATTTAAGAACCAAGATTTTATTGTTTTTCAATACATGCATGCATTTACCGCAGCAATCAGCAAAGGAAAGGTGTTCAAGGAGGTGGTTTCTTTCAAAACATGTAACAGTTGTGAGAATATTTATACCTCCGAAGGCTGAGGTGTGATCTGACACCTCCTGATGTATTTTGTTTAGAACAGTTACTCCTTCTTGCTGTTCTGGTGCTCTGCCACTGACAGAAAGAAGCAAATCTCCTATCTCAGTAACGTGTGTTTCTTTAGGGCTCAGCTCAGTTGCCTCGACACAAGTGGCCACAGCCACACTGAGACACTCTCAGGCATCCAAGATGTCCACAGGGGACTGGCAAATATCACGTAGGGTATACAGACCAGTGTCAGGATGCCAGGAGAGATGGTTAGACAACTAAACAGGTGTTGTATTGCTTAAAAATTTACCTGTTGCTCTACTAAAGACCTGTTACACTTCCAGGCTCCACTTCAATGCACTGATTCAGTACCACCAAGAGTAGTAAAATAGCTTTGGTTACAATAGTAGTTACTCGGGTGATTTTTAATTTCGTCAAGGTATATAACTGCAGTGTTTTTTTCTGTAAAAAAGTACCTGAATCATTATCCAAAAGTGGCATAGGACTTTTTTCCAAAAATCAAAAGAAAACCCTTGCCAATAATATTTCTTATGGAGCAGTATGACATTTCAATATAAATGACTTGTAACTCTGATTCTGTTGGAATATTTGCCTATAGAGGTATCTGTATTATTCGCTCTTTTGCAGCAAAAAGATTAATATTTATTACATTATAATTGCTTTTGGGTCTTGTTTTCCGTCAAAATAATGTTATTTTTGAGAATAATAATTAATGATTCCATAAGTGCATATATTTTCCTTTTTTCCAGGGTGTTCCACATTTAATGACGCTTTCTAGTTCTTCAGAAATACATTTCAGCAGTTCAGCATATGTGAATCCATACTTATATAAATCAGAGAGAGAGAAAAAAAGAGAGACAGGGAGACTCTGAGGCTTTTGTCTTGCTTATAGCTTTTTCTAGAACTAAGACTAGTCTTGTGCTGTAGAAGCATTACAAAAGCTGGTATTAAACACAGATTATTTAGTTTAACAGAGTAAGTAAAAAATGTGTTCACAGATTAGAATGGAATTTAGTTTATTCATAGTAACAGGTTGAAATTTCTGTCTGCACAGTACGCAGCCTCTGCAGCAAGAAGCTGCATGTTTCATTGTATCCGTTCCTATTTTCTTTTGCCAGAACCTATGCTAATTATTGAGTTTCAGGTGTTTAGTTTTACTGAATTAACACAGCAGACCTGATCTTTTCAATATGATCCTTTGAAATATAAAAAACCCAAACACTGACTGTCTTTTTAATCAGTTTGAACTCTGACAGAAAAGATAGATTTTTATTGTCATATTTATTATTCATATTTTTCTCTATTGTTTCTTTATTACTTTTCTTCATGCTTTTATTGGGTTCCAGTTTTGTGCAGAAATTCAACCAACTAATTATCCATATCATGCTAACAGTACATGGGCACACAATACAATACAAGAAATGGAGAGAGTAACTAAGGATGAATGCAGCAGTCTACATCACTGAGCTGAGAAACAAACTCTGTGAAGGAAAACTGCACAGATTTTCTTAAATGTCAAGTGGGTAGTGCACACCAGCCTCAAGCAAATTTGTGTTTCACAGCTGGCTGTCATGCAACTGTGATAATCCAACCTTCTGAACTGTGCTGGAGTATTGGGCAGGCATTTGCACACAGATGAACTGCTCCTCAGCAATCTCCCAATTCATTTTTTCACACGCATGAATTTCTACCAGGCTTCTATGCCTTAACTTTCATCTGTTGGGATTTCTGAAAATCCCCCTTTATTGTAATGGAGTTCTTTAGTATTTCTTAGTAAATTGCTTGCTTTTCTGTATGACTGAGCAAGTTTCTCAGTGAAGGGACCCAGATTTTCTACATAACCTTGCAGCACTCATAAACCTCCCTTGAAAAAATATTCAGGAAAATTCTAAATCATATTTATTATGTGGAACACCTGCTTTGTTCTATCTCCTTCAGAGAATGCAGTAATATGGGCCTTTTAAAAACTCTCTGGGATCACAGTTAAAAAAATTCTGTTAATGGTAGCATACTTTTTGATGGAAATTGCTTTAGTTTATATTGCCTTGTACATTGACAAATATTAAAGTGTGATGAAGGAATTTAAAAAATATATATACATTATACTCCAAAATATAGTATATTACAGCTGCCGAAAAGAGGCTCTTGTTAAAGAAAACTAGAGTAATTTGTGGAGAAAGAAACAGCTGAGGCTGGACTGTATTAAGAAAGTGAGAAATTAGAAGTAGTAAACCATCCAAGTACTTGAAAATTTGTTTGACACTAAGTTCATAGAATCACTAAGGTGATTCTTGTTGAAGGTGAAGCTGTTGAGTTCTGTCATATGATTTTGAATATGACTTTGTAAGCTTTTTGATTATAAAATGAATTGAATCACTTTCAACTTTTCAAATATTCCTTTAAGTTTAAAAATCATACAGCTTTCTGAATTCCAGTAGTTGATATTACAAATGACATTATCTCACTCAGTCAGCACAGTTGTCAGAAACAACAGGAAGAACTTACAGTTTTAAACATCTTTTACAAATGGCACTACATAAAACAAGCAAACAAACAAACAAACAAACAAACAACAACAACAAAAAATCCACCAAATTTATATAGTCTGTATTTTCTGGACGTATGTATGACTAACCCAAAAATATTCTGCCTGACGTATTTAACATTACTCTCAGGTTTTGATGTATAAACAGTACCTATAACCAGGGGACTGTACAGCTTGTGACGAAAAGCACTCCTATGACAACACTGCTCTATATTTATTGATGAGGAAGAAACAGAATAATATTAAGGCTTTCTGTCAAACTCTGCAAGAATGTAGGAACTTCCTGGGCTTTTATTAATCTATTATTTCTTTCATGATGTGTCTCAAAGGGGAACTTAGCTCCTTGATATGAAGCAAATTAAATAAAAACATCAATAAATCCTTCAACGGATTTTGAATAAAATGAATACCTCATTTGTTCAGATGTCCTTGACAATCAGTCATTTCATACAGTTCAATTTCACTTCAAGCTGGGTTATAAAAGCGCTCTAAAATTCTATCTGAGGAGATAAAAAGTTTTAGCAGGAAAAAGAAATATGCATCATTTCATTAACTGCCTTTACCATGCATTAGAAACTTCGAGGAATTATTTAATAACTGTTTACAAATAATAAACAGGGTCATTAAAATGGATCTTTGCAGGCTTGGATGCTGATTGGGAGCAGTAAATTATCTTGACTAATAAACACAACAGAAAGCCTCTTCAAATTTAGGAAATAGAAACCTAGGGAGTGTAAAACATTCAATGCTTGATAACATAAGGCAGTTATTTCAAGTTCACACATTTTCATTGCAGCGTTTCTTCCTTTTTATCTTTTTTTTTCTTGAAAAGATGTTAACTTTAACATTATTACTGTAATTCTGAATTTTATCTCTGTGTACAAATGGCCTCGTGGCTTTACTGTGGTGAAATTTCCAGAAAAAAAAACACAAAACCTGTACAATTTGAGACATCAGAGGATACTTTCTATGGTATTCCATTAAAGCAATTAGTTTATACCTCAGCAGAGGTCAGTGTATCTGAGCAGACATATTGTCATGTAACTGAATGCAGACCTTGACCTTCAATTGTTTTTTTGCATGTCATCATAGTTCTGTGAATTGAATCTTGTCTGTCCTAATTCTATTGATTAATTCTAAGCGATTAGTTGCCTCACATAATGATAGAAAGTACAGTTATCAAGGTATAAAGGATGTTAATTTGTACTTTTCCATGATGGAATGTGTTCTGCCTGTGCTTATTCAGCTCAAACTCTAGGATATGTTGTTTGGACATTGCTGGGTTATCTAAAGATCTCTTTCCCATCATTAAGAAAAGTTTGGAAGAAGTCATAATAATTTCCCCAATGGTGTAAAATAAGCAATAAAAGGTCCAATATAGGATAGCAAAGTAATAAATAATACATAAAAATAAAGATAGAGCAAAATCAACATTTTCACAGACAGTTTCCATCCCTGAAGAATACTGAAGTTGTTAATTAACTGATAAAAAAGATTTGCTTAAAGGTTAACCCTAACTTTACGATCTGTCAGTTTTCCCCATCTCACTGTTTATTCATAAGGAGCTGAAATCTAGAAGTCACAAAGCATACCTGGATTGTAATGGGAGTTGAAAACATTTATCCAGCTGTGACCAAAGCCTACCAGGTTTTCTGGAGTTTCTGACCTTGTAGGTTGCCTTTTTCATGTGAATTACATTGCAAGATCATTAACTTACACTTTTAAATGTTCAAGAACAAGATGTCTAGTCACATCTCATGTTTGAATTGTGCAGGTCCATAGACACTATGCAAGACTGGGTGGAAACTCTGGGAACTCCTCCTAATAGTCCAGGACAGAACTCAAACCTGAAATAAGACTATTCTTTCAAGCAGAGCCAAATTGTCTGGGCAAAATCAAGTTTGATCTCTAGTGGTAGACAAGGACTGATAGCACTGACAGAGACATCAAAGTATGCAAGCTCTCTCCAGGGAATAGCTAATAAAAAGGCAATGTTCCTGGACAGCCATTACTCCTGTAATAAACGTGTTTCTTCCCTAAAATTGTAGTGAGATATTTTAACCCATGAAATATGTATTTTTATTAGAGAAAAGTAAAGATTGTGGGAAGTCTTTTGTTTTCGGTTTCATAATGACCCAGTGCTAGCCACGCATTAGCAAGGACCTCCTCAAGTATTGTGTGCTGGCCTTCTCCCTAAAATTCTCAATGAAAATCTATAGGTAGACAGAAAGTTTTATGGAAAGCTTCTATACAGTAACCCTTTACAGAGTGTTTTATAGGGCTTGTGGCATGGCTCAAGAGCACTATCAAACACTATCCAAAACTTCAAAAGATTTTGCCTAAAAAAAGTATAGAGAAAACGTCCTGGGATGGTCTTTTGACAATATTAAAGGGCTGAACCCAGGGGAGTATTTTGGGACAAAAACTGGGAAAGGTTTGGGAAAACAGGTGACACTTACACTGCGAAACAGTTTGGTTTGAGTTTAGTCTACTCTGAGCTTTCTTAGGAAAACCTCTTTTAAGGAATTTTAATTAATATATTTTTCCACTAATTTATAGAAACACTATCTTCTGAAAATGAAGTAGTTGCTTTTTTAATTAGCTAAAGTAATTTAAGATTCTAGACATGTATCATCTTGCACATCTTCTGCACTCATGTTTCTAGTTTTGCTTCTCCTGATTATTTATGAAACTATTACACAAAGGAAGAAGTTAACTGATCCATATACAGAGTACAAAGCATAGAAGAAATGAACTGGAGAAAAAATGTTCCTCTAAATTCAGCTCAGGATTAGGAAAGATGTTGCATCGAACTGTAGCTATTAAGATTTCAGAGAGAAGTGTGTTGGTAATATTTTAATTAATGGTGACTAAATTAAAATATATGCAAATGGATAACAAAAATAACCTTTATAGTTGTGAATGATTTCAGATTATTAAGCATGGTCATATCTAATGTTCTATATCTTACTGTCTCAGGATCATAGACACAAATTCACAAGTGACTGCTTGCTTTGCAGTCATGGGGTACGCCATAATGTTCAAAAAAGAGTGACTTGTCAGTTTGGTGTTCTTATCAACATAATGAAACATGAACAGCAAGAATTTTGCTTGAGGTTAGGACTGCAGTGAGTTTATAACAAGTATGACTTGTTACTCCAGGGTTTAAAACAATGGATGTTTCAATAGCTGTTGCTAATGGAGAAGAAATGTTAGTGTTAGTTTGATCTTCCTTACTGAGGAAATTGAGATACTTGTATTTGCATGGTTGTATGAGGAGTCCCAACTGGAAAATATTTCCTATTTAGGAAGCTGTTTCCAGTTACTTAGTTAACAATGAATATTAGAGCAACACTACTTTGTGTCCTAATTCATCAGAACCAGATGAATTCCTTTCTGGACACTGCACCAATTTTGACACTTTTGATACCTAACAGGAAAGGGATTATTAAAAGAACAGTGCAGGTTGCAAGAAAAATGGAGCTTAAGGTCATATTTGAAGTACAACCATTTATGTAATTTACTATAGGGGAAATTAGGTTCTTTGAGAACTATGATCATGCCATCAGGAAGATAATTAGAAACCCCATGAAAATCAGATCCTCCTCCTAATCATTTAGATTAAATAATATTTTCCAGGTTTCTGAATAGCTTTTGTGAGCCTGACCTGGATGAACAGCAAGCGATTGGAAAGGAGGAACGATAAACATTGGCCAGCAGTGCCTAAAAGAAATCTGCCACAGATTTCTTGTGCCAAATTCAGTGCAATCTCCTCCCCTGTAAAAACAAAATGGAAGGAGGGGAAAAAAAAAAGCCATGAGAGGTGTTCTGGCTTTTTGTGACTCATATTCTTAGGGTCTCCCAAGCAGCAAGACAGTGTGTGTCGTGTAGTAGAGTCCTGATTTTTCTTGTGCTTAGAAAATTTATTATATACTTAGTCAGTGAAGATGTCCAGGTTATATGTTTTCCACACAACTATATAAGCACAAATCTTTGTACTGGAATGTTGTATACAAACCATTCAGATACCCTCACTCATCTCTGAATGTCTAAAGGGTGAAGTTTGGTTTCATTCAGTGCCAGATGTGCCGGATGTGCCAGATTTAGCAGAAGAGTTTAGATGCTAAATTACATGTATGTGAGAAATTTGATGAATTGAAGTTCAGATTATAATTCAATAAAGACTTTTATACATAGAGAGAGCCAGCAATCTTGGTAATAGTTACAGCTTGATGTAACTTTCCCCCTCTACTCCACTCTTGCGAGATCCCACCTGGAGTACTGTGCCCAGCTCTGGAATCCTCAGTACAGGAATGACATGGAGCAGCTGGAGCAAGTCCAGAGGAGGCCACAAAGATGACCAGAGAGCTGGAGCACTTCTCCTATGAGGACAGGCCGAGGGAGTTGGGCTTGCTCAGCCTAGAGAAGAGAAGGCTCCAGGGAGACTTAATCGCGGTCTTTCAATACCTAAAGGGGATCTACAGGAAAGCTGGCAAGGGGCTGTTTCTTAGGGAGTGTAGTGACAGGACAAGGGGTAATGGGTTTAAACTAAAAGAGGGGGGATTTAGGTTGGACATTAGGAAGAAATTCTTCCCTGTGAGGGTGGTGAGGCACTGGAACAGGTTGCCAAGAGAAACTGTGGATGCCCCATCCCTGTCAGTGTTCAAAGCCAGGTTGGATGGGGCTTTGAGCAATCTGATCTAGTGGAGGGTGTCCCTGTCCATGGCAGTGGAGTTGGAACTAGATGATCCTTGTGGTCCCTTCCAACCCAAACCATTCTGTGATTCTATGTTTTCAAATGCATGTGGAGAGAGATCTCTGCAGCCCAAACTGTAGACTAGAAATTTTGGCCTCTTGTTTATGAACTAGAGAAAATACCACTGGTCTTCTCATAGCTTATTCTGAGCTTACCTCACTGCTTTTGTGTCCCTAGGGTTTGACCCCAATTCCTTTACTTCAGTCATAACACACCCACTTAAACCATTGAAAATGAAGTGCTTTTAGGTGTATTCACTGTTTAAGAGAGGTAGAAAGCTCTCGTGCATACATGTATGACATACATACACAGCATCTATTAGTTATAAATACCTAATTTTTAAAATATTTCAGCACAGAAATTTCTAGAAAGGTCTTTCTAGACAGAGTTCAGAAAGTAACTGCTAGACTAGTGAAATGGAGTATAATATAAAGAGGAATTTTTAAGTGGGAAGAGGAAAGTTTTGTTTAAGCTTTAGTTGAACATTTTGGTTTGGTTAAATGTGACCTCCTTCTACATTTATACCTCCATAATTAGAAATACTTTTACATTTTATCCCCTAATTGTAAACTAAAGAAGAGTTTGTTCCCTTCTTGTGCTGTATTCATTATGATATTTTTTCCCCAGAAAATTAATTACAACGTTTTCTGTTGTATTAGGATAGATACTAGTAAAGACTTCTTTCCATCCAGTGATAGGTGATTTCCTCTCTGAGTAGCGTATGAAAACATTGTTGGTACTTTAGTGTTCAGTGCATTGCAGAATGCAATTTCACATGTGGATTTTTAGGGCTTCTCAGAGCATAAACTGATATCTGAAAATGTGACTAAGAGATCTCTAAATGGAAGGAATATTGTGGACAGTTATCATAAAACAACCATTGCCACAGTAAATTTTTAGAGACTTACAGCAGGTGCTGGTCCTTCCATTTAAAATAAGATTAATGGCAGGTGAGTCAATAAATTCTTCTCAATGCATTGAAAATTTCTGCTGCAGTCTGGATGTAATGGCAGATATCTCATTATATTTGAATTAATTAGGTTTGTGCTGTGAATTTACTATCTCTCTCTTCCAAATAAGTATTCGGGGACATTTGATGGTGTAGGTCTTCAGGGAAAACGCTAAATATTCATTTGTCACAAAAAGACTCACGTGATAGGCCACCCTGGTTTGCATCACAGATTATTGATAGGAGAAGAAGTTATACATAAGCATCCATGCCATAGTTTCTTAGTCAAAATTTTCTTGGGTTTGGATACATATTCACACAACAGGTCATAATTACAATGTGGTAGGAAACTCAATTTCTGATCTGTAAAATTATTAGAAAATTCTTCTAGCAGGACAAGTTCATCATTCCTCGGGAGGTTTCCCAGAAACTGAGAGGAACATACAAAGCAATAAGAATCCACAATAATATTGTGAGTAGAGCACTATCCAGGCTGTAAGAGAACTGAATTAACAGTCCTGCAACATCTGATTAAGATCAGGGACTTCACCCAAAGCTCTCAGGCAAATGCTCTTAATCACTGAACTATGGGGGTTGCATCTTTTGCTGATAAAATAGTGGCAAGTACAAATCTGTGCCTAATCTATCTCCTGAGTATAGGAAATCTTTAGCTTCAGTTTCTCCCTAGTATTCTGATGATATTTGGCCAGGAATCTCATATTCTTTTCTGGCTACTGTCTTAAAAGTTTATTCACCACTTCTTCAAGTATTCCCTGTTTCTGAAGTAAGTTAAAGAGCAATTACACAGTTTGGAAAAAAAAAATTAAAAAAGATAAAAAAAGAAAAGATCATTTTATCTGAAAGGGTTTAAGGACCCATCATGAAAACTTCTGTTCTGAGATTCAAGAGTGTAGGTAATACCTGGAAAGACTAATGGAACAGAAGCATTAGCCTCTGCGCCACTGGAGTTAGACAATGTGTCATGAATTCTCAGCAGTCTGATTTTTTTTCCCCCATGAAGACAAAAACAGTCATAGACACACAATTTTTCTACACTCTTCATCTGAGGTAGTAAAAGTCATGGAGTAGCAGGCTAAATGAAGAGGTAGAGCAGTCGTTTTCAAAGTGATAATGACTGATATCCTGTCTTTCAGTTGTGCTTAGCTAAAAGGACTGACAAGCAAAAACTGATCTTACTACTTTATTCCATTCTCCGTTTCTATTAAATGGCCCACAGGGGATAATGTAAGCAGTTTTAGCTGTAGTAATATCTGTAAATGTTTAAACTTCTATTAAATCTATTCCTGTGGTATGTGAGCACCTCACAATCAGTGTTTATTACATTATTGTGACTTAGTGAATTATGTCATCTCTATTTTTTGATGGAAAACTAAAATATAAACAGTATAGCTAAGTGTTCATACAATACTTTGGTTAGTCACAGATTTGCAGCCAAGTCAGAAGAACAACTTGTGAAATGAAATCACTTACTAAAAATAAATCTGATTTTATGAAGACTTTTGCTTATCTGAGTTGGAGAATATGTAATAATTGCTCTGTGATAATTGTATTGTTGTAAAAAAAAAAATCTGAAGGAGGGAATAGGGAAATCATCTCTTCTATAAATATTGAGCTCCATTTCTGCCTAGGGGACTAACAAGACATTAATTCTAGCAAGGTCAAGATGTGCTTAGTTCTGGGATATGTTCAGTCATTTGAATCAGGACTTTTTTTTTTTTCTTTTTTTTTTTTTGCAATCAGAGATATAACAGAGAGGTTACTAGTGTTTTATTTCAGTTCAACTTCACGCAGCCAGGGAAGACCCTGGCTGGACAGAAATGTGGAGAGCTCTCCTCATACACCCTGAAAGGGTGACACAGAGACTGGGAAATGTAAGGTGGGATGACTTGTTTCAGAATAAAACCCAGGGGTAAGATTTACTTAAACAGGAAAGTTTGGCTTTGAACACCTTTTTTTAATCCCAGACTAAATTTCACGATCTGGTAAATTAGATTTATTTGGAACAGGTGTGTTTCATAGCAGTCACAAATTCAATCCTTTTATACCCAGATCTGAACCCAACTGAAAGGCACAGCTTGTGAAGTAGGGAGTGTAGTAAACTAATCAGCCTAAGGAAGACTGAATCATGGGGGTCATCTCTGAGACAGTGAAAGATTGTGCAAAAGGAGGTATTTTCATGGGAAGGCGGAGCGTTGAGAGTGGCTCCCCATTCCTCTCTAGTGCTTAGACCACATGAACTCTGTGATTTGTTAGCCACTTGAAAATTGTATATTATGTTTTTATTCTGTGCTGATCAATTTTATTTTTTGTTATATTTCATGTTTGATAACTGGAAATAAAAAATTATAGAGAGAATTTTTATGGCCTTAGCCAAACCTCTGGAAGTGAGTCATGTATATAAGTCTGAGAGAGATTGATTCTAATGCACATAACTCAAGGCCTCAATATTTCTTAAAGGTTCACATTTCTTTTAGCACCTGATACAAATGAACAAAAATCTTGATGAAAATACAGGCAGTGATTGTTTTACCATTACTGACCCATAGTCACCAAAACAGAAACTGGGAAAGATAAAGAGCCTGGAGGTACAACAGCCATACCAAAGCAATTATAGTGTAATGTGAGAAGGTAAGGCCTTGATAATTCCCTTGATGTCTATGGAACTGTAACGGCCTCCTTGGTCTCAAAGATCATAAATAATAAGAATAAAAAATATCCCTTTGCAATAATAGACTTTTGCTTCCTAATTTTCATAGGAACATCAAGCAATTGCTCAGTTATTTTTCTACATTTTTCTGCCAGTTGCTGCAGGCATGTTGCTTGCTAGTGTAACAATAACCCAGAAGAACAGGACGTGGTACAAAGCATTAGTAGATCAGCATTTCATTAGGAATACGAAATGACGGCGTGACTCACAAAGTGCATTCAATACGTGTACATATTGCACCTACTAATGTGAGTTAATTTAAGACAAAACACAAGATCTGAAAGGTAATATTGTCCCTCAGATGTGTTCATAAGTACTGTATCATTTTAAAGGCAAGAATAATCCCATTTTAAGTTCCTCTTTCTTTTTTCTTTTTTTTTGTGAGTGAAAAAGGCAAATGTTTAATGGCATACAGCAATTCATCACAATGATTTTCAGGAACAGTCTTACACAAAAGCAAAGAACTCCAACCTTTTTAAAACCAATTGAATCACAAAAACTGTCAGCTAGTAAGCACAGTCAACAGATTCCAGAGATTTAAAAGGAACACCTCAAGAGTATAAGGCTGCCTCATAAAGCCTAAATGTGCTATTTGCAATGGTGTGCACTACAAGGGAATTTAGGGAGTATACCCTATGAAGACTGAAGTTCTTGTAATTGAAGTTTCAATAGAAGAAATTTTCAAAGAAATATTGACATTGCAAATATGAACAAATCCCCAAGGTCAAACTCATCTACAGAAGGAAGTGGAATGTATCATTTTCCTTTGCTGGACCTCAGACCTAGAAGAAGTGTAGGTAGAAAAGGTGCTTTTTAAAAAAAAAATGGACCCCTAGAAACTCTGAGAAACTACAGACCAGTAAGTCTGACTTCCGTGTCAACTGTTGTGATAGGAAAATACATAGAAAAGTATGTTTAGCAGGGTTGTATTTATCACATTACCATACAGTAATCTTACCACAGTCATATACCATGAAAACAGCTTTTAAAGAGGGAAGTCATACTTCAATCTGTATACAACTTTCCTGAAGAGTCTGAGAGAATATGAATGGAAATGGTCAAGGTAACACTGTGTACTTTCATTTCAAAAAGCTCTTGACAGGGTCACTCATCAAAGGCTGTCAAAGAAATGAAATTCTCAGCAGGGCTGAAGGACAGCCCCATTTTGAATTAACAACAGATAAAAAAAAAAATCCACCTGTAACTGATCAGCTCAGAGAACTGGGAGATTGTCAGTGAAGCCTCAGAATACTATTCTGGGACTTCACCATGCAATACATAAATCATCTTGAAAGGAACTTAACATGTAGGTAGAAAAGTTTGTTGATATAAAATTATTAAGGATAGTTAAAATTAGACCGAACTGTGAAGAGATGCAAAAGGATATCATGATAACAGAGTGGATAGGTATTAAATAATGTCACCCAGTACAAATTTATATAATGCCTAAACCTAAAAACATAATACCTTTATTAGATATTATCAGTAAAGAGATTAGGATGCCATTGTGGGTGAACATCAGCTCAAGTGTAAAAAGGCAAATGGCACTGAATCATAAGGAAAGCAATAAAGAACAAACAAAAACCAATCTAGCAAACAAGGCAAAAAACCAAACAACCTGTGATAGAACAACCTATAGCTTCAATATTGCTCTGCTGTTCTTGTCTTCACACCTCAAAATGATATAATGGAATTTGAAGCAGTGCAGCATTGGCACTAGGAATGATTGCAAGTTTATTAAAGATTCCCTGTAAGGAAGGATTAACAGTCTGGGATTTTTCAGCCTGTAAAAGACACAGCTAAAAAAGGATGTGACATGACTCAGCTAAGACGAATCAGAAACTGATATTCATAATCACAAAAAAACACCCAAAATCAAAAACAAACAAACAAAAAAAAACCAACCCAAAAACCTGTAAAAGAAATCACAAGGATTGTACATAAATTATGAAATTTATTGACGTAGTACAAACCAGTGGGAATATATGGGTTTTTTATGACAAATTAGACTAGGAATAATTTCAGACTAGGTTAGGGAAAATTTTAATTGACTACAATATTGTCGATGCTCTGACTTTATTTTAATACCCAGGACACAAAGATTAATTTCCTTTTTTCCTACAAAAAAAACAACCCACCTTTTAATCTTTAATGACAAAACTGGTTCAGAATTTGTCTTTTCCTACAAGGGCAAGTATTCCTCCACAAGTTCATAAAGCAATGTCAAAACATTGATTTACTCATGTTTCTGAGGAAAAATGGGTCACTATTGCTAGTACATGCCATACTTGCATGATAGTGTTTTTTAAAAAGAAATCTACTGCTGGTTATAAAGCCACATTATTTGTGGAATTGCACTGGTTGAATTAAAAGCATTTTATGCTTTTTACTTCTTTTATTTGATTCACATATCAGACACATTTAGATTTTCTAACTAAACTTCACCCCCCAAAGACACGTTTAAATGCACATATGGTTAGACTTCCTCCCAGAGCCAAGCTGCAGGAGCCTGTGGGACAACAGAAGGAAGAGAGCACCACCCCACTGGAAACTCCTGAGTCTCATGAGGAACATTTGAAGGGTTAGAAGTATATGTTTTACCACTTCAGCCTATTGTATTTTTTTTTGCTCTACTAGGTGTGAGTTGTTTTTCCATCTATCCCTGACAGCTGCTCATCTCTTGGTTGCAAATCTCATATTCCCC
>VWZZ01007974.1:381794-397381 GCA_013399095.1 Psophia crepitans | reverse complement strand
AGTCGCCTGTTCCTGAGCTCTTAAGATGTGGCCCTTAAAAAAGTGACTGGCACTGATGGACCCCAATGCCTTCAGGAGCAATTTCCCAGGGGACCTTACCGAGTTCCCTGAGCAGCCTGAAGTCTGCTCTCCGCATATCCAGGGTTGAATCTTTGGTGACAGTTTTCCTAGTATTGTCAAAGATTTATAAATTCCACCGCTTCGGGTCACTATACCCAAGACGGCCACCAGTCACCACTTCCCGCACAAGACCATGTCTGTTCACAAGTACTGGATCTCCCTTAATACCTGTACCAGGAAGTTATCATCGAGGTGTTTCAGGAAACTCCTGAACCTGCTGGTACCAGCTGAGTGGTGTTCCCAGCTGACATGTGGCAAGTTGAAGTCCCCCATAAGGACAAGAACAGCTGATTTATCCAAAGGCACAATGTTTTACTTTCAATGCTATATATATGCACACATAAAGCTTTATTTTACTGGTTATTGGTCCAACATATCATGCACTGACTTGGTAGAACAGCAAGCATAGGTTGGATTCAATCCTAGGTTGAGACATCTTCCTGTAAATGTCTACCCCAAGATTACTTGTAGACCTAGAGTCTAAGCCCCCATTGTTTTCAGCATGTGGTATCCCACATGTCTGCAGGAACGTAGCAGACATGCCCTGTGATCTGTGAGAGAGCAGTGCTATTCTGGATGAGTGGCTGCAGGCAGAGAGGCCATGTCATATAGTCCATACTACATAATAATTAAGTGCCTTGGTTTCAGCTGAGCGAGAGTTAATTTTCTTTACAGCAGCCAGCATGGGGCTGTGTTTGGGTTTGTGCTGGAAGCAGCGCTGATAGTGCAGAGATGTTTTTGCTGTTGCTGAGCGATGCTTGCACAGAGCCAAGGCCTTTGCTGCTTCTCGCACCCCCCCGCCGGCGGGATGGCTGGGGGTGTGCGGGGAGTTGGGAGGGGACAGACAGGGCAGCTGACCCCAATGACCAAAGGGACATTCCATACCGTATGGCGTCATGCTCGGTTTGTAAGGGGCTGGGGGGAAGAGGAAGGGGGGGCAGCGGCGTTCGGAGTGATGGCGTTTGCCTTCCCCAGTAACCGTTACACGTGACAGAGCCCTGCTGTCCTGGGGATGGCTGAACCCTGTCTGCCGTGGGCAGTGGGGAATGGATTCCTGGGTTTGCTTTGCTTGTGCACGCGGCTTTTGCTTCACTGATTAAACTGTTGTGTCTGAACCCACGAGTTTTCTCACTTTCACTCTTCCGATTCTCTGCTCCTTTTTGATGAGGGGGACAGAGTGAGTGTCTGTGTAGTGCCCAGCCACTGGCTGGAGTAAAACCATGACATTAAGTTATACTAACACCTACACTGAGGTGTTTAAAATGGAAATATTTGGGCAGGAAAACTCCTCCCTCTGTCACAGTAGACAGGAAAAAGTGCGTGGGATTCAGCTGCTCTGCCATGAATGGTTTCCTGTAGGGGCTGAACTACTGTTCTCAGTTCAAGCTACCATGGACTGGGGACTCAAATCATTTACCAAAACAGAGGTTCCTAGAGTCATTTTTGATGTATCATTGCTGCCTTTATGAAAAGGTAAGACTTATACAAGGCTATTTGCCATGCTCTGACATGCTTAGGCTTTTCAAGTTGCACTACATGCCCATGTTAAGCAACTGAATCAAGTCCTAGGTCTCTGGGACTGTTTTGGGCCCCTCACCACAAGAAAGACATCGAAGCCCTGGAGCGTGTCCAGAGAAGGGCAACGAAACTGGTGAAGGGGCTGGAGCACAGGTCTTATGAGGAGCGGCTGAAGGAACTGGGCTTGTTTAGTCTGGAGAAGAGGAGGCTCAGGGCAGACCTTATTGCCCTCTACAACTCCCTGAAAGGAAGTTGTGGCGAGCTGGGGATTGGCCTCTTCTCGCAGATAACTAGTGACAGGACAAGGGGAAATGGCTGCAAGTTGCGCCAGGGAAGGTTCAGGTTGGAGATGAGGAGAAAATTCTTCTCGGAAAGGGTGGTCGGGCATTGGAACGGGTTGCCCAGGGAGGTGGTGGAGTCACCATCCCTGAGGGTGTTTAAGGAAAGGTTAGATATGGTACTTAGGGACGTGGTTTAGTGGGTAATAGGTGGTGGGGGGATGGTTGGACTAGATGATCCTTGAGGTCACTTCCAACCTTAATGATTCTATTCTATTCTATTCTATTCTATTCTATTCTATTCTATTCTATTCTATTCTACAGCAGCTTGGAAACCAAGCACACATTGAAGAACACTGAATAGAGTTGTCTTAATCTGGAACAATTTTCCATCTCTATTTCCCACATAACAGCAAATTTTCACATTTATTTCTGTCGTATATGCTAGTCTGCATTGAGAATGTCATCAGATGTTCTCCACATCTTTGAAACTCTGCTCCACACTATGTGGACATAATGTGTACATTATTACTGTGCTGGCAACTCATCTGCCGGGTACTTTGGAGACAGCAGGTACTTAGGAAAATGAATGAAAAGATAAGCAGAGAGATGCCCTTCCAGCAATTTGCAGCTGAAGGCCTGAGCTGCTGTTTGTTTCTATACTTCTGTGTTTTATAGATGTTGACCTACTTGTCTCCAATGAATTTTTTGCAATGCATTCAGGGAGAGACCTTTCCCATTGACTCCTCTTATTGGGTTTCACACCAGAGATAATTTGTCTACTCATTGCTTTTTGATGGTTTTAGGGTGTGAGGGGTTCTTTGTGCTTCCTTTTCACTGACAAAGTTAAAGGGCTCCTTCCTCTGAAATTGCACCTCTGATCCTCACCAGATCCCTTGATGAGACAGTGTAACATACACAACTTGGGACAGCCTGATATCCAACAGTTACCTCTACCCAGAGAATATTTGTGATTACAACAGCATGATCACCTTGTAGATATTAACAGCTTAATGAGCTCTTAAATTATTATCTTTCATAGTAAGAAATCCTACTAGGCAAAGAGGTGTTTTACAGAGCTCTGCAGGTTCCTTGTAGAAAAAGTGCTTCAATTAGCCACAGGGTTTATGGGTCTGCAAGACAACATGCTGCCCTCCCACACTTAGTCTTACTCCATACTTGAAATGTTTCAATCCCTTGCGCTGGTTGTGGTGTCAGAGCTGCAATGAGATTCACCACCAGATCCTTCCCTGCACTACATCTTGGGACAGCAGGTAGACAGAAACAGGTAGGAGAAGCAAAGCTGGAGGATATTTCTTTGTGTGTGTGTGTTTCAGAGCAGCTTTTAGCTCATAGGTAACTTTAATTTTCATGTGACAATGAGCAGTCCTAAGGACTGAGACCCTAGACATGAAACCTTGCTACTGCACTACAAACCAAACTCATTCATGAATAGAATCCTCCTATGATTCTATGATTACCAATTCCTAGTAAACAAGGTCCAGCCTACACTATTTGCAAGCACACACAACCCAAGCAGATAAAATGTATCTTACCCGCAGGTTATTACCTCCCAAAAGACCACTTCCACCAGCAAAATAAGTCCATTTGTTAGAAACCTATTTAATTCTCACTAACGAATCTGATGTAACTTTAGATATGATAGAGGCGAGGGTGTGACCCTTAGATACCAGGGGGTCAGATTACTTTTCATAAGCTAGCAGGGAAGCAAGACCTTCCTAGCAAAGCTGTTAACCGTTGTTGATGCTGATAATGATGTTTCATCTGGTTTGACTTGGACTGCAAATGAACCACTCCCTTAAAGATGAAAGATGCTGCATTTGGGATAGCACCCCACTAGTCAGTTATTGTTCCTCAAACTGCAGTTTTAAAAGTAGGACTTTTAGCTTGTAAAAAATTGTTTATTTTCATTCCTAATTTAGAAGTTTCTTCTTCTTCCTGAACTTTATAGTGCACAGCAGGATCTAGGACATGGTTTACACTAAAAGTAAAATAAGAGAGAAACAGTCCCAGACCTGGCCACAACTGTCTACTAGGATTTAAAAAAACATCAGCTCTAGACTTTCCAAATTGATGTAATCATAAAACAACAGAAAATAACAGTGTACCAGGGAGCCTACTGCAGTGGTAGCATCTGTCTTAATTATGTAAATGTAAGTCTATTGTCAAGCTTCAAATTTTCTTTAATAAAACCTCAGAGTTAGCCAATTTGTATCACTTAAACAGTTGCATTTCACATATACAAACTGCATCTAAAAGTATACATCTATCATGTCCTAGTTGTGAACTGAGAGTTAAAACGCTCGCGTTCCCTGTTATGGAACATGATGAGAAGCACAAGGATTCCCCGGGGAATTTTGACAAACTGCTTCATAACCGTAGAAGTTTGGGTGCTGGGCTGCTTTTCCTGTCAGATACTGCTGCACATTACATTTCCAATGGGAAGAGTTATTTTAGCTAAAGTAAGCACATTAGAATAAGCGATCAGCCGCCTGTGTGTGGTACCTACAATTCTGTGTACAGTTAAATTGAGAAACTCTCCTGATTCAATATACTCTTGGACTGCCTTATGACTTTGAGGAAAATACTGTGCTCTCACATAACTTCTCATCTCCTCCCCTCTAAACATACAGCTTTCCCTATTAGCTCCTATGGAACCAGCCACAAGCCCACAAAAATCAGTGGTTGCACTGTGACAGGTGGACTACTCATGTAGGCATAGTCCCACAGTAAATTAGGTGCAACAGCATTTGCGTTCTGTGTTTGGACATTCAGACAGATCCTTATCTGTTGAAAATTAGTTTTTCTCTATAGATTTTGTGTTGTCCCCGTGAGTCGCAGCACAGCATCCTCACTGAAGCAGGAAGATAGCACAGTTGACTTGAGCTACCTCCAGGGCAGCTGATGCTCCACGGCTGGTGTGGGACTTTTTACCATACGGGACAGAACTGCTGCACTGTGCATCACCCTGTCTGAATCAGCTGCATCAGCTTATGCTGAAGAAGTCGATACATTTATGAAATCCATTGAGGTACTCAGAGTTTATAGTTCCAGTCTTGGTGTTTCAGGTTAAATCTGTAGCTGGACAGTTATGACCTTCTGACAGGGTTAACTTTTCCAAAGTACTTCACTGGTTCCCCAATGCTGCTTCTGGGACTACTACTGGTACCTGTACCATCACCCACTGAGCAGCGTGACAGACTGGTGATCGAAGGTCAGAGATAGACTGCAGCCTAAAACACAAAGTTGTGGTTTTTCCTCTTATTTATTTTAGCGTTGAATATTTTCCTAAATTAACTAAATGATTTTTGGTTGTAAACCCTGTTAATGGATCAGTTAATTGCCTCAGCTTCTTCTGTGGTTGCTAAGCTGTTCTTCAAGCATGAATAGTTCATACGCTGGTTTTGGCTGGGATAGAGTTAATTTTCTCCGCAGTAGTTGGTACGGGACTGTGCTTTGGGTTTGTGCTACAAACAGTGCTGATAACACAGGGATGTTTTTGTTCCTGCTGAGCAGGGCTTACACAGAGCCAAGGCCTTTCCTGCCCCTCACACCACCCCACCAGCGAGGAGGCTGGGGGTGCACAAGGAGCTGGGAGGGGACACAGCCAGGACAGCTGACCCCAACTGGCCAAAGGGATATTCCACAGCATATGGCATCATGTTCAGCAATAAAACTAGGGGAAGTGTGGGATGAGGGCCTTCTGCCTGGAAACTAGCTGGGGATCGATCAGTTGGTGATGAGCCACTGTTTTCATTTGTATCAGTTGTCTTTCTTGGGGTTTATTTCTCTCTTTGTTATTTTCCTTTTCATTACAACTTTAAAATTATTATTACTATTATTACTATTGTTATTTTTATTGTTATTCAATTATTAAACTGTTTTTATCTCAATCCATTAGTTTTCTCACTTTTACCCTTCCAATTCTCTTCTCCCCAACCCTCTGGAAGTCGGGAGTGGGCAAGCAGCTGTGTGGTGCTTAGTTGCT
The DNA here is from genome assembly GCA_013399095.1 of Psophia crepitans. Taxonomy (NCBI): domain Eukaryota; kingdom Metazoa; phylum Chordata; class Aves; order Gruiformes; family Psophiidae; genus Psophia; species Psophia crepitans. The sequence continues at coordinate 391,456 of VWZZ01007974.1, read as the reverse complement.
GGCTTGGGTCAAACCCCAACAGCTCAGCAACCTGAAAGCTACACTATGCTTCAGGGCATGACTACTACTACACTGCCTCGACAAACGGTGTTTTTCTGGTTGGTACACCACTGGTTGGCACACTCCCTCATTTTTTGGTATTCTTACAACTCCCTTTTGCAAAATTAGGGCTCCTGTCACAAACACTCCTTCTCTGCTTTTTACAACTTCTATGTACCTCAACACCCAGGAAATTCCTTTGCTTGGTTCTAACTTTTCAGACTTCTATTTTGTAATGTACATCCTTCATTTAGTAAAATGCACTTGCTAGACTGGATTGTGTTATTCTCCTCTGAAGTACTGAGGATTAAATATGTGAAGAACTCCAGCAACCTCATTCACATCAGAGGAACCAACAGATCTGCAAGTCTCTTACGTATCATTTTTGGCACCTTCTTATTTCAGGACTTATGCCTGGAGATGTATCTATTCAGTTCTTCTATCAAAATTCAGGCTGTACTATTCAGATAGCATGAGCTCCTTGAGTAGATCCCTGAAATCATCCTTGATACCCATATACCTTGAACTTCCCCCTTGAATTATATGCCCATCCCTGTTTCAGATCTCTATACTCCCACCACCACAAAAAGTCTCCACTACCCCTACTTTCTTTTTCAGCCTATCCCCCTTTAAGCTATTTCATCATCTGAATTACCTAAGACACCAAGCAAAATTGTTACCATAAAAAGAAAAAAACAGGAAGACAATCCCCTCTCTGTTCTATCTATTTTCACTTCTTTTTGTTCAGGATTTCAGCTAATGAGTAAAACTGGTAGTTCTATATTTCTGTGACAAGCCAATTCATGGCTCAGTTTTTTCTGTACAGCCTGAGCACATTTGTTATAGTCCAGAGATCACTACACTTAGACATGTCTGTCGGGGAAAAAGCAAGTGAATTATAGTTTGACTTAGGTTAAGGTTAGACCTCTAAGCTGGCAGAGAGATAAGTCCTGGGTAAACTAGACAGCTGTGGACAAAATGGACAACTGAAGTGCCTAGAGACCCTAAAAAAAAATCTGTATAGCTCCTAGACTTAACCTTTACTAGGTAGCAGAAGCACACAGGAAAGTGTGAGAAGAGGAATAGGAAAAGTGAATCACAGAGCAAGATTAGACTGCCTAACCTACATGGGGAATCGAGTCTGTGCTGACTGATGTAGGTTACACCTCAGAAGTGCAAATCAGATGCAATTCCTCTGGAATGAAGAAATAAAATGAGGACCTAAATAAAGGGGAAAAAAACCCATCAAATTTTGCTTTCAGGCCCAGTTTCTGATCCTGAAGTTTGGGAACACGGTACCTGGGACACGAAACAAGACGAGAAGCACAAAAAGACTCTGGCATTCTGTCAGCAATTGTCTTTTGCTGGAAAAAATGTGAAAGCAAATATGTTAAGGAACTGATAGATCTTTAGATCACAGATGCTTGGGTCAAAGCATTTTAAATGAATGTATGCAATGATAATTGCAACAACATGAGGTAGTGAAATATGAATAGACTCATTCAAGTAACATCAGGAAGACAGACTGACAATAGTACCCATGGTGCTGAGCTGTGAATCTGACTATGTAAGTGAATAAGAAATGGTGAGATGTTGTTGATCAACTAGTCCTTTCTGGAAAGTGTGCAAATCACTCACCAACAGAGACTAATTCCTCAAATACAGGCATCTAAAAGCAGATACCTACCTATAGTTGTCTGCCTATGATTTACGTATCAAAACTGCCATTATCAACAATGATAATGTGAATGTATAAAATACATGCAGCTACTCAGATGCTCAAATTTAGACATCTACTCTGATTTTCTGCCCACAATGCAATATTTACCCATACTTTTCTGATGATTCACACACAAAGATTTCTTAAGAGAAAAGGCACGCATTTTTGTTCTAAAAACTAAAAACTAGTTAGCCAGCTGGTTGGGTGAGCTAACTGAGCTTATTATCCTCACTGTTATCCCTCCCTCATAAAAGTTCTCTGTAACTACTGGCAAATGAGTCAGGTCAGCTCCATTCCTGAGTGATCTGGCACTTAAATCAGTAAGTTCGATGCTCCCCGACGCATTGTAAGAGGAATTATTTGTGGTAGGAAATGGTACGAGAATGAAAGCAGTTTGAGACTTCACCCATTTTAAAGCTTAACTGCAAATTTACAAAATGTAAGTTAGAATTTTATTCATGCACCATCTTCTGAGTTGGTTTTTTCCCAACTGCTAGAATGCATCAGTGGTGACTTCTTCAGTCAGCATCAGAAAACAAAACACCTACTATAGCAGCTATTTTAGGAAAACATTTAAATATTTCCCCATGTAACTGCAGGAAATGGGTGCTTTCACCATGATGTTTCTAACAGTGAGAATTTTAACACAGCTTCACAGCAGTACTCCAGGATGTTTTCTTCAGAGGAAACAAAACACAAAATAACATATAGCTGTTATAAACTGTTAATTATGGTTTATAATAGTAATAATCCCAGAGAATTTGATCATTACTGTAGTTAATGATCAGTTTGTTAGGGTTTAACTGCCTTTAGTTCCATCTAGGGACAACCAATTAGCAAACCAGTCGTTAAATACTAGTAATGACTAATTATTCGAGGATTAAAAGCTTAAATATAAATAAAAGTGAGATTGAGACTCTTAAAATTAATGCGTTAATGTATCTCTTCCTCAGCATGAGTTACAGACTACATTCTGTCCTTACGACTAGCACACTTTCTATAGGGGATTCATTTCCCTTTAAATTAGTTTCTTTTTTTATATTCTCTCCAGATGTTTAATTCACATACGTACAGGCCATTGTTTCAAAAGCCCAAATCTTCACATTTAGTAGAGTGTCTTCAACAGTGCTAAAATGGTTAGCTTCCTTTCATTCCCTTTTTTTTTTTTTTTGGTGGGGTTTTAAAGCCTTGTTTGATTTCCTCTGGTTTCATATTCCTGGTCACATCAAGTCAAACTGCCTTGAATTAGCACGAGTAATGCTATTTCTTTTCTAAGATATCAAATATACTTATACAACAGAATCAAGATAACCAGATCTGTCCAGGCAAAGCCAATAAAAGATAACTACAGCAGGGATTAGCTTGAGCCTTTTAGTTAGTACAGAACCAGTTGTTTTGTATACGGTAAGAAAATGACAATTACAGAAAACACACAGGCAGAATAGGCACAGTTTGTCATCATAATGAAAACCTGAATGCACAGATATAGTCCAGCTAGGACAAGCATCCACAAATATATGGGTTTAGTCAGGGCATAAAATGTAGCTGGAGAGTGCCAATAGAGTGTCTGCAGGCCACTGAAGTCTTGCAGATAGAGTTTAAATGTAATTTAAGAAGGGAGAAAAAAGTATGTTAGCTTCCACATCAGTTTATTTTTAACTTGTGTCTATTTATCCAAACCTATCTTCTTTACAAAGAAGTGTAAATAAACTACATGGTATTTTCACAAGGGATCCTTTAGCCAGAGCAAAAGCAAAGTTAAATTTGACAAACCAGGAAATGGCAGTATTTGTTCTCAATATAACTACAAAAGATAACAGCAAACTACATAACCCAGTTATTTAAACATGATGGCTGAATAATCCCAAGACTACTTCATGCTTTAAGAATGGTTGCAAGTGCCAAGGCACTGCAGGGAGACAACTTACATTTCAAGGGAAAACTACTTTTGTACAATCTTGCCTTCTTTCCTTGAATTATTCTGAAGTATTTCAGTAGGAGTCTCCTGGGAATATTTTGTGCCAAACAAGAAAGTTTCTCCTCAGCCTTTTTATTTTTTTTCTTAATATGATATTTATTTAATAAACCCCAGTACATCCTCTGTTTATAGAAACTGTAATTGCTCCATTGAAGTCAGTGGATCCATGACTCCTTAATCCAGTCATTAACCTAAGCCCTGTGAGCAATGCTATTGAAAAGACACATACAGGTTTTTTCATGTTTCTGTTATTTCGACCTTTCATAGCAAATGTATAATTCACCACCTTTAATCATATAGATGAATTAAAACTAAGATCTATTTTATCTTTATGAACCCTGAATTAATGTTTCCAGCAGCAGAAGGTCATTTTTCAGTTTGTCGATTAAAAGATGCACACACGCGAGTTTGCACTCTGTCAGACAAAGACTGTTAAACCTTACTGGTGGGGTTTCACGTGAATACATGTAGACACAAAGCTCAGACGAATGCTACTGCAGAAATAGCATTTTTTTTCTATATTGACCGGTGTGAATAATTCAAATGTACCCATCTCGGTGGTACAGCCTTTACTTCCAGAAGAAATTCCACTGCTGAGACTTGATGAAGTAAATTAGATTTATTTTCTTTCTGTAAATATACAAGTTTTATGAGCTAAAAGTTAATTTTGATGTGTTATTGGTGAAATGGGAAAGAAGACATGAATAACCAAACAAAAGCTACCTTTTTCCTTTTGGCCCTGAACTATAGCATTTTGTTCCATGCTGGTTTATAGCAGCTCTAGACTTTTCCAGGCATTGAAAAAGTGTCAGAAAGAGGCTTTAGTGAAATGAATCCATGTTTACATTGCAATCGGCTGGTAGGTACAACCAGCACGTGTGATGGTGACGCTTGGTGAAAAACGACTGTCACAAAATCACGCTTGCCTCCACCGAGTCAGCTGATTCTCCTATGTTCAAAACTTTAATTTTTCAACATTTACAGTTACAATTGCAGTGAGTCTGTGTGCATGTGAATGTTTGTATTTTAACCAACCTCCACGAGAGGAGATTGCCAGCGTGCAGTCCTCCCGTCTCCTGCCTGAACGGCATCAGTTGGGGGCTCAGGAAAGAAAAAAGATCCTTTTCTACGCTGACGGTGGATTTGCAGCTGCGCAGCTTTCAATTCGTCAAGGCTCAAAATGGTGCATTCTCCTGCTTGTAGCAAAGACTCTTAGGTTTCTAGCGGAGCGCGCAGCATTTGTCTCTTTCTGAGAGGTGTGTGGTATCGCAGCAATTCAGCACCATTAGCACTCGCTGCTGTGGGGGAGAGAGAACCCTTCTACATTCATTGATCTCTGTCTGATACGCTTAATGAAAAAATACATCGAATATGATAACACTGCCGTAAGGAACAGAGGTAATTATTCAACTTCTGTGCATTGAGAATAACTTGCTTCCTTTTTTTTGGTGTACACCAGAAAAGAAGAAAAGAAGCGTGCTATAAGCACACTTATTCGTTATTTTCTCTTTTTTTATTTTTTTTTTTCCCCCTTACTCCCCCTTCAAATAAAAACACCTTAACCACATTCTTCTGGTATTCTGTGACCAGACCTTATAAGACTGTGATTTATGAAACAAGGGAAATGTGAGCAGTAACTAATTGGTGAAGCACTCTGGGCTGTACGGCTGCTCCGCACACACAATGAGGTCCGGGTGCCTGCCATCATACTAAAAAGCAGCAGCAGGCTTTAACCCTTCCCTCCCCATGCACACGATTTCCAACAAGATTCTTCAGAAAGCTAATATCCCTCTGTGCAGTGTTACTGTGTTTCACCAGTATCCAAAAAAAACCTTAACGCTCTTGCCTTCATGCGCCAATCTTGAATAACTTTTTTATGATGCAGAAACGTCTTTGTCAGTGCTATGGATTTTAACGCTGGTGTGGATGGGAAAAGCAAGTTGCCAAGGATCATCCAAAACTGAGTGGCTGAAACAGTAATAAAAGCTAGGTTTGTCCTGATCTTCCCATGAGATGGTTTTGTCTCCATTCGCTGTTTCTGTGACCAGTTTTGAATTTTGGTACATCACATGTTACCACAGCCACTCAGAACAGATAAAAAACACAGGTGAAATGTGAACCAGGGCACCTAGTTGCCAGATCTTTCCATAAAAGATCCGTAAAGATTCATCATTAAGGTCACTCTGAATTTCTGTCTTCTCGTAGTGCTGAGCTGAGATTTGCTTTGCAAGGCTGAAATCTCCTTACTAAGAGATCGTCTTTAGCAACAGCTTTAGAGCAGGATCCCATCCCTGTGCATATGCTTGGGAACTTGGTTTTATTAACAGCTATGGAGGAGGTGAAACTGATGTGGGCTGAGAAGTGAGGAAGTCATAGGGAGGTATTTGCTTTAGAATGGACAGCTACAGACACGACCTGAACCATAGAACTGGAATCACGGATTCCATGTCCTTCTTATGTTGGGGACCCCAGAGCTGGACACAGTACTCCAGGTGGGGTCTCACAAGAGTGGGGTAGAGGGGGAGAATCCCCTCCCTCACCTTGCTGGTCACGTTTCTTTGGATGCAGCCCAGGACACGGGTGGCTTTCTGGGCTGCCAGCTCACACTGCCGGCTCATGTTGAGCTTCTCATCAACCAGCAGCCCCAAGTCCTTCTCTTCAGAGCTGCTCTCCATCCATTTCTGCCCAGCCTGTAGTTGTACTTGGGATTGTGCCGACCCACATGTAGGACCTCGCCCTTGGCCTTGTTGAGCTTCATGCAGTTCATGCAGGCCCACCCCTCAAGCCTGTCAAGGTCCCTCTGAATGACAATCTGAACCAATCGTATTTTTTCTCAGATGTACTTTACTATCCAGAATACAAATAATGTAGATTAATAGACAAGTATATCCCTGTTGGTCTGTCCTTAGAAACATTCTTACACCCAGTTATAAAGAGACAGATTCAGCAAAGCTTCAGACTAACTAAAGGGCCACCAATTTATTTTAATGCATAATGGACTAAAACGGGGACTTAGGATTATTTCATCAATCTAAAGAGCCACAGTCTTCCTAGGCTGAGGACAACATTATCACACTTCATCTTTGGAGGAACGCAGAGCAGAAACACACTCCTGCTGAGTGGACATCAAAAGCTACACTATAGTCTCCACACACGCTCGTTCTAAACGCAGAGCAGTATCAGTTTGGGGAACCTGAGTGACTGTACTAGGACTGCCTTGTTTTCACTCAAACCCCTGGATGATTTATGAGGTCACCACACATTTGAAAAGCGCCGTACCAAAGGCCACACATCAAACTTAGCCATTCACCCTGACAACAAATAGGAGTGGTGGTACTCTCAGAAAATGTGATAAATATTTTTTAGTGTCCCATTACTGTGTAGCCATCTGCTATTTATTGCAATTGTGCAGATCATAATACATCTATCAGATATTTATACAGATGCTGCTTTTGCTTCCGTAGGAAGTGTATTGTAACTTAATGCGGCATTATCTTAATGTTCCAGTAACACAGAGTACTGATAAGTATATGTATATATGTATATCTAAATTACTATTTTCCTACCCATATTCAGACAGTGCTGGGAAGCTATATAGTTACTGAACTTCTGCTAGACAATATATTCAGTACTGAATGGGAATAACCTATTTGTGCAAAGCCACCCATTTCCCTACTTACAGCCACTCCTGCTGCAAGAGGAAATTGCTAATTGGGTACAGCAGGAAATAAAGAGAAAAAGGTTTCATTGTCTATTCCGTTCTTACTGGTATTACTAACTCATTCCTTTTCTTTGAAAAAAAATGGCTTTAATCTTATTATGGCTCAGTTTCTCCAACCAGGCAGAAGCTGTGAGGCTGCATGTATTAAATACCAGAATAAAAGATTCCTATAAGATCCCAGTGAGGTTATCAACAGAGGCACAAGACAGAATTCCCACAGATCGCCTTCACTTTTTGTGACACAGGATTGAAAAGGAGTGGAGATGCTTGCCTGTTTTAACCCTAATAATTTTTTTTAATCCTAATAACATTACAGAAAACCACAGATGAAGTAAACTAAACCGACAGACTAGGTACAGCATGTCAGGTGCCCAGAAGGTGAAAACCTCTCCATAATTCTGCTGAAGTTATTGAAAGGACCTTGATTGACGTGTCGTAACATTCAGGCCACACGCGTTGGCACTTGGCTGTCTGAGGATTTCAGGTTCCCCAGGGAAAGTGCAAATATTGCTCTATTAGCAATAACATGCTCCATAGCTCAGACTACCAGGAGATTGTATGAGTGAACTGTGCAACACGTCGGGAGACCGGGCGGGTTGAGTTGAATGAGTCCTTTAGATTATTGCACGCCCGCAACAGCAAATGCACTAATGTCAAACTAACCTTGAAAATACGTGTGTTTAAACACGTTAACCAGAGCAAGACCCGTAGAAATCCTACAAAATAGCAAAGGAGGATGAAACTGCATAAATGCAGCCTGAGAGTTTCTTTCCTTATGCAAACAGGCTTTTTTTCTGCCACCCTCAAGGTCTTTTCTGGAGCGGGGATGGCCCCGGTTCATTGCATTGATTTCCCACTCGCTGAGGGATGCCACCAGTTTAACTTTTCCCATTCTCCACAGGGCTGACTTCCTTACTGAGTTAACAAATGCATAAAACTAGGATAACACATCCATGAATCAGTCCAATAAACATAGCGCAATACAGGACAAGGCTAGTCCTGGGGGTAGTGATCTTCCGCAGTGCTATTCTTTCTCTAGAAACTACCTTTCTGTTATGTTTCCTCCGTTGCTCATAAAGATGGAATGAGCCACCTTGGTCATCTAAAGCTAATCTCGCCCTTTTCCCACGTGCAACATGTTTATCACAACTGAGCATCCGGGGCTTTCATAATTTATTGTACCTGGGGCTCTGCGAGTCTCAAACCATGGTGATCCATCACGCGGCATCTGTGGGGCCAAAACAGTTTTGACGGCTTTGAAGGACACCAAAATCCGGCAAAGTAGCCACGCCAAGGCAGCATGGGGATCCGCATGGACCTCACACAGACCATTGGTTTGGAGCTTCAGGCTCCGTGTGGGAACGGACAGGTGTAGAGCACTGCTCCAGACCAGGGCTGGTCTCTCTGATGGCGTGCTGTGCTGGTAAGCTGCAGCTCCGAACAAGTCTGCAAATGCAAATCTCATTATACGATGGCCGGGCTTGTTTCGCCTAGAGACGTGCTGCCAGGGCGCCTTTTTAAAGCCCATTTAGCAAGATGATGAATTTCTTTGTGTACACGGTAATGTAAAAAAAAAAAAAAATAATAAAAAATTGAAGTATGCTAGAGGGTTTCTAAGTGAAAAGTAGTGTATTTGCATTCTCATTTCCTCATGCCACATCTCCAAGTACATACATACTCTTTATATGTAAAAAGGAAGTTGATGGTTAACCTGGAGACTAATTATTACTACAATGGTGATATCTCCAGGTAAGGTAAGATCAGATGTCCACGGTGCTATGCTGTGTTGCACGTAAGAGACTGCCTCCCCTCCGAGCAGATGGAACAGAGGAACTTTTCCCAAGGGTAAAAAACAGGAAAACGAACAGTATGAAGTCAGACAAGAAGCCAGTGGCAGTGCCAGGAACACAACTTGTCTCATAAAGACACCTGTGGCTCTCAGTGCCCAGAACAGAGGATAACACCGAGATAGCTCATCCTCAAACCAGCAGGAAGCACGGGGAACGCTCAGGCTCTGACTGGGAGAAAAAACTTTCAATGCATGTGGTAGAAGAAACTTTCTTCGAAGTTGGGAAAAAAACAAAAGGAAAAAAAACCCTCCCAACAAAGCAAAACAAAGAAACAAAAACAAAACAAAAACCAACAAACTTTTCTCAGGATTAAGCTTTAAAAACATCAGACCTAAAATCTGGCGGGTGGGGGGG
>VWZZ01007974.1:325459-373120 GCA_013399095.1 Psophia crepitans | reverse complement strand
AAGAAAAGAAAAGAAAAGAAAAGAAAAGAAAAGAAAAGAAAAGAAAAGAAAAGAAAAGAAAAGAAAAGAAAAGAAAAGAAAAGAAAAGAAAAGAAAAGAAAAGAAAAGAAAAGAAAAGAAAAGAAAAGAAAAGAAAAGAAAAGAAAAGAAAAGAAAAGAAAAGAAAAGAAAAGAAAAGAAAAGAAAAGAAAAGAAAAGAAAAGAAAAGAAAAGAAAAGAAAAGAAAAGAAAAGAAAAGAAAAGAAAAGAAAAGAAAAGAAAAGAAAAGAAAAGAAAAGAAAAGAAAAGAAAAGAAAAGAAAAGAAAAGAAAAGAAAAGAAAAGAAAAGAAAAGAAAAGAAAAGAAAAGAAAAGAAAAGAAAAGAAAAGAAAAGAAAAGAAAAGAAAAGAAAAGAAAAGAAAAGAAAAGAAAAGAAAAGAAAAGAAAAGAAAAGAAAAGAAAAGAAAAGAAAAGAAAAGAAAAGAAAAGAAAAGAAAAGAAAAGAAAAGAAAAGAAAAGAAAAGAAAAGAAAAGAAAAGAAAAGAAAAGAAAAGAAAAGAAAAGAAAAGAAAAGAAAAGAAAAGAAAAGAAAAGAAAAGAAAAGAAAAGAAAAGAAAAGAAAAGAAAAGAAAAGAAAAGAAAAGAAAAGAAAAGAAAAGAAAAGAAAAGAAAAGAAAAGAAATATAAACAAGACTGAAATACAAAGAGCAGGTTGGGCTCTTCCTTTACCCTGTGGCTATTTTTATGATGCAGTTAAATTCTGGAAGAGCACTTCTAAATAATTTAAAAACTGATCTGTTTTTAAATACAATTACTATCACTGTATTTTTTACATGGGAGTAAACTAAAAGATAAGTACCTTCTACGTCAATAAATACCTTGGCCTGAAGCCCTGGAATTTTATTTATCTGTGAAGTGTTTATCTTACTGAATCCTCCCTAGAAAAAAAAAAATTATTACTTAATGATTGTAGATATGAGTTTTCTCTTTCAATTACAAAGTAGGATTCTTGAAGCTTTTCCAGTTTTAGAGAAGCATCTTTTGAATCTGATTGAAAATGGAGGATCTTTTAGTGAAACACAGGACATAAACCACAGACAACTTTTTTCCCTGTTGCCCACAACACAAGCAGCAACACAAGAGTTAGACTCCCTCCCTGTGAACCTTGCAGGAATCACTCCATTACTGCTAGTCAATCAAGCCCCTGGGGAAGGAAAGATCCCATTTAATAATAAGATTTCAAGGGTCACCAAGGGAAGACTTTTCATTATAATGGTCTTGTTTTCTGAGGAATGGTAAAAGACTTTCCAAGGTGAAGTAGTGAGAGATGTAATCTCTTTCTAATCTCTACGAACTGCCTTTTTTCTGTTATTAATATTGCTTCCCCACCATAGGACACAACTCCAGAAGTATGTAACATATGCCTAACATTAGGCATATTTTCAAATCCCATTGATTTCCATGACATTCAGACATGTGCTTAAAGTAGAATTATAGTTCCTTCTCCCCCTCAGGAAAAGAAATTAACCTCTGATTTTAAGAACATGATGCCTACATATTGGTAAATAATTTAAGTTCAAAACCCCCCAAAAAAGATATAGTAAATAATAATCCCCTTCCCATCTTTCAAATTAACAGCTCCTATTAAGAGCTACTAATCAAGGATTCATAGAATAATTAAGGTCAGGAGGGACTTCTGGATGTTATCTAATCTAGCCTCATGCTAAGTGCAGGCTTAATTAAATCAGGTCACGAAGGACCATGTCCCGTCAAGTTCTGAATATCTCCAAGAATGGAGGTTCTATTATTACTTTTATTTTTTGTGGTTGTTTTTTTCTATTAAAATTATATATTGCAAAAAGAAAAGAAAGCAAAAGTTGAGACCAAATTTCCTAGCTACTCTAAAACTCTCAGTTCTGTTATGAGTGCCCCTATATGAACTTCTAATACATCTTTAAGTGGCATGTTCTCCCCAAAGATGCAGTGAGAATTTGTTACTTAAGTCAATATGATTGAAGCAAAAAAAGTATTGGTCATCTCCAAGCAGTTGGACGAGAAGAAGTTTATCAGGAGTAGTCAGCATGGATTCACCAAGGGCAAATCATGCTCAGCCAACCTGGTAGCCTTCTACGATGTCATCACTGGCTGGGTAGATAGGGAGAGAGCAGTGGATGTTGTCTACCTTGCCTTCATCAAGGCCTTTGACACTGTCTCCCACAACATCCTTGTAATGAAACGTAGGAAGTACAGGATAGGCGAGTGAACAGTGAGGTGGGTTGACAACTGGCTGACTGGCAGAGCTCAGAGAGTGGTGATCAGTGGTGCAGAGTCTAGTTGGAGGCCTAAAATTAGCGGTGTTCCCCAGGGGTCGGTGCTGGGTCCAGTTGTGCTCAATCCCTTCATCAATGACCTGGATGATGAGATAGAGTCTACCCTCAGCAAGTTTGCTGATGATACAAAGCTGGGTGGAGTCGCAGAGACACCTGAAGGCTGTGCTGCCATTCAGTGTGACCTGGACAGACTAGAGAGTTGGGCACTGATGAGGAACCTGATGAGGTTAAACAAAAGCAAGTGTAGAGTCCTGCACCTGAGGAGAAATAACTGCATGCATCAGTACAGGTTAGGGGATGAGCTGCTGGAGAGGAGCTCTGCAGAGAAAGATCTAAGGGTCCTGGTGGAAAACAGGTTGACCATGAGCCAGCAGTGTGGCCTTGTGGCCAAGAAGGCCAATGGCATCCTGGGATGCATTAAAAAAAGTGTGGCCAGCAGGTCCAGGGAGGTGATCCTCCCCCTCTCCTGTGCCCTGGTGAAACCACATCTGGAGTACTGTGTCTGTTCTGTGCTTCCCAGCTCAAGACAAACAGGGATCTCCTGGAAAGAGTCCAGCCGAGGGCAATAAAGATGGTAAAGGGCCTGGAACATCTTCCCTATGAGGAGAGACTGAGCGACTTGTGTCTCTTCAGCGTGGAGAAGAGAAGGCTGGGAGGGGATCTGATCAGTGTTTATAAATATCTAAACTGTGGGACGCAAGTGGATGAGGTCAAACTCTTTTTGGTGGTGGGTAGTGAGAGAACAAGGGGCAACGGCCAAAAACTGGAACACAGGAAGTTCAACTCAAATGTGAGAAAGAAATTCTTCACAGTGAGGGTGATGGAGCAGTGGGACAGGCTGCCCAGAGAGGTCATGGAGTCTTCTTCTTTGGAGATATTCAAGACCTGTCTGGATGCCCACCTGTGCAACCCTGTGCAGGGCACCTGTTTTGGCAAGGGAGTTGGACTCAATGTTCTCTAGAGGCCCCTTCCAACCCCAACCAATCTGTGATTCTATGATTCTGTGTGATTTGGAAGTCCTCATAGGATGCCAATTATAACTTAATTGTGTGTCTCCGCATCTTTGCCCTCCCTGCTTCTTTGCCTTCGTAATTTTCCCAAACTCACGACAAACACTACAAAGGACATAGGTGAGGTGGATAATAGTTGTAAGGGGGGAAGAAAGAGCAGGCTGCGAGGGATCTTGGGAAGAGTATAAATGAGGAGAGGGATCCCATAAAAATTGCAAGGTACTAAAACCAAAACACAACTGTTTAGCTAAAAGCCTGATGACGCAGGTATTTGTAGCAGTTCTGTAATTTTATCCATTTTCTGATGAGTGAGAGATGGAGAAAAGGGATGAACCATCACCTGCATGATGCTGTTGTGAAACTCCAGTACAAGGGGAAGAGAAGGGCATGATACTGATCAGATAAACCAGAAGCAGGTGGGGGAGGCTGACTGCTGTACTGAGTGATGGGAGTTTTGAGCTGGTGGTGGACAAGACTCTGGGGAAATAATAACTCGAAAATTAGGGCCACCAATGGTTAGATCCCCTGGGGAAAGCAGCTCCTAAATGAAAGCTGAAGATTATGGGGCAGAAGATAGTTTAGGAATAGAGATGGGAGCAAAGGAGTGAGATGACAAGACCTGTAAAATCTATAAGGATTATTATAGATATTATTAAATTGGAAGTATCTTTTTTCCCTCCTTAAAATAAGCCATGTGAGAAAGGGAATCATAGTGAACTAAAAATCACCCATTGATCTTGAAGCTACATCATCAAGCAGGGTTTTCATCATCTTCTGGGCCTATCATGGAAACCACTCACTATTTCCATTGCCTTAACTCCCACAGCTATGGCATTTTGTAATCCCATTGCATTGTTCTGTTTTTCAGTCTTCCTTTTGCTCTGTAAAAAGCATATGGGACATATTTACAGAACCTGTTGTTCCTAAAATGGAACAGGCTGTAAACTATTGCTGAGCATCTGTTATCAGATTCTGATGGACATCCTTACCTGTTTGATGCAATCTCTGTGAAGCCAAAATTTAATATGTTTTCTCACCTTGTTCTGGTCCATCACTAGCATCAATCTTTTGCGTTATATCTTTATCTTCTTTCAGCTGTTATCCACTCAGCGACTCCCAAATCTACCCAAACTCTCTTCTGTTTCTTGTTTTTCTTTGGATTTGTTTGGTTAATTGGTTAGTTGGTTTTTGTTTGTTTGTTGTATTTTTTTTAATGTGTGGGGTTTTTTTCTTTTGTTTTTCCTGTTTTGTTTTGTTTTGTTTTCACTTCCCCCCCCCACGAGTTCCAAACCAAATATTTCCACACTCTGGTTCTAAAACCACATTCTCTTCCAGAAAACTTCTTACATATCTTCCTGTTATCCTAAAGTAAGGCCTTAGATACTCAATCCTCGTAACAGCTAGTGTCTTTGCACACATTTTGGACCAGTTCGACTAAAAGAACAGAAGAAACTCTTAAAAAGCTACAATTCCAGATTTAGATCTAATGCCTGACTCCAGAAAAATCCAAGGTACCTTGTGCCACAATGCACGACACTGACAAGAGCTCCTTCAAAAATTAAACTGACACTTTAATGTGGAAAAAAAAAAAAGAAAAAAGAAGAAAAAGCTATTTTCAGCCCTGCTGTAACTCTATTTTGTAATTTAACTGTATGCACGTACAAAGTAAAAGACAGGACTACTTCTTCCTCCCACAACATTATGCTCTGACATTCAAAGTCCAGAGTGCTTACACTAAGCCAGAGCAGCTTTGCGTCTTGCTGTCTGACTGGACTATGTTCCTTACAAGCTGGATCATCACTGGGTTTATACAGGAAGTTCCTGTGCAGTGGTGCTAGCTTTGCTTATGACTGGCTGTGAGCATTCCTTGTTTCAGATTTGAGTTTCTGTTGCTTCTGTGATGCCCATAGATCCAAAGGTCCGCCTGTTATCAGAGTGCTAAAGAGTACACCAAACGCTCACCACTTTGCAAATTTTAGCTTATAAATACATCAAAAATTTTCTAGAGGTGATATGGTTTGGGTCATCTTCTGTTCAAACTGAGAAATAAAAGCACCACTTGTACATTGTGTGGATGGTTTTAGTGTCACTTTGAAAACCATTTTGGAATAATGTATCTATTCCTAAAATTTAATGTTTTCTTATGTCAGGATGAGTAATTTTCACTTTTACAATCTTAGGTGGTACGGCTCTGCGTGTGCTGGTAAACTAAACAGAACAAATAGGACTAAGTGTATGAGTAAACTGAGCTCTATAGTGGAAGTCAACCATCGAACAGTTTGTTAAAACTGTTGGAATCATCCTGGGCATGGTTTTGATCAGTGCCATGTAGGGCTTTCTTAAACAGCCTTTGAAGAGTTGATAAGAGGCATACATCCCTTCTTGCAGGATCTGGGAGTCCAATAGTGTGAATGCAAGCCATTCCACAGCAGCAGGTCTGAGTGCAAAAGAATAGTCTGTAGTCACATTTAAATCATTTGAACAAAGCCACTGAAATAGAACTACACATTCCTCCAATATTTTAAGGGACTCACAAAATATGAGTACCCCATGGGACTGTAATATGTCTTGTTCCTCAAATCTGTGGATGAAGAATGTCTTGTCTTATATTTACATCCTATACTTCTGTTTTCTTGTTATCCCACATGACCTAGGAATTATCTCATACTTTTTTCTATGCTGGCAGATTAAAAGATTTAGTACAAAGCTAACAAAAATTTAGTAGAATACCCATTCTGCTTGACAAACACTTCAAACCAATACTGTATATAATCCAATCCATACTTGTTTATCCTGCTTAGCAGAAGACATTTGCAAAATGTAGATGTACAGTCTTGCAAGCTATCGAATGAGGCGGTCGTGATATATCTATCCCTTCAGAGGTAAGAAAACTCGGCTGGAGTCAATATCTTTTGGCATGTGGTATAGAGAAAAGGAGACTGAAAAAGAAGAAGATTTGAGAGAAAGATTAAGCTATAATCACTGCAAAAGTTTCTATAATAGAAAATCCAGCCACTGCTTTGCATGGTTCTATTCTATCCAGGTTGTTCAGGTCGGCATTAAACAATATAAGATTAAGCACTTGTCAGGCAAACTAATGAGTTTTGGATTGATTTCTGTCTTCTGCAATGCTACTAGCATTTTTGACAGGTATGATTTATAGGGCATTCTTTGGGCCTGTTCATGAGAAGAGCTGTTTATTCTGGTTGATGGACAGGGTTTCTAATGTTCCCAGTGGAGTGTGCAGATGGCAGGAAGGACAGTAATCTTTGAGACCATCTCTCAATGTCTGGGGTATGTCTCTTATAAATTTGTAATCAAGATCTCAAGAAACTAATGTGGGCAGGCTGCCTCTGAAATTGTTTTTGCGACCTTTGGCCAATGTAATGCTCCCTGAAAAATGTATGTCTGGTACTTTGGCTGTTTAGTAAATGGAGCTTGTATAGGCAATCAAAGAACTATACTTTCCCTTTTAACTGATGTGACATATATACACAGACACAGAGTTTCACACATTTACAGTTCTATTCCCTCTGGCTTAGAACACCTTTTTTTTTCAGCATTTTATGTCTATGGATATTTAGTGCACTAGTAGACTACGAAAAAAACAGCCAGGCAGTCTGTGTTGGAAACCTAATGGAATCTCTAAGGCGTGAAGATAACAAATCTAAGCAACTGCACCACTGAATAGTTTTTTTGCTCATCTGCTGTTCTTTCAATCATTTGATATTTTTTTCTATTTGTCTTTCTTATAATTAGATTGTACAGTCTTGGAAAGGCAGGAGTGCAGGCCAGGTCTAACCTGATGCAGTTGGATTGACGGAAAAAGCTGCAGCAATGAGGGGAAAGTATGAGCCTTTCTTTTATAATTTTTTTTTAATTCTAAAATCTAAATAATCAATTTCTCAAGAGGGTACAAAATACATTGAATAACATCTCTATGAGTATTTCCCAAAAGCTTAAGAGAAAATGACTGATTGTGGTGTGAATTTAAACATCTAAGATGGACTATTTCACATCTGTCAGGTTGTAAATAATGGTACCACCATGCTAAGATGATTCCATGATTCGATTCTAATTCTAGTCCTGCATGATGCAGTTACGAAAAATTCAGCTTCCTAGCACTGAGAACCTAATAGGAGGTTTGATTTTCAGAGAATTTAAACTACTGTCGTACTTAACCTCAGGCTTACAAGTTTGAAGACTTTGACCTATTTTATTATTGAGATCCTTTTGACCTTTTCAGCTCTGTTGCTAAGCCCAGTGTTGGGGCTTTCTTCCTCCGTCCCCTCTTTCTCAAGGGTGTATATCGCTTAAAACAAATGCTAATTTTTCAAGAAAGCCATTCTATCTCTGTAGCATTCTGCATGTAAGATGATGATTTTCTCTCCAGAGCAACTATAAACATTGAGTCCAAGTTGAAGATAAGCAGAAGTATACAGATGCCCTAATGACTAGCAGAGACATTGAAGAGTTCTCTGACTCAGTTACCTCTTGGCCTCAACTACACAATGCAACCTCTTCTCACAGGATTTTACAGTCCAAACACCGCTTTGCCCTCACTTTAGGGACATGCTAGGTCTCTCTGCTGATGCTCCAAGGTGTTGAATTATATTAATGAGGCATCAAATCTCTGTTAAACCACTATGCCTTGCTGCAGCGTGTATAATCTTAGAGCTGATGCCTCGTTATCTGTGAGCTTACAGCTTATGATTGGTTTGGAGCTAGGCATAGCATGTTCTCAGCGCTGTCTGTGAATACGGTGCAGGCATAGTGTCAGCGTCCTCGTTTATAAATTATTGCATCTTCTTTCTCTAAAGTTTCCTCACTAAACTTGTTCCAGTTTTATTACTTCATTTCTAAACCTGCATGTCAAAACTATATATACAATTTCAGGTGAGTTCTCATGACATTTCTGTGTGGAGAAATTAATGAATCTTTGCCTCTACTGAAAATACCTCATCAAGCAATCATAGCTGCTTGTCCCATGGCTGCGTGGTCTCCTCCTATGATTGACGAGAATATCCGGATCTTTCTTCCCCTAAGATGTTACTAAGTGATGACCTAGCAGTTTATACATGAAATTCTTGCTATTAATCCCCTAGCTCATGAGCTTCCACGTTGTAGTAAAAAACTTAACCATCTTTAACCTTGTCCACTGCATTATCCATTTCTTCCTATATGGTATCTATTTTTCCCTCTTGCTGATGATGCCTCCCTCCTTCATGCCATCAGCAAATTTCATAAGCAATCTCTTAATGCTTCATGCCAAGATTACTGTTTAAAAAAACACTAATATATGAACTCAGACTCTGTCAGTAAGCTATTCCTGTCTTCGTATCACCTCTTTCAATGCCGTTTGTTACCTCTTTAAAGCTCTTAAAGGCATCCCCATTTGCACTCTTTAACAGTAAATATCTAACTAGATATTTTATCAACATTTAGCTCTACTGTATTGACTTTTTTTTTTTTTTAGAGAATACATGCATTTTATTTGGGAAAGATAGTTTCTCTATAGAAAACATTTATTTTTACACCTTTATTCCTCTTATTTCCATCATTTCAATGTTTTGTTCCTTGGAGGCGTCTGAAGTAGTGCATGCTATTGAGATCAAATTGATGAAACTGAAGTCTACTGGGTAATTTGCTTTCCCTTCCTTATGCATGGGTACCATTTTTGTTATTTTCCATTTGCTATACATGACAACACCTAACTTAATTCAAACACTTGTTTCTAGCTTTGTTATTCTAGGTCAGTTGATGACAGTGTCCATTACAGCCATTAGGAGAACGATACTCATAAAGAGTTGACTCTGTCTCGGTTTTGGTTATTTCAGGACCCATATCTTTATTAGCATTCTGACCTTAATAGCAACATGATTCATAGATAGATAGATAGATAGATAGATAGATAGATAGATAGATAGACAGATAGATAGATAGATAGATAGATAGATAGATAGATAGATAGATAGATAGATAGATAGATAGATAGAGCGAGCATCTGGGTATAGGACCGGTCCTCGGCCTGACTGCTTCCTTTAGGCTTGAACAGTGGAAAATTAAGGATTGACCTAGATCCCCATACCCTCCTTAACACCTTCACCCGCAGGCTCTAAGACACATCAGCTGGCTCGGGCTGTGTGCTGCCTTCACTAGCAGCGGAATGAGACAGATTTTTTTTCATGCAGGGGTGAGAAGTTTTATGCTCCTTAGTATCTTCATGTCTGCTTTGGCTTAGCCATGGTTTAAACTAACAAATACTTTGGAATGTAACGTATTTACAGCAAGTTTCTGCCGAAGTTCAGAGAGTTACTTCAGGACTCAGAATGAAAACTCAGATTGCGCTGCAATTTTATTGACTCCTGCAGCCAATAAATCTCCCCCCCCCCCAAATGAGTGAGTGAGTGCAGCGCACAATCCATTCCTCACCACTGTTTTTCTTTGGTTTGATCTGTTAAGAGCAAAAGCTATTTTGCTTCCTATTTGGCCCCCGCAGGTTAAAAGGACAGATGAATTTGGGTGAAATAGTACAACTGTCACCTACTGGCTTTGAATGAGGGTCTGGGAAAGGATTGCCCAGGACTTGAGGTGGCAGATGACTTTTTTCTCATACCGCAGATCAAAAATTAATTTGTGGGAAGGAAAAAGTGTTCTTGAAGAAAAAATAATAACTTTGATGTGATACCGTAGGTAATCCGAAGTTTACTTTCTGTCCTCAAAACCCTGCTATTCACACCCAATGGCAAATGAATCAATCTCAGACTATTATGGATCATTATTACTTCTGTGTATATAGCAATAAAACCTCATGGGCATGACTGTCGTCTTCTCATTTCCCATCTGTGTCTTGTGTCAGCGAGCTGTACCAGTGACCTTTTCTACAACCATGGCCGTTCTTGGTTTGTAGTGCAATTTCCCCACTTGTGCAATGAAAATAATGACAACTTTCTTTCCAAGGGCATAGGACGATATGACAACGAATAATGTTGCATGGGTCTAATTCAAAGTCCACTGAAGTAGCTGAGAATCTTTCAGCTGAATTCAGCATGCACTCAGTCAGGTGATATAAAGGCCAAATCATTTTATTACAGAACAAATCTCATGATTAATTTAGCCCCATTTGTGAGGCAGCAAATCATTTAGCAATCAACCCTAATTTCTGCAAACAGATTTGTTTATTCATTTATTCATCATTCATTTTTCATTCCATAATTTTCAACCTTTGGCAGGTTCCCAGTAATATTATTCAGTGCTTATTGCCCAGAATGCTGTTCTGTGGTTGCCCATCTGAATCATATGGCAAGGGTTTTGATCTGCCTGGTGGAATGATGAAAAGAGAAGAATAATGAATTGGGATATGATTTTGTTGGTTGTAATAGGGTGTTTTTTTGGTTTTCCAACTGATGAACTCCATAAAGTTTTCAGACTGGCGTGCAGATCCCTAGAGAAGTTTAATTTACATAGATTACTATGTCAAATATCTAAATGTTTACCTTTCTCTGTGGCCTTTCCTGGAACTTTTGTAATTAGTCAATGACGTCCATCCTGGTAAATTAAGTGTTTCTGGTCCTTGTATTTGACAGTGAGGCCAACAGGCAAGGGTCAACCCACGTTCACACAAGTAACATTTCTTACTGTCCCCCACTGAATAGCTGCAGGCAAAATGCCAACTGAGATTGGTTTCTTCTCCATGAAAACTTCCAGGCTACTCTGGGACTTGACACAAAGAAAAAGTTTTACAAATATACAACTTAAAAGTTCAAACTCCAGAATCTGGAAAATACTCTTTGACAACCAAAACCTCTGAGTCCAGCAGAAGGCAGACTGAAAATTGTGCCTTTAGATGAATTTAATCATGTAGGACTTGGAAAATTTTATACTTCCTTTCATACATTAAAATCTCTCTCACTCAGGCTTTCTCATTCTCCTCTTCCCTTCTCCCCCTCCCCCAAACCTATACATCTACTTCCACTTCCAACTTTATAAAATAAATTGAATTTGAAAAGATTTAAATTAACACAAGAAATTATTTGAGCATATATGTATATATAATGAAGACATCAGACCAAATCTCGTGGCAAGGATAGGGAAATATTGGTGTAGTTTGTCTGGGGAAGCTGTGAAATCTCTATCGTGGGAGGATTTTAACATACTATACAAACACCTACCTGAACAGCACTGCATGAGCTGATGTATTTCTGGGGCAAAATAATGGACCAGAAGATCTGTTGAGACCCTGATTATCTTACTATCTGAGAGTCTAAGATTTCATAGATTTAAGGTTGTTAAATCTTATGATTGGAATTTCATGTCAGCTTCCTGGACAATAGGCAATCAGATAAAAGTAGAGATAATCAAATCAAAAGTTTCAATTTTGATAAATGTGTACTTAACCCTATTTTGTCAAAATAAAAAAGTCAGTGATTATTTTATTGGATATTTTGTATAATGTAATCCTTTCAAACAGAATTGCTTAATAATTATATGCCCTTCTCCACTGATTTTTATGTTAAGATCTAAAAGTGAATGAAAGAAACATCTCATCTACGGGTGTTAACTTCATATTATCTTGTAGATAGAGAAACAGAAGTAATTAGAAAAAAAAATCTGACTAGTTTTTAAATCCTCATGCATCCCACAAAGCCATGATTTTGCCCATGTTTTCAAGCATTAACTACCTGTTTGTATTTGTCTTTCATATCAATAAACTGAGTCAGTAAATTACTTTGAATACAAACTGTGAAGCCGGTTTTGACAACATTCGGGGTCCTGTGTTCCATGGATATGTATAAAACAAAATATTTGGACATCCAAATATCTTCATGGGAGAATTAGGCATGTGCATCTGAGGGATATATACAGTTTGCATTTGCTGATATGAATTAAATGCCTTTCAAAGAGAGTTTAAAAATCTGTTCCTGGCCTTTGTTGTTCAGCAGAACAGACTCCAAATGTTGACCTGGATTATCTCACATTATAACCAGAAGACACACTACTTCTGACTTTGAATTAATTGAGTGACGTGTTACCTCAGTCATGGTTCCCATCTTCCAATTTAAACTCTTTGCAGTGTAATCTACTGAATCCATTATTTTCTACTGGAGCAAAATCCTCTGTTGTTAACTAATTTTTGGGTCTCTGCAGAGTTAAAAGGAAGGACTTCATGTGACCTTCAGAATGGAAAGTCTCATTGAATTTACCACCTGATCCACTGATGGCCCACAGACCAACTTTTAAGGTGTTCAGAGTATATTTTGGTAGTGAGTATATTTTTAGAAGAAATTTAATCAACTTGCCCCTGTTAAATATTTATCCAATTATGCAAGTGACAAGCGAAAAATGAATGAATCCCTTTTAACGTAATATAAAATAGCACATAGCAGAAGGGAATTTTATCATTAAAGATATAATGAGATCATGAACACCTCCAAAGGGGTGCGTTAATCAAATAAGGCCATAATATGACAAGCAGCCTGTCAGAAGAAATTCTATTTGCTGCAGTATGCGAGTTGCATTTGAGTTAATAATTGAGTCGCATAACCATTCCACCAGCCTTGTTAGAGGATGTCACACTCAGCTTCGCTGATGAAGGAGGACAAAAGTAGATTGTATGAAAGGGGAATTCCAAGAGCTGATATTGACAGTGGGTGTAATTAGAGGAATTGCTGACAGTTACAGATACAGACCTTTCCCCAGGCACATAATGTGTATCGCATTCCCTTCTTCAAAACAATAATAACACACATACGCTAAGTACAGATGTACGTGCACTTGAAGAACTAGCTATATAGAGAGAACAGTCTGAAGCATAGGGTGGAGAAGACTCAAGATTTTTATTTTTCTTTTCAAAAGGAAAGTTTAAGGCCATATCCTTAGCTGGTCCAAAACCTTACAGCTCCACTGACTTCAGCTGAGTTCTGATGATTTACACAGGCTAATGTTCTGTCTCACAGTATGTAATCTTTTCCCATTAATGTTTACCTGCTGTGTCATAATGACTACAAAATGCCCAACAATAGCTAGACAGTGGGTGTGCTGTGACTGCCACTTACTACACGAATCATAATCATGTTACTGGTACCTTGCGCTTCCTCCATTTATTTGTCATATCCATCTGGTGTCCCTCCTACATAGACTAAGAGTAGATACTGTCTACAAGCACAGTTCTTATCCTACATTGCAAATGAAAATAGTGTTGCAATAGCAATAAGCAAAAGTTAGCATCCGATTTCTAATAGCAGCAACAGAGTGTAACAGCTCTCCCCCTCCAGGAGCTCAGGTACTTGGACTACTTGGTAAGCAGTGTTTTGTAGAAAATTAAATATAAGGTGTTAAAAGAACAAAGGATTAGCTTGCGATTGTCCTACTGGCAGATCTTCTTCCAGCTGTAAAAGGAAAAAAAAAAAGGATAAAGAAATATATATCATTATCAAGCATAACTTCACTACAGGCACTAAACGCTACCAAGTCTAAAGCTGCACAGAAGCTGTCATGATAAATCCTGAATCCTGGCAAAATTAATTAAAAATTATATTTTGTGGACTCTAAAAAAGAATCAAATAACTGCTGGCACAGTTTGCTAGCTTTGCATAAGTTTGTCTTTTGAAAAAAATCAAGAATTCAAAAAAAATCTCATGCAGAAGGAACTTTCATGGAGTTAAGCTTAAAATCACATTCACTTGTCTACAGTGACCTATCTTACTGACCTTCTTACCGACTATCTTACTGATCTCGTGGTCTTCATACAACAACAGAAGACATGACAATGCCGCCTCTGCTCATCTGAAACACAGCTTCATCTAAAAACAATCATTTTCCAGGAACTGGGAGGTAGCAGTCATATTGTATCCAAA
Organism: Psophia crepitans; assembly: GCA_013399095.1. Taxonomy (NCBI): domain Eukaryota; kingdom Metazoa; phylum Chordata; class Aves; order Gruiformes; family Psophiidae; genus Psophia; species Psophia crepitans. The sequence continues at coordinate 358,945 of VWZZ01007974.1, read as the reverse complement.
ATGGTTTACAGAAGAAAATACTGTCATAGCAGTGGGCAGAAATAACACCAGCAACCATAACATAGACACATATATATATTATTAAAGGAAAAAAAATCAATGTTCTACATTGGATTTCAGATGATCCCTATACAAGACTGTCTTTACCACTTATCTTGTGATTCTACCGTAAACCCATAATTCACTGTTTGTTCCCTGGCTTACTGAGCCTTGCAACATTTTATTTGTGAATCAATTTCCACCTGTCAGTTCAGAACCACCGTGCTTCACTTCCACCATCCTCTGTCTCTATCTATTCGCAGTACCTTTAATATAAAGAAAGCTTCTTTTATGTTATGAGTTATCGCTGTGCCTGCTGCAATGGGATGCTCGCCTTGGTTGAAGAAGCAGACACAGTTTATTATAAACAACATCGAAATGTCCTGACCTCCCTGAATAGCTGCTGAAGAGTGCCTGGAGGACACCTGCAATACTGTCCCCAAAGACAGGACCCTTGTCTTCATATGGAGCTAGCAGCTGCTCAGCATTTCTGCTTCAACTCCTTGCTAAGTTTGCATTGCGACACTTTGCTGGTTTTATTTCACTAGTGAAATATACATTAAACCAACCTGGGGGGTTGTTTAAGTAGCTACCATGTGCAAATAGGTCTCTTGTGTCCTTCAGGAAAAGCAAACAGCTTCGCAGAGGAATATTAAGCAGCACCCAGTTAAATCGTGTAGCGGATGAAACGATGGACTTGAGGGAGAAGGCTGTGTATTAAAATGCATCTCCTGTGGCTAGGCACTCAAGGTGCTGAAGCACTGAACAAACTTCTGCAAGTTCAGGCTAGAAAGTTTCCCATAAAGAGGCAGCGGTTTTAATCTCAAAAACAGCCTGAAATATCCTAGGGTCATGAAATCCCGGATGTGGGAGGAAGATGCAAACAATATAGGATTAAAAAAAAAAGCATAGAAAGCCATAAACTGCAATAAAAGGACTTTATAACAATAGATTCCAAGGTGGGACCTCAGCACCTGCTTGCTCAGTCTGTGCAAGTTCTCAGGTAGTTGTCCAAGCAACTCAGGCTGTGGTCTGAATCCCAGCTGAGTTCAGTTTAGGCCTGCCGGTGTAGGTGTCTGCTTGTAGGGTAGATTTATAAGCTTTTTTTTTAGTGTCGTGGTTCGGCCCCAGCCGGCAGCTAAGCCCCACGCAGCCGCTCGCTCCCCCGTCAGCAAAACACGGGGCAGAATGAGAACAGCCAAGGCCTAGTTGAGATAACGACCTTTAGTGGGCCAACAAGGGGAGAGGGAAACAACAACAAAGCAGCAGGAGTTAGACCGGGATGTACACAAAGGCGATGACAAACGGAGCACTTTACCTATCTACCACCGACCTGAGGGAGCTCAGCCCCGAGCCAGACCATCCCAGCACCGAACCCACCCCCTCCTGGCCAGCCCCCTGTTATGGCGGACATGCTGGCACGTGGTATGGAATAGTCTGGGCCAGCTCGGCTCACCTGGCCCAGCTCCTGAACATTAACCCTGTCCTGGCTTTGGCCAGGACATTTAGTCAGAGGGATAATGCAATCCCAACGGCGTTTAGGGTGCAGTTTATATGACTGGCTAGTTGGTGACAGAGATTTGTGGCAGAGAATGATTCGGCAGGACCGACTGCCCTGGCATGCTCTCTGCTGACTATAAATACACCTTCACCAACCAGCACAGAAGTAGGCACTTATATACAGGCATCTAATTGTACATATTTTAACCAAAATCTAAATCTTACTGACTGTGTTTTTTGCGGGGGTGAGAATTTTGCATCTGGGGCATTAGGGTATTTTTATTTAAAAACCAAAATTACTATTGTGTGTAGACTTCTCCAGATTAAGGAGGCCCATTAGAGAAGATTTTGGGTATGATTCTCTAAAATCACTTAGTTCCATAAGCTGCCCGCTTCTTGCAGAAAACACATCAACTGTAAGGCTATCAAAGTCAGAAGTTACACGCACTATTCCTGACAAGCATGACCAAGTCACACAGATTCTCCCCTCAAATCCTGGGTCAGGATAGCCATATATCAACATAGGATGTCAAAATAGGATATCAGATCCTATCAGATGCTCATCAAATTATTACCCATGCCAAACCTTCAGTGCAATTGCTGCAAGCATGTCTCCTATTTTAGTCATAAATTAAGATTTCAGTTGCTAGTGAAGCTGCCTATGAACTTGCATATTCAGTAGGCATTCTGGTGGAGTACTACGGCATGCCAATACAGAAGGCTAAACAGCAGAGCTATAAATAAAGCAGGACCCTGTTTCCAAGAAACACTAACACCTACACAGCTCACTATCTGTAATTTAACAGTACCGAAAGCAAAGTGTTCCATACTCATCTTCACACTGGGCAACCACAGGGAGATAGTACAACTCAAAGTGAATCAAAAGAAGAAGAAATTCTCACGACCAAATGAACAAATACAAAAGAAATAGAAAATACATGGCTTAGGGAGACTTAAATTAATCATCTTACAGTGAAGCTGCAGAAGATACAACTGGTGAGTTGTAGCATGCTTCCTTTGCAGTCAGTATATAAGAAACAAGAGATTTTGGTCACATTTGCTGCAAATTCTTGTATTGTTAGAGCTTCATTTTTTTTGGCCTGTACTTAAATCAGACAAATTACAGGTTTTTTTAGATTGTTCCTGTATTTCAATTCCTCTTTGCTTTCTTATTTCTTTGTAGGTACAAACATCTTCAGAACCAACTTTTGAAAGAGATCTGAGGACAAGGCTTTGAAACTTGGGCAGTTTGAATCTCTTTGAGCTGTGTGTTTCCACCTGATGGCCCTCAAAGCATTTTAAGTGCTGCAGAAGACGAGGGTCAGAGGTAGAAAGATGCGAATTTTTATGTATCATTAACTTCTCCTTCCTGAGTTGGAACACATCACCTCTGTCATTTCAATAATGTTCCTAACAGCAGAGCGAATTTTTTCCCTGTGTCATAAGTATTTGAAGAAGCAAAATTGCAATTCTGGTCCTGATGCCATTGTGCTGCTTTGAAGAGCTGTGGTAGATAGGGCTATTGTAGCAGAATTACAATTCTGTAGGTATAATAGTGTCTGAACCACAAACCTGCATAAGTATCTATCATCTCACTCAATAACTGAATGCAGTGACAGACCTTGCATAAATTCTTAACATCTGTAGAATGGTTTTTGGGGGTTTTGTGAGTGTTTGTAAAAAGCTGGTTGAGTTTTAGAAAAGGAAAATTCCTTTTTTTTTTGCTAGTACTTTGGAATTCTTTCTTGAGAAGAGAAAACACAGTGCTTATCTTTGAAAGATTCAGGGGATCATAACAGGTGTACGATTTTAGGTGAAGCCACATTCCCACAAAAACACCGGAATAAATAACTTAAAAATTTGTAAGCATCTAGAGGATAATAAGAGAAGAGCAACAGCCAATTTACATTCATCAAAAACAAAGCATGTCAAGCTAATCTGATTCCTACTATGACAAGGTAACTGGCTTTGTGCATAAGGGAGAAACAGGAAATGTCCTATACTTTGACTTTAGCAAAGCTTTGACACTTTCTTACTTCTCACAAAAAAAGTTTGAGAAACATTACCTAGGTGAACCTCTAGAGAACGGGATTACATAGCTACTGTCAAAGCGTCAAAGCGAGATAGCTACCCCCACTCAACACAGCTGGCTGTTTGGGATTCTGTCTGACATCTCTGTCATGGTTTAACTCCAGCCAGCAACTAAACACCACACAGCCGCTCCCTCACTCCCCTTCAGCAGGATGGAGGGAGAGAATTGGAAGGGTAAAAGTGAGAAAACTCAGGGATTGAGACAAAAACAGTTTAATAATTGAATAATAATAATAACAATAACAACAACAACAATATATGGTAATGAAAATGAAAATAAGAGAGAGAGAAATAAAAAACAGGCAAGACAAGTGATGCAAATGAAAACAATGGCTCATCACTAACTAAGCAGTGTCCAGGCAGTCCCCAAGCAGCAGCTCCCTGGCCAGCCTTCTCCCTAGTTTATTGCTGAGCACAACATCATGTCATATGGAAAATCCCTTTGGTCAGCTGGGGTCAGCTGTCCTGGCTGTGTCCCCTCCCAACTCCCTGTGCACCCCCAGCCTACTCACTGGTGGGGTGGTGTGAGGAGCAGGAAAGGCCTTGGCTCTGTGTAAGCCCTGCTCAGCAGGAACGAAAACATCCCTGTGTTATCAGCACTGTTTGCAGCACAAACCCAAAGCACAGCCCTGTACCAGCTACTGCGGAGAAAATTATCTCTATCCCAGCCTAGCAGAGTCTGATACCATTCAAAATTTCATAAATGGTTTAGATGAAAGAACAGAAAACATATTTATTATAGCCACAGAGAGGACCAACGTGAGCATCTCCAAAGACAGTGGGGAAGAGGACTAGAATTCAAAAGAAATTGGAGGCAAGAGGAGCAACAGTATAGTACTGTTCAGGAAGGACAAATGTAAAGTGAAATTCTTGGAAATACAGAACTGCATACATACCAAAGTGGACTTCTGGCCTGGCTGAAGTTTTGTCAGCTAGAAAGAATTATTCCAACACTGCTTGGAATAATTTGTGTTGCAGAATGTGATCTGAGTAATATCAGACTGCAGCTGAATAAGGGTTGCAGCTGAACTTGAGTCAAAAATCTTGTACTCATGCATGGAAGGCAAAGTAATTTGAAAGGATGGAAACCATTCATAAAGCACCCTCAAAAGACAATGAGACTGATTTGGTCAGGTATAGAAACCATGACCTAGGAGTAAAGTTTAAAGAAATTAAGATCATTTAATCTAGAGAAAATAAAAATTGAGGGAAAATGCAGAAATGGTCTTCAGCTCTACAGGAAATGCACTGGTAGTTTTTTTCAGAATCCAAACTATAGGTAGCTATAGGAAAGAAATAAACTCTTTTCTGTGTCTCCTGTTGTTACGTCAAGGAGTAATAAAGAAGATTAAAATCAAACATCAGCAAATTTTCTCATCATTGAAGATTTTTAAGAAAAACTGGACTAGCATTTGTCACAAGTGTCATAGTTGACCCTGTCTTTATGAAAGGAGATGGACTAGATGACCTTTTGCTGTCCCTTATAGTCACATTTTCTTTGATTTTGCAAAGAAAAAAAAAATTATTTCTTTTTCTGAAAGACACACCTATTCTTAACTGACGCACAAATACACTTAAAGTAACAACTATCTCTAGGGTTTCACAAAATACAAGAGCAACCACTGTAAAGTAAAACATTTGATGGGATAGGAGTCATCTCACACAGAGCTGAGAATTGTGGATGGAAATGGAGAATCTCAAATTAATAATTTTTAATGTCGGAATTGGTACTTTTGATGAAAAAGAAAAAAGTATTAGAGAAGTACAGCATGCAAACCATACCAAACCATACCTGATTTGATTAATCACATTGAATCACATTTATTGACCTCTCTTGTAAGACGCTAACATCTGAGAATGGGGCAAGGGAGAATTAGTGTTCTTCTCTACAATCCTGAGATATGCAATAGTGACTCAGGAGGGAAAGGTTCATATAACACGCTGAGCTAATTTTCTTTCATTGTTATTGTCCTGTCTGCTGGAAATCCTCTTTGGAAGACTGTAATATACAACCACAGGTCTGACTCTATAACTTTCCAAAATGTTGGGGTTTTGTCAGCTAGAAAGAATTATTCCAACACTGCTGCCCTTGACAGTTGTGATTCCCTCTGCTCCTAGGGGCAAAGAACCATCAAAACAAACATGTCTTCACTGAAAATTCAGATAAATTCAAGGATGGGAGGAAGACACTGCAAAATTGCTCATGTCTCTTCCTCCAACTAAATACTAAAAATACAAATTTCCAAGAACGAGCACACCCACCAAAAAAAAACAACAAACCAACAACCCAAACCCAAAAACAACAAACAAAAAACCCAGAAAACTTATATCCTCAAAAAGACAGTGATTCTAAGAGAGTATCACACAGGCAGTCCATCCCCATTTTGTACCATACTTGACTGACAGTGTATATTGAGATGTACAACTTCCTCTAATCCAAATGGCCTTATCATCTGCTCAGGTGGCAAGCATTTGCAAGTTGCATACCTCAGTCCAACTTCACACTTGGCTTCTCATACAATCAATGGAAAAAGGAGGTGCTTCTGCAGGTTTAGTCATCTAGCCTGCCTTAGACCATCTTAAAATGGGATGAATCACTGTCTGGAAATGTTCATTTAGTTTTCTGTTCTGTAGATGAAGCATACAGTGACTGGCTCAGACTCAGACACTTAGTGTACAGCAACTATATCCCTCCCAGAGCTTGAGGCATTCAAGGCAAAAAGAATCATAGAATCGTAGAATCCCTAAGGTTGGACAGGACCTCGAAAATCATCAAGAAAAGAAGCTGGATCTGCATTGTACCATTCATTTTGGAGCATAAAGCAAAGAATGTAAGTATAAGTGCCAGTTATCATTGGCCTGGTATAGAATGCATTTGCAAAATTGAAAATATTGCTAATTAATGTTGAATAATATCTCAAAGTAATTTGAAGGAATCATTGCACAGGATTTTAGAGACTTAGTATACGTCCACTTTAAACATGCAAGGTGCTTTCATATATGACAGAAGCTGGAATAATTAAATAATAGCAGAAACTAGATTCTAATAAAACTTATCTTTAAGAATTCCCATGTCAACTACATTAAATATTTAAATGCACTGGTAGTTTTTTTCAGAATCCAAACAGTCCTTCAAAGAATCAGAATTTTATTGCTCTACTTTTTAACCAGTGTGTCAGTTCAGTAGAGAAGATTCCCCTAGATGCCCATTGCAGCTTTTTCTTGGGGATTAATTAAAATTTGATGAGGTATTCTTATGGAAATCAGGCTCTCAAAAATGGATTTTAAGGATGCACTAGAACCTTAATGCCAAGGGGCTAAACAGGTATGCAAAATGTGAGATTACACATATGCTATATTCATCTGGTCAGGTTCACCTCTTGGTTATGCCTGAGTAAGTTTTTTTTACTTCATTGCAATGATTAATTAAATTCAATATTCTGTGGTGTAAATTGGAATAATACTCTGCCCTTCCTTAAATTTATTTTAATTTCACTTTAATAATGGAGTTAGTATAAAAGTAACAGCAGGATTTGTTCCATAGACATTCATTATTCTAGGGAAAGGTGTTAGCAAAATTGGTGAGGTCTTTGGGGCACTGCAAGACAGGAGCCCAAAGTTTATTAAACGTGGCAGATTTCCACCTTTTCGCTTCCATATTATGTTGTTTGATAAAGAATGAAATGTTTCATGAAAGAAGAGTGGACATGATGAGAGCAGTGTCAGGATTGGAAGTGGAACTTCTGCTTGAGCCCAACCACAGTGCATTAATTTCTCACTAAATTTTACAGGAAACAGTTCTTTGGAGCAAGAAAAATAGTTTTAAAGGTTTGTTGTTTTCACCTCAATTTAGCCACGCAAACAGCTTAGTCAGCATAACTGGAAGGTCAGAAATTTCCATAAACATGAAGAGGGGAAAGGAGAGGAGGAAAAGAATAACATGGGGCACAAGTATCTCCTAAAGCAGATGAGGCACCAGCAGCGACAGCAGTCCATGCAGCAGAGCTTCCGCGAAGTATTTTGTGACTTGGCCTCTTATTTTCATGATGATTTAGTGACAGCAAACATGGTTTAACTTTCAGGTAACTGTCCTTGGAAGAGAATGAGTGCTGAGGAGAGGAAAGATGCTGGACTCCCTTCAAATGGTGATTATATGGTAACTTGATTATCGCTGTAATTGTAAGTGTATAAGAAGGGCCGCATTGGCTCAGGCCAAATGCCTGCCCAGCATGCTGCCTGGTCTCTGACAGCATCCAAAAGTAGACAGACAGCAAAAGTAAAATAAAATAGAAGTCTTTTTTCCTCAGAATGGTCTCTCAGTCCCCTACAAGCTCCTGCTCAGCTGGTCCCTGAGCTGATGATACTGTCTTTCATTTAACAATCCTGGACTAATTTTCTATCAATTGATTAATATCTCAAATCACCTGTAAGTGCATGTGTAGTTTAAACATCTGCAATGTCCATAGTCAATAGGTGCACAGTGTAAAACGGTTCTTCTTTAACAGCCCTATGTCAGAATAGCCAATAATAGTCACATAGTCACAGGTTTTAATATGGAAGGCAAGATACAGAAAATCAGCTTCACAGTCTGCCAGGTTTTGAACAGATACTAGAACGAAGATAATTTGTACCTTGGGGAACTGTGCAAAATCAGGATGCACTAGGAGTGCAGCTGCAGCATCATACTTTTCGCTCTAAAATTCAGAAACCCCAGTGAAAAACTCTGTAAAGACCCAGTGTTTTGTACGAGGTACAATTTCAAAGTGCAGTACTGGAAGGTCATCCTGAGCATCACTGACAGCTGCTAGTTCTAACTGCTTCAAAAACTATCTGGGGTTTGATGGGCTGAGTGCAGGATAGACATCCTCAGGAGAAGGAAACCAAGGTTAGATTTGGGCCATCGCTCTTACATTGTAAACTCTGGTCTACTGGCAATTGGAACTGAAAGCATTCATTTGTTTCAGTTAAATCACCAAAAAGATATAAGAAAAGGTAATAACACATATATATCGCTGACCCAAGTCCCATTCATTCTGGCAATGCAAAAGCAAAAGGCTTAAAACTTATTAATCTGTGATTCTCTAGCACTTCAAGAGTGCTTGGAACATCCATTCTTAGGAGCATGAAGTTGTCGATGGCTGATCTATGTCTTGTCAATTCTGAATCAGGAATAATGAGGTAAATCAGTTACACCTAGGTTGGCACAAATCTCTTTTTTTCCTCCTTTCCTTTGGAACCAATTACCAAAGTAACTCTGAAACAGCTAATGTGATATACAGTTTTTCCAATCAGCAGATTTTCCAGGAGCATCAATCAGTCAACTGTCTGCAGCTCTGAGATGGAGCTTAACTCTCTCTAAATGAATAAAAAGAAACCATCTGGAAGACACTTTCATCCTGAGCAAGAAGTGAAGATGTACTGACTGTTAACTAGTGTCACTGCAGAGCATTTGTGAAATGTGAAGAGCAATGGAGGTCGTTTCACATATTTACCTGTGTACTTTCAGCCCCTAATTTAAATTTCACTGCGATTTTTGTCACCTGTGAATTTCTCCATTGTGGGATTGGAAGTCCAGTCCTGCCTCGAGGAGTAGCAGATCATGGTGTAGAGGACTCAACTCAGGTGCGAAGAGGCCGCTTCATGGCAACTCCCAGCTCTGTCCATGCCTGAACTGCAGGGAAGCCACCATAGGATTGTCCCATACACATCTGGGCAGATAATAGACAGGTAGGGACTGTTCAGCTGCTAGTCCACATGAAATAAAGCTGGATTAATGGTAAAGAAACTCTCTGAAAGATTTTCTCTTGCCTCTGGGGTGCAAGAGCAGCTGGGAAACTCAGCACCTCCTTTTCAGGAAGAGGGGCAACTGAGCAAAAGCTTTTGCAGGGTTTTCCAAGGAAACTGCAAATATACCAAACTACCACCAACTATGTTTCCCCACAATATTTAGTTTTATTGCCCTCATATAAATGTGCATGTTTTCATAGGCACTTTTTTTCAGGCATTTTCTAGAGAAAATGTATTCTATCAAAACATGCCATAAATGAGTTTGCTCTCACACAGTCCTAGCAAGAAGCTAATTTTCCTTTGGGCGAATGTGTTCAACTAAAAATGAATCACCACTGCATGCAAAGCAGTAGAAAAGAGGTGAGACTTTCACTGTAAAGGCTCCTGAAGGTAATATAAAATGGACAAATGTTCCTATTAGGCTTATCACACTTGGAAGATTTCAGAGAGTCAGCATAGATTGATTTCCTCTTGGCACTTAGCCTGGACATTTAAATGGACATTTAAAAGTATTCAAAATTGAGGCAATTTTAACACCCCTTGGGAAAAAAAAAAAAGTTTATGATTGTAAGTGGACTTGTTTCTGAACCAAGAAGTTGACTGAGCAGTGTTATTGGACTATCCTCTATATTCATGGAAGTTTCTCATATGAAATTCATGTAAGTGACATTGTAGCTGGCTGTGCCTCTTTTTGATATTTTCCTCTTATTTATGTATGCTACAGTAGGCACACTGAAATGGTATTCTGCATTTTAGCTATCTTTCACTTTCTGTTACACTATAACACAGAATCCACCCATGGTAGGAAGGAAATAATTAGTCCAAATCACCTCCTTGAAAATGAGAACAATCAATGTTTTTCCCTGAGAAAAAAAAATCATCCTCTTCTGGAGAGTAGGATGCTATAAGGAACCATTTAAACACATCCCACTACCCAAAATGATGCATGGGTTGTAAAAAACTCCCCCCCCCGCCCCGGTGTAAGTCAGGTTGGTTTCTGTGGCTGGAAAGATGTGGGGGTTTTTGCTACAACCTAGTCTAATCTACTTAAGGCCAAACTCCCTATGTGCCTTTGAACCTCAGTGAACACCAAGGACTTTTGCTGATCCTCTGTTCCAATACAACTCACAGTCTTAGGAATATATACTTATTAAAAATATGTTCTTCATATCCTCTTTGCCTTTTCTTCTTAGAGAAGATGTTTCTTCAACACAGAAGTTTGGAAAGTATTATCATTGGTTGTTTTCTAGACCACTGTTTATCTAACTTTCCCGAATCTTCAGTTAAATGGATTTGCTAAATGCAAATCTCCAGTTGCTAAAAGGTGTTCTTTTTTCAGGAGATGTTTTGCTTCTTTCCTGCAGAGTTTTGCTCACTGCTGTTGGAATGTACCTCAGGAGTAAATATTGACACAGTTTCCAGCAGATAGATTCATAATCAGAAACACTGACCCAGCCAATATTTTCTGCAGTGTTTTAGACGGAACGACCACATCTAATTTATATGTATAATTTCTTGTTCATCCCTGTGTTCAAACCTTTCTTGCCAAGAACTCACCCACTCTGATTTTCCTCCATGATGTTTAACCCAGAATCTTTTCCGTAGGGCTGTAAATGGAACAACATTTCTCATTGCACAATACTATAATTAAAGTCAGCAAACTGTCATCTGTGGCAGATTGTGCCTGGTCTGTATGGCTGAATTTGATTAAGAGTTTAGTTGCCATCGCTGGTCTTATTCCCTTCCCATGTAAACATTTTACATCTTCTCAGTGTTAAATATTGTTTTTCTTTGTTTATTTGGTGGAGCTGCCACACAAGATGAGCACTCGAATACAGAATTAATGAACATTGATGTCACTGTGTTCAAAGGAACATAAGGTTGGGAGGGGGAAAAAAGACATGCTAATTATTGGACTATTTGGTGGGAGTTTATTTTACAAACACTATCATTATGTTGACAACAGTGTAGCAATATGTTCCACAAGGCTTTTGTTAATTCCAGGAATGGGAGGAGGGAGCATGGATATTGTTTGGCTTGTTTTGTTTTTGTTTTTTTTTTAATTGCAGATATTCTTTTACTGTGGCCACAAACAGACCTAGCTGCTTGCAAACAGTGGGAAAACAGAGTTTCTGCTTCCTGGTATCTCAACACCGTTTGGATAACATAAATTGAGTGGAAACAATCCGAATCAGGAGCATGGCTACTTAGAGATTCACAGCTTTGAAGGATGCTCACAGAGCAGAAGGACGTTCAGGGATCTATGCAGTCACCTTCATGTACGTGCCCAGTTCCACATCAGATGCAACACTCGCAGTTAAGTGAGACCTCTTGGAGCAGCACCCAGAGGGCAGGTGCTCTGTTCCCTGAATCTGCTGCAACAGAAATGGGTGTTGGACCTCTCCTAGCTGGTGAAGAGAGGAAGATGGTTTTTTAAGCTTCCATAGACACATCCTCAGACTCCTAAACTTAGGAAGATAGCATTTCTTCTAAGAGTTTGAAAGCTTTGTCTTACTTGAAAGGGCAAACACTCAAAAAAGAGTTCTTTTACCAGCAGTTTACTTACAAGTTCTCTGTCTCAGTCTTACAGAGAAGATCCCATCCAAACTAGAAATATTCCTTTCGACAAAACTACTGTGAACTTTTTTATAATTAAGAAAAAAAAAAAAAAGCCATCTGGGATTTCTTGGAAGAAGTAATTTTTCCTTTTTAAAGTAGAAACTTCAAAATACATTGAAAAAATTGCCAAGACTGTGCCTAACTTACAATTTTTATTTTTACTTTTTTTTTGCATGTCTGTCAGGAATTAAAAGATCTCTGACAAATATGCATGGAAGAAAAGCAAAACACTCAATCTTTACATTTTCTATCAAAAGTACTCAACAGCTGTTTCCAAATTAATTACTCTCCAGTGATGTCTGTCCTTGTTTTCTACCCTCCTGAGTTATGGCCAGGTCTTGCAAAATATATTCTGCTAAACACTCCACTGAAGCTTCAGGAATTATTTACATAAATTAATCCCCATCTCTTTTTGTGTTTAATAAGAACTAAGTATACTAAAGGGCTTGTGGAAGGCTGACCCAGGCTGGAGGCCGGCTGCCTCCCAAGCCGCTCTGTCACTGCCCTCCTCAGCTGGGCAGGGGAGAGAAAACACAGCGAAAGGTGGAGATAGGGACAGGGAGAGATCGCTCACCCATTGCCACCACGGGCAAAACAGAGGCAGCTTATGAAAAAAAATATCTAATTTATTACCAAGCAAAACAGAGTAGAGCAATGTGAAATAAAACTGAATTTTAAAACACCTCCCCTCACCCCTTTCTTCTTCCCAGGCTCAACTTCACTCCCAAATTCTCTCCCTGCCCCCCAGCAGCACAGGAGGACGGGGATGGGGGCTGTGGTCAGTCCATCCCACGGTGTCTCTGCCGCCCCTTCCCCCTCAGGGCAGGACTCCTCACACTCTGCCCTGCTCCAGCCTGGAGTCCCTCCCATGGCAGACAGTCCCCCCCTACTGCTCCAGCGGGAGTCCTTCCCTTGGGCTGCAGTCCTTCACCAACTGCTCCAGCATGGGTCCCTTCCACAGGATGCAGACCTTCAGGAGCAGCCTGTTCCAGCATGGGTCCCTCATGGGGCCACAAGTCCTGCTAGCAAACCTGCTCTTGGTGTGGGCTTCTCTCTCCACAGGGCCACAGGTCCTGCCAGGAGCCCTCTCCAACATGGGCTTCCCATGGGATCACAGCCTCCCTCACATTTCTCCACTTGCTCTGGCAAGTGCAAGTGGGGTCCTCCTGCAGGTGTAATATCTGCTCCCCACCACCCCTCCTTCATGGGTTGCAGGGGGACAGCCTGCCTCACCATTGTCTTCTCCATGGGCTCAAAGGGAATCTCCGCTCTGGCACGTGGAGCGTCTCCTTCCCCTTCTTCTTCACTGACCTTGGTGTCTGCAGAGTTTCTCACATCTTCTCACTCTTCTCTCTGGCTGCAAAAGCCCCTACTAGGTTAGTGGGTTTTGTTGGGTTTTTTTCCCTTCTTAACTCCATTACCTCAGAGGTGCTACCACTGTCACTGATGGGCTGGCCTTGGCCAGCAGCAGGTCCATCTTGGAGCTGGCTGGCATTGGATCTACCAGACACAAGGGAATCTTCTAGTAGACACCATCCATGTGGGCTGCCCCCTCACGCCCGCCACCAAAACCTTACCACGTAAAACCCAATACATTACTGCAGAAATAAACTTTACCAAATTAACTCCTGTAGTGTTGTGGCTGAATAAATGGCATGCTTACCTCAGTGGCAGGTCTATTACACCCAGGCTCTGGTCATACTTTCTCATTAATGAGGTGCCTATAACAAGGCCCAAACCAGGATAAATAGTGAGAGAATCTTCAGTCAGCTGAAGTTTGTTCCCATATCAGTACACTGCAGGCATATCTAGTTAGCTTTCCATTAGTGTTAATCAAGCACGTTACTTGTGCATCAGCTGGGAATTAAACCTTAGCCTGCACTTTTGTACCATTCCGAGTATTTGATTTAATTTCTTACACTATCAATTTACAGATAGGTCTAAATTGATTTGTAGCTATAGTGCTTAGACCACTGTAATTGATATAAAATTAATCAATAGCTATGCTGTAATTCATCAATGTCATATTTATGAACGGCATGCTAATTAATTTGTTCTCTGCTAAATGTTTTAAACATGAGGGTTCACATCTTGATTATTATTTGTATTTTTACCTTTTGCAGCGTAAACCCAGGCAAGCGTGGTATGACTAAGTAAGACAACAAAGGAAATCCCTGCAGGGAGGACAGGTAGGAGCGATTTATACTCCGAGATGTTCTCTTTGACGCAGCTACTATTCACACTAGTAACAAGGCAGACCCAGAGCTTTCTGAAGGGAAAGAGCCAGGCCTGTGATGAAGGACCAGCTCTGGGACAGCCGGAGTGAGGACCATGGGATTTGGCCCATTGATGCCCGCTCTCCAGCCCTCTGCCCTTCTCAATGGCAAAGCCACCTTGATGGCAACAACCTGGGCAGGAGTTTTCTTCCCTGCCTCCCGTGACAGTGACATCTATCCAATTTCTTTCACTGAATTCCATGAAAAATCATTGTTTCACTAAAATAATAATCTCTCCCTTGGAGCTGTCATTAACGAAATACCATAGATGGCTGCCTTTACACGCAGCTCCTCCGAGGGCGATGAGTGTAATCAGCCGAATGAACAGGGCTTCCTGGAAGGAATCGTTAACAGCACGCTGCCGAACACCTAAACGAACTTTCGGTTATTGATCTGGGAGTGCATGCAGTAGGTTTGCCTACTCCCTTTTTACTCCGGGAGCCAGAGGAGTTAAATGTTTGCAGTTAAAACCACAAATAGTGGAAATCTCCGATAAGGAGAGTAGGAAAAGGCAGCAGAGAGCGACAGGGACTAGACGACCTTCTTTATTGTTTTGCAGTTGACATTGATAGTGCTGTGGAAATGTTCCCCCTTAGTGTTTTCCTGACTTGTAAGTGGAATGAGAGGTATAGGGGAGGCAGCAGAACTGAGCACCCTCCTACTTCTGCAGTAATGTTGCTTTGCTCCCTCCCATCATTTATTTTAAAGGGAGCATAAACCAACTGATGATATTTATTTGGAGTGGAAAATAGAGCTCACTAGCAAATGTTGTTTGACTCCAAAATCCTTCTAAGAAAAGTCTGAAAGAGCTATTGTTTCTTTTTTTTTTTTCTTTACAAATGTTACAATCACAAACAGAAACACACGCACACATTCAGGGCAGTTTTTAAAACCATTTGCACTTTCTCTAAATTTAATACTCACTACACTGCAGTACCGTCCCTGAGACAATTCAGTGCCTTGGCACTGGATTTACAATAATACATGAATACAGTTTAATTGTTTTGTTGAATGTCTGGAAGGGAACAGAAAGGAAAATAATAATAATAATAATAATAATAATAATAATAATAATAATAATAATAATAATAATAATAATAATAATAATAATAATAATAATAATAATAATAATAATAATAATAAAGAATGTTTTGAGGGGAAAAATAAAAAAGCACTGGCAGTAGCAGGAGAGCAAATTAATCCGGATTTATCTCCAGAGAAGAAGAATTGGTCTCATTTGTATCCTCATCACTACGCACTGTATCTAGCTGAGATAAATATTTTAAAAAATAGAGATGTCAGCTTTTGCTGTGTGACTGAAATGCACAGTGTTTGCCACACTAGCGCCCAGCTGATGTCACCAGCCCATCTCAATGGTCCCACTTCCACAGCCAGCTCCAACCACACAGTCCAGCTCCATGGTGCTGGGTTCTGCTGGACAGTGATTTGAGTTTGAATCAGTATAAGTTTGTGAACACACAGCCCTGACGAGACTAACCATTGCTATATTGCCGTTCAATCTGAAGATTATCCATCCAAGCACTCACTGGACATGGCAGATAAAGTGATAGGATATCACATACATATGCATATGTATATATGAGATATACATATCATTCTCTTTGATTCAAGGATTGTGTTTCAAGTACAGAGAACTGACTATATAAGACTTTATCCCTTTGCATTTGCAAACAGACGGTGTAAGCACTATGGTCTCAAAAGACTATTTCAGGCTAACGGGCATTAGTTGCAAAAGGGCAAACAGGACACTTAGGTCAGAGACTTGACGCTGTCAGAAGAGGGACTTTAAATGCCTAATGAATTGTAAAATGCAGCTTGATAACTGAAAGTTTAGATCATAATACATGTAATAGAACAATTTGAACTACATGGCCCAGGAGGCTCTTTTTTCCAAGTCTGTGCTCCCAATAAGCTGCTTTTCTGTTTGTGTGCTTTCTTCTTATCTCTAGTCTTTTACTTTGTTTCTGTTATTCAGGCTTGCATATTTTTTTTAGCTTACTAGTTGCCTAGACAATAAAAATGGTCTGGAAAAACTCTAACTCCATTTCATATAGTGGAGCTAGAGCAGGCGAAAAGTCGGTCCCCTGATTGCTAAGATTTACATAGGCAGTTTACACTAAAAACCTAAAACAGAACCCAGATTTCCTGAAGCCAGATTAATGTCTGTAACCACAATGCTTTGCATCCAAATAATGATTTTTATTCATCTTTAATGAGCTGCTGTATTAACTTGAACAAATATTACAGTTAAATTCCAGACAAGCGTGCATAATCAAAGCATCTAGGTCACACTTACAGGCCTAAGGATGGTCTCTCAGAAAACAGTAACTCAGCAACGAGTTTGAGGCCATATAAAACTCTGGAACGTCAGCCCCAAGTATGACTCTAGCTGAAAGACTCCGGGTCATCCTGGGATGCAAATCAAGGGGAACTAATGGTCTCATTAAAGATAGGACATGAAGATAATGCCATCCCCATGTAACCTCTCTAGTCATCTCTAGTGCCGTAACTGGGATACTGTGTCCAGTGCTCTACATGACATGTACAAAATAGTTTTGGGGGGTAGAAATCCAAAAACAACTCAAAGCTGGACCTGAAGATGGGGGGAAAAAATGCCTTTTGGTGAGACCAAGAAAATTCCCACTCTCAGTCTTACCCAAGAAAAGGTTAAGGGTTGATTTGATCAATCTGAAAAAAAAATCTAGGAAAGAGCAGATAACTGACATGCAGCTCTTTAATCAAGGAAAGGGAAAACATAATGAGTTTCAAAGGTTCATGGTACAAGATAAATTCAAACTACAAATTGCTTCACTTTTCTAACACTGAAAGTTATAAACCGCTGGGACATTTTATCTTAGAGCATGATGGATCTGCTTTTTGCTTGAAGTCTTAAATCAAGACTAAATGCTTTTATAAATAGATATCTCACAGCTTAACCAGATGTTATATACTTCACAAAGTAATAACTAGGTGAAATTGCTTTGTATGTGCTATGAGGGAAGTCTCATACTGTCCTCACAATGCTCTGCATTAGTTTTATGTATTAGTATTAAAACTGTGCTTTGGTAAGCACCAAGACCTGCAGTCAGATATCCTGCTCAAGTTTTGTGGCAGGTGTAGTTTCAGATACGAGACCAGAGCAGTCCATGTTTGGAACCATCATATAAGCAGGCTCAGCTCACATATGCAAACAAGAGTCCGTAAAATGCATGGGGAAGGATTACAGATCCCTTGGAAGAGGCTGTGGCAGGAAGTCAGTTGCCA
Organism: Psophia crepitans; assembly: GCA_013399095.1. Classification (NCBI taxonomy): domain Eukaryota; kingdom Metazoa; phylum Chordata; class Aves; order Gruiformes; family Psophiidae; genus Psophia; species Psophia crepitans. The sequence goes on along the minus strand of VWZZ01007974.1, from coordinate 341,348 downwards.
GAAAGTTCACGCACCCTGAAATTTGGTTCCTTCCCATACATAAAGGACAGCTGAGAAACAAAGTGGGATAGCATAATATGGCAGCTTATGCAGACAGAGCAACCCTTCTTCCTCCTTCTTCTGGTTTGCCCAAAAGTGTGACCCAGGGGCTCAGCGAGTACTAGGGGTTACCTGCCTGTCTCCAATCTGACCAGGTCCCACCACATGCACGCACTCCGGTAACCAAGCTTAATTTTGTAAAATCAGGCTCTTAGCGATAAGGTGCTGGATTTTAATCTTGTGATTCAGGAGGCAGAAGCAAAACACAGACCAAGAGTTATGTTGTCTAACTATAAACCGGAGAATTAAGATTACAGGTCTTTTTTTTTTTTTTTTTTTTTTTTTTTTTTAAAAGACCGTTTTTTTTTTTTTTTGACACAGAGACCTGTTTTTTTAACTGAACTTTCAGAAAGGCTGCTTGCCTATTTTTTGATAACTGCACCAAAGGCTCCTGCATTTCACCATAAGGGTGATGAGTATTTTTCTCTCCATCTTAATTAAATTTAAATTCCAATTATGAGATGGCAGATACTCCATTTCTTGTTCCGGCTGAGATCTCTCATGATGTTTACATCCCAACTTTGGGGAGGCTGTTACGCCTGCTAATTTCTTTCTGGGAAAGATATAAATAGTGTGCTCATTCAGGGTATTCTTTCTGAGTTTATGTTATCTGTGTGGATAGTGCTAGAAATGCAGGGAGTACTTAACCTGTGCACTGAGGTCTGAAGTGGGATTTCATTTCACAGAGGACTTATGAATGTCTTCCATGCTGTGCTGAATTTCACTCCCAAAAGGCTTGTGGACAAGAACTGTACAGAATTTTCCTTTTGCTAATGTGTATTTCATGAACTAGAGCAAATTTGTTGAAATGAGTGTGTGTGTGTGGAGCATGGGGATGTGGGTACCTGTGTGAAGGAGGAGGCACGTGTATCTCCTCAACACAGACTGCCTCAGGAAGGCTTCTCAGTTCCAGCAGGGACTCTCCCAGTAGTGACGGTCACCAGTCGATACAGCTTCAGTTTCTCCCCTCATCACCTTCCTGAAGAATCATATTCCAGTGGAAAGCATAATGCGTTTCAGAATATTTCTTAAGAACGTAATCTTTTACCTGTTTGCCATAAGGGTACAAAGAACAGGGTTCCACCAAAGCAGCTCCCACCAGTGCGCCGTCATTTTTTTTTCCTCCCAAAATCTATTTGGTCCAGTTCCCACTCAGTCTGTGTCTGCCGCCAGCAACATTTCTAATATTTGAAAAACTTCTGCCAGCTGTTTGTTTACATATGGAACAAGCAGGTTACTTTCCGCTCTCCTCATCGCCCAGTGCCTTTCAGTCCGCGCTGGTCTGCGGTGGTTTTGCTGGGTCAGCGCAATGCTTTTCTGCTATTATCTGGCAGCTCTTTGGGTGCTCTGAGGTTTTCCTTCGGAGGCCCTTTTTCTCACTTTCACATCGTATTAGGTAGCCCTGTTTATAATGCATTTTCTCAGCTCCTTTGCCATACAGTCTCTCTCTCTCTCTCTCTACCACACGAAGTGATGACTTGGCAAGCCCTAAGAAGTCGCAACAGTTTTTTGGGTTCTTTTTTTAACTTCTCTAAAACATTCTTTGTAATGAAACCTCTCTCAGTCCTTGGTAATTTTTTGGCCCTTCCTCTGACCACCTTTCAAAGATATCCACACCTTTAGAAATGTCCAGAGGAAAACACTTTGTTTAATTTACCAAACAGAGCATCCCTCTCTGTCTCTCTAACACACACTCACCCCCAACACACGTCAACATCCATTTTAATACTTTATATAACTTCTTGTTCTCAGAGATTCTGTCCTCGTGCAAGGCACAGGCTGCTCTTGGCTCCTTCTAAAAAGAAGAGAAGCTTTTTTACAAAGATAATACGCTTCATTAGACTAGCAGTTGCAAATGGAAGAACAGACAAGCTCTCAGATCCTGTATCCCTCAGACCATAACATTGAAGAGAACGTCTGTGAGAGCTCTCTGCCTACAGGAGTTAAAATGTTTGACCACAATATGTTACAAGATGATTGCATAAACACAGAGGAAAAAAAAGGCGATTATGCCACCCTCTTGGAGTTCTCCCTAGCTTGCATTTTTACACCTCACTTCTTTTTATTCTTCTTTCTTTTAAATAAGCAAACTCAGTCTTTCTAATCACTCTTCTTTATGAGGGTTTTCTTTTTTTCCTTGATTTTGTTTTTCTCCATGCTTCTAATCATTTTGGCGTAAAGAGACAGAATCTCAGCCTTAAGGCAAATTCTATTTCCTCAGCATGGCTTACAAATTTTGCACATAAACATTTCTGCAGCAAGGATTTATTTCACCTAAAAAATCCCCTAAAATATCTCAAAGATTAATGAGTTGTGCAGCGGGTTTTATGTGGCTTTGTACAACTTGTTGATTAATTTATTTATTTATTAGGGAATATAATTTTAAAGGCTTTTAGAATCCAGAATACCTCTCTTCATGAAGACAAACCTTAATTTTTCACAGATGCTTTCTTTTTATTATCTCTATAGCAGTTTAATTGGCAAAATAACAGTACCAGAAGCAGAATGAGCGAAATGCACTCCTCTGGGCTTTTTTTATTTTCTTCCCACACTGATTTTTTTCTTTTTCTTCTTCCTTTATTGACCTTTAGGATCCAATTGCTACTGTGTTTTGCTTCAAATCTCTGGTAAAGATCATAAATTTGGGGGAAGGAGCAAAAGTTATATAGCACATCCCATAAAATGGTCTATAGTCTCTGGAATTGGTATTAACCTTACAAATCTATTTCAATTTATCACATCGGATTGAGTAGTCTCTAATCATTACCTTAAGTATCTTGATGTCCCTCTTTGCCGTGTTCGTTGTCCTCTGGCTTGTTAGCATGGAAAGCTATTCCGTTGCTCTCTCACACCTAGAGAATTTTTAAATGTTAATGTTATGCAATATTTTGAACAAATAACCTGGACTGAATGGCACAGTGGACCAAATCTTCTAAAGCCTGCAAGCACTGCTGTGCCACCGACTGGCTGTTAAGCATCAGTAGGTTTGTGAATGCCTTTTGAAAATGAACCCTCTGGGATCTGCTAGGGTTATTCTGCTTTTGGTGAGTGCAACAGCCTTCTAGTTGCCAAACTAGGGGTTAGACTGAGCCAGGACACTTTCTATCACTATAGGGAAAAGCATGCCAATGTCACAAAAAAAAATAAAACCTTTTAAAAAAAGAAAAAGAGGGATAATGAGCAGACATATAGATATTAGAGCATCTAAGAGGTACTGAGCAGGAAAGGCAACACCTGACAAAAATGCAAGATTCTGATATTTGGCTTCTATGACCAAGAGTTTGTGTTTATTCTAGTAAAAACAATTCAAGCAATGTAACACAAGGGGTTTGTTTGGCTCATATTTAAAGAAAACAAAACCCCACAGCTATATAAGGCAATCAAGGGACAGCGTGCTGTGAAATAGGGGACACAAAAAGCAGCTGTGGATTTGTAGTTCTACTTGAAGGAACAGATTGTGCAGAAATTGTTTCACCCAAGGGAATGGCTGATGCCTTGCTTCCACCCTAAATTCACGAGAGGAAGGAGCAAAAGGAGTTTTATCACTAATTTTAATCAACACCTTCACCGATATGTTTAGTTGATGAAGGTGTTGATGCTTCTGGCTTTAGTTTTCTGCACTTTGCTGTTGGCAAAAGGTAGCTTGGTACCCAATTTCTTGGTACCCAATTTTTACAGGCTGCCCAGAGAGGTTGTGGAGTCTCCTTCTCTGGAGACTTTCAAAAGCCGACTGGACACGTTCCTGTGTGATGTGCTCTAGGTGGCCCTGCCTTGGCAGGGGGGGTTGGACTAGATGATCTTTCCAGGTCCCTTCCAACCCTTGTGATTCTGTGATTCTGTGATTCTGCAGAAGGTCAGTAGGGACAGAGCAGATAAGTCCCTTGAAAACATCCCACTGCTGCCTTCTCCTCACTGCTGTTTAACCAGAGAAAAATCTATGCACTCATAAATAAATATATGCAAAGCATCTTCTAGATTTGTATTCTCTGATTCCTCACAAAAAAAAAAAAAAAACACAAAAAAAACCCAGTCAGAGTTTGAAAAATAACACATGCCATGAACTTGATTCCAATTTAGCACAGCCGAAGGGCTGCACTTGTTTGAAATGATCAGCTTTTGGAGTAGGAATGGTCAAGGTCACTGCAAACTCAGCCACTTTCCTTTTTACAATGTAGATTAAGTGTTTTGCATCTCAGTTTCCATAGTAAATAAAAAATACTGTAGTTAAATATATGAGACTCATCTTTAGAGCTGAAGGTCATATAGGACTTGGGACTGAATACAGGAGAGGTGGAAGGCTGTTTTACACAGCACTGGGACAAAATTATGGATTCATCTTTAATATTTCCTTGTTTGTGCTTAGTGCATTTATTTCCCAGTTTCCCTAAGCTTTGATGATTTCTTCTGATACTGAATACTTAGAAAAAGACTTTGTTTTGCACATCTGATTTTTTTTCAGCAGGTTTCAGCATCAGAAAATTAAAGAACACAGAGTATAAAGTATTTTGCAGTTAAGCAAGCTATGCTATTCCCTATGAGAATTTTCCTTAGAAATAAAAAGCAAGAAGAATGAAAAGCTCAAATAAATGCTTAGATTTCACTTTACAACAGCAAGAAGGACTTTTATGTTGTATTAGATGGTCCGTGCTGTTGATGACACGAAAAGCAAGCTAGGTTTTAAATTAAATGATTGCATTACTGGGTACTGGGATAATTTTGTGTGGAAAAAGGCAATAGAATTTTTTATTAATGACAATAGTTGGAATTCTTATTTTTTTTTGTGTAAAATTCTAACATATTTTGCAAACACTAAGACTTCAGTTGCCCCATTAAAGAACAGTATGCATTTCTAATCTTTGTAAAATTGCATTTTCATGGGAAGTCCAGGGTGGAGCATATTTCAGAAGGGACCTCTTCCCTGAAAGATGTACATGTGGAAGGGGAGTTTTCAAATTGTCCTTGCCTTAAAAAGTAACAAGATATCACAGACTCCTTCACTAACCACCAGAAAAGTCCTTTAGACAAGTGAAAAATAGAGTGTAAAATCTAACCCTTGAAAACAATTGTCTTTTTTGTTATGCTGTTTCATATAAAATGTAACACCTTTAACACAATAGTTCATTCAGCACACCGTATGCCAGTGACCTCAGCATCCAGCTGTGTTGTGAACAACGTTAACTTCATTTTCTGGTCCACATCAGACAACAGGAACCATAAGAAATTCAATAAGGGCAAGTGTAGGGTCCTACATCTAGGGAAGAACAACCTCATACACCAGTACAGGTTACGGGTTGACCTGCTGGGAAGCAGCACTGTGGAGAAGGTACTGCGAGTCCTGGTCAACAGCAAGCTCTCCGTGTCCAGCAGTGTGCCTTCGTGGACTAGAAGGCCAATGTGAGTGATGGAGCCCTGGAACAGGCTGCCCAGAGAAGATGTGGAGTCTCCTTCTCTGGAGATATTCAAAACTCACCTGGATGCCATCCTGTGCAACCTGCTCTGGGTGATCCTGCTCTAGCAGAGGGGTTGGACTAGATGATCTCCAGAGGGCCCTTCCAACCCCTACCAGTCTGTGATTCTGTGAGCCATGCGTTACTTATACATAAGGCCGCTATCAAAAGCACAGGATTCCTGGGTGATTTCTCAGCACGTATTTACTACCTCCAGGTAAAGTTGTAAACAATTTGGGGATGCTCATGTTTGAATTAGTTGTCCACATCCTTTCATACCTACTTCCTTATTGCTGAAGTCAGCAATGACCTCTGGAACCAGTTAAGAAGTTCTTGTGAATAAAAAGCTGATGATGTATGGATAACACACACCTTTGAAAAGAAGAACAGAGAGATGTACTGGCAGACGTTAAGTACCTATTAACTCATTGTTTCATTTGGGACCCATAGAGGTACTGAGCTACTCAGTGAACAAAAGGGGTTGTGCTCCCCCTGCACACCAGGAGCTTGGGTATCAGAGAGTCCTGGAGAGGTACAAGTTTTCCCTATCTAGATTTCACTCATCAGATGACAGGGAAGCAAGGGGGAAGAGCCACTGTGACACAAGCAGCAAGTATATACAGTCTCCAGACTGTAAAGTGATCACTATTTAGTTTGTGTCACTTCCCATTCTCATTATGTTCTTTGTCAAGAGAATAGATTTATATGCTGCCATTTTCTGCACTCATTACGGTGTTTGTCAAGTTAATGAATAGTCTGAGGATTCGAATTTCCAATACTGAGGAGTGAATTATGGCACATGAATTAAAATAACTCTTCCTCTTGCCCAGGTTCTGCATCCCAAACCAAGAGACACTTGCTCTATTTCTCATATGAGATAGCAAGAGTAGCAGCAGGACGAGTTGCATTGGAAAGTCCTGACTAGGTCAGAGAGTGAAAGCTCACACTTCTGTAATACACTGGGCTTTAAACTTCCAGCACCTCATTTTCATGGCAAAGCCGGGACAGAAAATGGCATGAAATTAATTGGTAACACTTTATTCTAAGTGACAAATGGTTATTAATTTCTTTGATATTCCTTACAAAAACATTAATCATGGCAACCTCTTTTGGACTTAGTGTGACTGCTAATACGTGATTCCAGAGAAATTCTAGTGTAATTTAGCATTAATTAATGTCCACTTACTGCAAAGTGTTACTATATTAATCTGTTTTCTGTGACTGAGGAAGGAAAGGAAATAAAATAGAATTAAACCTCTTTAACGAGATCCCAAGGTTTAAATCCTGCAGTCTGCAATGACCTAGACTGCAGCATAAGGCAAAATAATAAAAAAAAAAATATGTTTCACACACTTCATAGTGTCAGAGGTCAAGGCCAAGCTAATAAAGAGGATACTGAGACAAGAGCAGAGACAAGACAAAGATTTTTGCTTTCTGAAGGAATGGCTCATGCAGAGTTTGCATATGCAGGAAGAAAATTCTCACAAATTATGCCTTCACCTAATTTTTTTTTTTATTTTTATTTTTTAATGTATAATGTGTAGAAGCAACCCACTGGCACAGCTGTCAAGGAGCTAAGAATTTCCCTGAAAAGACCATGTTGTCGCAGCAGCAGCAGCAGCATGACTGTCAGTGTCAGTAACAGCTGCAGTTCTTGTGCAGGTCAGTGCGAGAACGGTTGGTAAGAAGCAATTCACAGCCGACGGCATCAGATCTATAAGATGTATAAGACAAACAGAAGTTATTTGTTGTGCTTCCTTCCCAGTAAACTCAGGAAAGGAGAAATGAAAATGAAGGTTTTGAAAGCCCTTGAAGTTCTTTTGAGATTTATCAGGGCAGAGTGTTGTGGGCAGAGCCACACAGGTTTTTTTCCTGCATTTCTTGTGAAAGACACCCCAAAACCATCCTGCCTATCCCTTGCTGGGAGCCTGCAAAACTTTTTGTTCAAACATCCCTCTGAAATAGCTTTGGCAACTAACTGAAGGGAAGCAGGATGAAAAATGCCTTTCTTATGGCAACAAATTATTCTACTGTTGGCGTCTCGTGCAAAACGACTCCTAGCCTGGGGCTTTACATTTTCTGTCTGCCTGCTCCAAACACAGTGTTGGAATTTCTTTTTCTTCTTTGTTTGTCTTCAAATAGGTATGGCTGGTTGTATTTCAGGTAGGCACACATGACATGAGAAACCCTGGAAGAATACAGACAGTGATTAAACTGATCTTCTCAGATTTTAACTACTTAAAAATCAGAAATTTGCTGTAATATGGTTGTCTGTGGTCCCTCTGTTGTCACTGCAACGAAGTAAGTCAATCCGGGGAGAGATTCCTCCCAGTCTGAGCTCCATGGCAGTTATTAGTAGGAATTTCCGAAGATTTCCCTTGTCCATCCATTGACCACTAAATGAACAACTGCGGCCTGTTTAAACTAAATAATATTTGAGATAGCTAAAACCAAGCATGTCAGATCCCAGTCTCGCTCCACTAAATCAGTCTACCTGCTGCTTGCTTTAGACTTGGCTACGTTCTTTAGTGGTCCTTTTCCTCCCTTTCCAGCTACAAGCAGATGAGGAAGCACCTGTGCTTCACTATGTATAAAAGTTCACTTTTGCCACTAAAACAGGTGGAAGAGGTGGTTCTCTTCTGCTGCAGGGCAGAAATGGTCAAAAGGCCAGGTTTTCAATAGGGGAATTATTCTCTCTACTTAGGAAAACAAAACAAGTGTCCGCAGAAAGTCACCTGGACAATGCCAACTCTATGGTGGCATTGTTAAATACAACGAGTGTCATTTCAGCATGGGACTGCTCATCCTGGGCTACTATCACTGCTCTCTTCTTGCATACGTATAAACATGTATTACCTGGAATTGTTATTATTACACCCTGCTCCTTTCCACATCACCTCCTCTATTCAACCAAACCACATATAGCTTCTTTAGGCATTTCCTAACAAAAGAACACAGAATGTAAAATAAACAAACAAACAAAAAACCCAAACCCAACCAAAACAGCATCATTATGGGGCTTGGAGCTTTATTGTGTTTGGTAGTTCAGCTGCCTTGCCTGATCTCTTTTTCCTTTTTTTGTTAATAATTAGTCTTCTCCTCTTCCACCAATCACTAACCTCTGTGGAGGAGACAGTAAGAAGGTCAAAAATAAAACTAAGATCTGGTCACTAGAAAGGGAGAAGGTGAGACAATTTTATACACAGGTCAAGACATTCAGGCCATCAGACTGTAAAGAGCTCTACTGACTGGGCACATCCCCATCAACTTGGGGCACCTGCTGTTCTAATCGTGGAAGAATTTTCGGTTAGTGACATCCTCCGACTTGCCTAGCCAAACACTGACTTTTTGCTCTTTCTGCTGTTGGAAGGAGTGTGTGCACGTGTGGTCATTTCTGCTCCTTGCTCACTCCCCAGCCTCTTCTTCTCTAGTTCCAGCAAGGTCAGCAAGACCAGATCTAGAGGCTTTTCTACTCATCATCCAAAACAAAATGCTTTGATACCATCAGCAAGGCAGCAAAGTCTACATTTGCCTACATTGCTAAGAAGCCCGGGGCGGGGAGGAAGGGAGAAACTATTATTTAGGTTAGCCCCAGGGTGAATAATTTCTACATGGAAAGAAATAAAAGATTATTTATTAATTCCTATCTCTTTAAACATTTATTGCTTTTTAATTCAGACAGAATGTCAGGATTTTTTTCCTCCTTAAGATGACAGTGAAAAATGCACCCCTGAGATGTGATTTACCAGACTGCAGGATTGTTATCGAAGTAAAAACTGATTAAATACGCCACTTTAAACTAGAGGAAGAGGGAGGGACCAACTACCATCATAGGGCTTCTGGATGATTTGCCAGCTCTAGCATTTTCTTTTTGCTAGAACCCATAGATGACTAAAAGCTGAATAATTATCTGATAGCTACTGCACATGGTCTCTAGTACATTATAAACTCATCACTCTTAAATAGTCCCTGTATTTCCTTTTCTAGGATTGCTTAGATGCAAGGCAACCACAACTAGGGGGATGTTGTGATACTTGAACAGTGTTGGTTCTTGCTGGGTAAGAGGTTTCTCCTTTTCTGGTGTGAGAATGGCTTTCTATCTGAAAAGAAATAGATCAAGTGCTCAAAGGCTAGCCATGCAATGAAAATCAGAATGACATTAAACGTAAATGGCAAAGTAAGAGAGCAAACTGTGGAGTCAGTATTGTGGAGCCAGCTAGGCACAGGTCTTCCAGATCTACAGCCCAAAACTCCCCTCAAGAAATGCGCGAAGCACTCTGTATGTTCTGGACGTATGATACGTGCACTGGGACAGGCGACCACTGTGTTTTCTTCATTTTCAAAAGCATAAAGAGACGTTGTGTGTGCAAAAGGAGGTCGTATGAGGCTCCATCAGAGAAGTAAGATTTTGTCAAGTCTTCCCTAAAAATTTCTGTTGTTTTGGTTTTTTTTTCTTTTTGTTTGTTTGGGTACTTGGCTGGTTTTTGGTGTTTTGTTTGGGGTTGTTGTTGGTGGGGGGTGTTTGGTTGGTTGGGTTGGGTTTTTTGTTTTAGTGTTTACAGGATCCCAAATGTATATCATTTAGGGAGCTTATTTCTCTGCACATGCAAGGGAAATGCACACAAGCTCATGTGCAAATGTATGCATACCTGATTAATTTTGAATAAAAAGGAATAATTAAAAAATTAAATCAAGGTCAATTCCCTTTCTGTGGGCTTCAAAGTTGCATTTGTGATTTGACATCAACAAGCCTCTAGAGCAGAGACCAGAGCTCAGAAACCAACAGAAACCTCTGTATTTAGTATACTTTCAAGGTGGCAACATTACAGGAAGAATTTTTACTTTGTATGAAATATAATATTAATCCCAAATCCAAGGCTCTTTCATCACTCAGGGGTCCCATTGTCAACTGATACAACCCAGGTGAAACGAAGAGCATTATATAATGACCTTAATAATCAACTCAATTAAAAAAAAATAAAAAAAAGAATGGGGCCAAGACAAAGAGTTCACTTTTTAACCTCTGATGGAATTGTGTTACTATTTACTTGAAGTGCTTTACGCTTCTACAGCACTTTGCATTTGTCAATTGGTTCAGAGTATGTAATGATATCATCATTATATTTAGACAGTTGACTGGGTTTAAGACATTTAAGTTTTTTTCTTTACCAGGGATGGAGATAGTATGCTTGGTTACAGATATCTGTCACTCTAATTCTATCACCTCATCATCTTCCCTCACTTCACTTCCCCCCAACCACGTGTATTCTCGACAAATGAGAGCTTTCATTTTATACAGCCATGAACCTGAGCCTAGATTTTATTTTTCTGTATATCCCAGCTCCTACACCACAGTTAAAGAAAGTCTTTTAGTCTTTAAAACATTTGTCTGCTTAACATCCCTGGCAAGCCAAGGAATGATATTATTTCCTTTAAACACAGGGGAAACGGTGGTAGAGCGATAAAGTGACTTTTCCGAGACAGACTGCAAAAAAGAAGAGGCATGAAGCAGAATTTTTCAAATAGTAATAATCATCACAAAAAGTCATTCTATTCACTGTGCAATCATGTAGTGACAGATTAGGGGCATTTATTTGTTTCCTCCACTAAACTAACCTTCTATCTTTCAGATAATATTGAGCATTAATCCTAATTATTTATTATTTTCTATTTTTTAGAGTAAGAAATGCAAGAGAGACCTTCTTTTAAATCCAGTCAGAAAAGACATGATTTTGCATTATTTCTCTAAAACTAGCCTGCTAATGCAATAAGGTGATGCTTCAGAGAGAAAGCTATCAAGTCTGTGGTTGTGCGATTACTGCATATTAAAATTCCAATTTCCAGACCTTTACAAAAATACTAGTGCCAATTAGGTAATATGGCTGATGATCTTCATGATGGTATAAGTTAGCTCACTTATTTCCTTAGACTCTAAGACCATTTCAGAAAGAAAGAAATCTAAATTACAGTTTGGGCTGAAGGATAAAATTCATTCTTTCCCTCCCCCTTTCACCCCCTGCCAATGCCATTACACTGAGGTTAAATGTGAAGGGATTCAATTCATTTAACCATTTCATTCTCAAGAACTTTTCCAGGAAAAAAAAAAAAAAAAGAAAAAGAAAAGAAAGCAACACAAATGATACCATAACAATAAAATTTTTAAATTTAGTAACAGATCCAAATCTTGACATTACTGGTATCAGATTGTTTTGACATGGATTGAAAATATGTTCGCAGTAGGTAGAGGAAACTCTGAACTAATTGTAAATAAAAGCATAACACTTGATATATGGAAAGAGGTTGCATGGCATCAGCCTATGTGAATCAGTGCTACTAGGATTATTTAGGATTGCAGAGTCTTTCCCCCAGGAGAGAGGTCCATAGCTCTGCAGCACCACTTCTGATTTCTCATCATGAGCTCTGTAACGCTGCAAGCTTCTTCAGCTTAAACTCCCAGGCACAACTACTCCAAACTCCATTTTATATCCAGTAAGATTTCCCTGCTCTTTTTCCGTCGAGAAACTTTCTATAACCACACACTCCGCCCATCTACCCCCTGCTCCGGCAGGTAGAGAGTTTCCTCAGACGTAAGCTTATATATTTAGTCATCTCTCATATAGATTTATTCTTGGGCCAACAATTTCCTCCAGTTGGATTAGATCTCCTTGCCTGACGTGCAGTCCCCTAGGATGATCTTAATAGTGATCATGTGAATCAGGGTTCTTTTGTTGTTTTGGGTTTTTTCTCATTTCTTTTGTAGGCACATGGTCTAACCAGTACCTTGTGCAGCAACATTACCACTTTTCCATCTTTGGAAGAAATACCTTATGTCATATATCCTGAAATACCATTCGCCTTTTTGATTATGTTATCATACCTGTGGCCCACGATCACTCTGTGATAGCCTAAACCAGCCATGACTGAGTTTTTCCTGCCTGCTATCCCCATGCTCTCAGTAGAAACTCTTATTATTCATCCCCTTGCACTTCACGAGTACATTCTGTATTTCTCTCCCATCATTTGTTTCAGATTTATTTCATCTTTCTCCATTACAGATGGCCAAACTATACACATAATTCCCATTGAGATGTCTCAGTGCCTTGTACAATGTCTTTAATATTTCCCTATCTCTACTTACACTGACAGATCATGTGGACATTTTTCATGGTCCTTCCACGTTGCTGGCTAATAATGTTCTCCCTGGTTGTCACCAGCTGAGTCACCAGGTTCAGGCAAAACCCCTTGTTATAAATCTCCCAACTCCCTGTCTTACTCTTTGCACTAGCACAGGAAGATTGTAATTATATTTCTATCCCTTCTATCCTCACCTGCATTGCGGCTTTCCTGTAGGATATTCCCATCAGTCCTAATTCTTAGGTCAAGAAAATGCTATACTTTTTATTTTTTTACTGCCAACCCTCATGGAAAGTCTCTGCCATTTTCCACTCACTTCCAGAGCATGCATGATTCCCTCCGCTAACAAAGCCCTCACATCTTATTAAAATCAGACCAAGTGGCCTCATTTCATGGATTGCCTTTCCTCTTTCCTGATTGTATTTCATAAATCATCTTCTCTTTATGCATCATTCCCAAATCTGACAGAATTTCAAATAATTTCTTTTGTGTGCTTAATATTGACTTTTCTAAAGAGTTTTTGATATGTTTCTCTTATGTTCTGCAGAGCGCTTTTTGCTTATGAACTTTCTAAGATAATCTTGCAACTTATAAGTGTCCATACACATGACCTATTGCCATTAAGAAGGCTTGAACTAAATTAACTTGTTTTTAAGCATTCAAAAAATCTAACACAAAGAACTATAGAATAGCGAACAGAGTGTGGGAGTCCAGTTGCCAGCGGCTTTTCCAGCTGAGATGGGGAAGCTAGTGTATCCATCATGCAGAGGGGTCAACTGCCAACATCGCCCAGGGATCTTAACCTTGCATGGGCTGAATCCCTCCACATCTTAGTGGACGAAGAGACCTGAATGTACTCACCAGAATGGTTCTTGGGGGATGCTGAGTTGTGGAAATAAAATTTTATATGGAAATAAACTCTAATGGGCTGTGAATTATTATGCAGCTGCTGGATGCATTTAAGGTGATCAAACTGTTTTCTTATGTTAGGAAGGTCTCACTGACAAGTTCACATCCCCAGTGGGACACTGGGATACAAAGATGATGATGGGACTGACGCATTCTCTCCTATGAGGAAAAGCTGAGAGAACTGAGGCTGTTCAGCCTGGAGAAGACTGAGACGATGGCTATACTCAAAGAGTTGTGGTCAATGGTTCAGTGTCTAAGTGGACATTGGTGACGAGTGGTGTTCCTCAGGGGTCGATGCTGGGACTGGTACTGTTTAACATCTTTGTCAGTAATGTGGACAGTGGGACTGAGTGCACCCTCAGCAAGTTTGCCGACGACACCAAGCTGTGTGGTGCAGTCAACATGCTGGAGGGATGGGATGCCCCAGGGAGACTTAAATGCGGCCTTCCAATAAAGGGGACCTGCAGGAAAGCTGACGAGGGGCTGTTTCTTAGGGAGTGTAGTGACAGGACAAGGGGTAATGGGTACAAACTAAAAGAGGGGGATTTAGATTAGACAGTAGAAAGAAATTCTTTACTGTGAGAGCGGTGAGGCCCTGGCACAGGGTGCCCAGAGAAGCTGTGGCTGCCCCCTCCCTGGAAGTGTTCAAGGCCAGGCTGGATGGGGCTTTGGGCAATCTGGTCTAGCGTAGGGTGTCCCTGCCTATGGTGGGGGGGGGTAGAACTAGATGATCCATGTGGTCCCTTCCAACCCAAACCATTCTATGATTCTAAGAGATCTTATAGTGTTTAAAAATATCTGAAGAGTGGATGTCCAGAGGATGGGACCAGACTCTTCTCAATGGTGCCCAGTGACAGGACATGGGGCAAGGGGCACAAACTGGAACAGAGGAAGTTCCATCTGAACATGAGGGAAAACTTTTTTCCTCAGAGAAGTAGTAAGAAGTGATGGATCCCTGAGACAGGCTGCCCAGAGAGGCTGTGGAGTCTCCTTCTCAGGAAAGATTCAAAACCCACCTGGATATGATCCTGTGCTACATGCTCTAGGTGATCCTGCTTTAGCAGGGGGATGAACTAGATGATCTTTAGAGGTCCCTTCCAACCCCTGCCAATCTGTGATTCTGTGACAGAACTCCAGCCATCAACCCAAACCTGGGGCAAGACACCAGATGAGATGCTCCTCTGTGGGGAACTGTCAGAGACTGTTTAGAGACTGTTGTGAAATCCCAAGTACCCTCCTTTGTCTCAAACAACTCAGGGTTGGGGGGTTGCCTCACCGGGAAGGTGAAAGACAGCACAATCCCTGCAGGGGTGGGGCAGTAAGAAACTCAGGTTGCTGCCCGAGGGAGGTGAGAGAGAGCACAAGTACCACAGAAGCAGGGTGAAAGGGTTGCACACCATCTCCCTGGTTCTGGTGACTTTTCAGCGCCTGCTTTGAGCATGTGCTGGACACCTTGGACCACCAGAAGACACACACATACCCTCCCCCAACTTCTGAACTCTCTGGAACATCAAGTTGCACAGTCACGAACACCCTGAACTCTCAGGAACCATGGACTGTGCAGAGACAGCTCATCTGCTTGTTGCATAAGGCCATATACATGTTGCTCAAGCTCATCCGCATGTTACCACTAAGGGGTGATCTCGGAGGACCAGAACAGTATAAAAGGCGGGCATGCATGCCACACTGCATTAGCAACTCACCACCTGCCTGCAGACCAAGACCTTGGGACCAGGTGATCCATGACCTGCCAACCAGACAAGCCACAACATCTGGACCAGGAGCAACCCACCATCTGCAGACCAGAGTCTGTGGACCAAGGCCTGTGGACCAGGACCTACTGCCTGCAGACGAAGACAGACCTGCTGACCAGGCAATCTACAACCTGCTGACCAAGGCCTGCAGACCAGGACCCACTGCCTGCAGACCAAGATCTGCAGAGCAGGCAATCCACCACCTGCAGACCTCTGGACCAGGACCCACCGCTTCAGACCAAGACCTGTGGACTAGGAGATCCACTGCCTCCAGACCAAGACTCCAGCCCTGTGACAACACTGTGGGATCCAAAGGTGTGGTAATACCTATCTTATCCTCTCCTTCATACCTATCCTATCCTATACTCCCTTTCTCTTCCTTTCTTCCCATCCTTCTCTTCCTCTCCTTTCCCCTTAACACATTATGAAAAACCAGTTGTGGCTTTTGAGTTCAGTGCACCAGGTGTCTGTGGCAAGTGTTTCAACCTATCACCTTCTCTCTTTCTCCTCTTTTCTCCCTATCCTTCTTTTCTCTTAATGCCTTAT